>CM042843.1:16886933-17255793 GCA_023653725.1 Bungarus multicinctus
CACCTTCTTCTCCTAGCTTTAAGCATGCTAGGCCTACATCCCACCCATTCTTCATAAACCCACCTGCAGGAAAATACTTTGAGTCCTGCACCTGGTGAAAGAAAGCCAGGTGATAAAAAAACGAATGCAGCAGGATCACCAGTGTAGCAAGCAAGAATTTAGCTTTTTTTTAAACTGGTCCTTAAGAAGGAACCAGCGAGTGTGATTTGGCTGGCCATTTTTATGTCACTTGGGCATAAATAAGTAAGAGCCCTCTCAGGTAAACTCAGCTTTTCTAGGTAGACCAGACAGGAAACACAACCAAATGAGCTTCATTATAAGGCTACAATACAAGAATCTCGCAGGTCTGAAAGTACTGGTCTCCCACTGTCTCCTTTACAAACTGAGAACGTCTTCTCGGTCTCTTTCTTCACCCATTTTCCAGTTGAGGGCTAAGCTGTCTCTTATCAGAACGTTCCTTAGGCAGCATTTCTTCACCTGTCTCTCAAAGTCTTCTCACATTCTCTTCCAGACACAAAGAAAAGGTAATTAAAAAGAAAAATTCCCTTATGATCATATCTTTGAATCTCCTTTTCTCCCAATTCTTTGCGCTACTTTACTATGATTTGTTTTCAGAGTTATTTATTTTTTGGGGGGGTGAATATCCTTCAAACATCTGTATCAGTGCTTCTCCGCTAGTAAATGCTCCCTTGTTTGCAGCTGTTCTTTCTTTTCCCTCTAGCTTATCAGTTCGTAATCATGTGGTTGAGAGCCTTTGCATATTTCTGAGATTTATGGGCACCTAGGGAGTAAAAATTAACACGTACCATAGAATGGCTACAATGACAACACTTTTGTCTTCTGCTCTCTGCTTAAGCCCAGCTAATGTAGTTTGCTCAATAACACAATATCAGCCTCACAGCTGTGAGGTTTTTGCAGGCTGCCTATTTGAAGGCATTGCTTCCTACAGGAAGATCAAAGCATCCCCCCACTGGCTGTCTGGACAATGTTCAAAGAGCTCCAAACCCATCAGTTTCCAAGCAACTGGTCCCATCCTTGACTTGTTCCACTGTGTAAAAAAACCTCTTCCTAAAGTTCAACCAAAGTCTATCTTGCTGGAACATAAATCCTTTCAATCTAATGGCTCTTTATGGAAAACCTTCAGAGTTTTGGAGTTCATATCGCAAAGTCTGCTCCTGTCCTTATTCTACATTTGGGTGAAAAGTGCCGATTAGAAGCTTTAACAGATTAACAGAGTTGGAAGGGACCTTGGAGGTCATCTAGTCCAACCCCCCACCAAGCAGGAGACCCTACACCATTTCTGACCAACGGCAGCCCACTCTCTTCTTGAAAGCCTCCAGGGATGAAGCTCCCACAACTTTGATTCCCTTCCCCAATGCCTTTTTGTGTCCAGGATTATCCAGAACCAGAGGTTAGAAGAGGAACTGGATTCCAATCAATCCAGTCCAAGAAAATAACTCCGCACTCATATCATTCATTAGGACAGAGGTCTCCAAACTTGGTAACTTTAAGACTTGTGCAACTTTAAGACTTGTGGAATTGAAGTCCACAAATCTTAAAGTTGCCAAGTTTGGGGACCCCTGCATTAAGACGAAAGCACTATTCCAACACTCCAAGTCTGTTTTTCAGAATTTGGGGGTTCTTGTGAATCACATTACTTTTGCTTCCATTTTTAATCCAGTTCTTACTGAATTAGAAGGGAGCACTGTAGTCAACGTGGACCGGAGTTTAGGGAAATGGCATATCCTCAACTTGTTTTTAAATAGCTCTTCTTAGTTGTTAAAGCACAACCCTAAATGAACTTTAGTTTGAGCAAATAACACATATAGGAACTTTTATAACTTCTATTGCAAACTGCCAGGAAGATCGTAGCCACCCACACTTTAGTTCTTCTTAAAAAAAAAAAAGGAAATGTCATTAATCAGTTTGTTATCGACACTTGGTACTTTTCAAGGTCTCCTTTTTGGATCCTGAGAAGCACGTTCTGGTTCAGAAGTCCAGGAACTTTCATGATAATCTGCTGGTCTCATTTTTCACCTATTTGCCAATCTCTTTTTCCGATCATCAAACAATCCTGCAAAGCTGAGGAGCGATCCATTCGATAGCCATCAACATGTTACGGTTTCATATGGCTCCTTCCCAGCTGTAGCTTAAAAGCACTTCCCAGATTCCTAAATCCATCTCCCCCGCACATCTGGAATCAGTTGTGGCCGTTTGGCTTCGGCAGCTGCATGAGGAAAAGGATCTGTCCTGGCCAATCGGTGCGCTGTTCTTGAGTGCTCTGGTGGCATTCAAACGAAGCACATGAAAACACCACTGTTTCTGGAGATTCTCATTCATCCAAGTCATGGTTGTCCCACAGGTGTTTTGTTTTGCCTTGAAGACGTTTCGCTTCTTGTCCAAGAAGCTTCTTCGGTTCTGACTGAATGGAAGGATTTAGTCATTCAGTCAGAACTGAAGCAGCTTCTTGGACGAGAAGCGAAACGTCTTCAAGGAAAAACAAAGGAAATCCAGTTGCCTCTTGAAAAAAAAGCACATTTGGGAGCTTAAATGCCTTCAAGCAGCTGCCCTGATGCCAGCCCACTTCCTGCAATGAAGCTTCTCCCCAACAGCTTTTAAATACACACGCTAATTCAACAATTCAACCCACCGTGCAATGCTTTTTCAGTTCATTTCTTACCTCTGCACACCCGTAATCAGTTCCAAAACAGAAAGCATCTTGTGTTAGACACCTATCTCCGGCCCTGCCTTAAGAAGAGGCATTCCCCTCCCAGGTAAGAGAGGCTGCCTCACCTTAAGGCCAACTTAATTTCACTACAGAAGTAAAATTCTGCTGCTCGGTCAGGCCACTCTCGGATTTAAATATTGTCACCGCCGGCCCCTTCCAATCAAGAACTTCTTCCATGGTCCCTTAATGGACACATTGACCCAGATTGTTTACATTTCCTTTTTCCGGTATCATCATGTCAACAACGTCAGAATTTTACTCATTTTGGGAGGAGGGGGGGGAGAAAGAAAAGAGAGGGAAGGGAAGAGTGTGAAAGGAGATTTTGTTTTTCCAGATTCCAGCCAAGGGAGGGGTTTTTCCCCCTTCCCTGGCGGAGTCCATAGCGTGACTGATATGTGCCAGTTGACTGTGTGTGGGGAAAAATTAAATTCGTTCTGTGCTGTTGTTGCTGCTGCTACTACTGCTACTACTACGCCACCCCGCCCCTCCCCAGCAGGTGAGTGTGGTGAGTGAAACAAGGTGGTCGGGAGGCACTCCCACCCCCCCACCCCTCTTAACACCACCAGGTGACAGGAAACCTTCACAGGTGGTTCCTCTCCTCCCCCAGGTGGGATAAACCCATCGGTGCTCCAAGGGGAGCCCAAGAAGTGCCATGCTGTGGTGCCCGTATCATATGCGCCAAGTTGGCCAGAGGTGTGTTAGAGAAATGCCTGGGTTGTTGTTGTTGTTTTTTTATGTCGCTTGGGCTTTTGGGTGGGTGAATAGCGTGGAGGCCCATGCATTGGGTTGCTAAGGAACAGTTGGGGGCAAAAACAAAATAAAGCTTGCGGAAAGTTGGAAGAAAAAAAAAGAGAGAGAGAGAGAGAGAAAGAAAAGAACAAAACAGCCCACTGTGCCCCAAATGGCAGAGAGATGTTTTTCGTCTTACCAGCCTGTTCCTGACGGGCCCATCTTGAAAGGCCTCTGGGAATGAACTACTCCACTCTAGCAAAGGTTAGTCAGGACTATTGAGGTCCCAGGGCCAGCTCTGAGCTTCAGGGCTAGCCTGCGTAGGCATCCTGGCTGCAGGTCACTGAAGACATCAAAGGAGGGGTCATTTCAACCAATAACTGGCCATTGTGGAGGGGGCAAGAGGCTTGTTTGATGGGTAGTAGAGGCCAGGGGGTAGAGGACATTTCTTGGGTGAGGTCAGGGATGGAGGAACCGGGCCCTGAGAGGCAACAGAGGTTAGGAGTTTTTGGTGTCCATCAGTTCATTAGAACAAGATTCAAGGAATCTCTCCATCCTTACAGCTTATCTCCCTTAGGAACCGGTGGACCTTCCTTGGCCAGACACTTCTCAGGTCATTGAAACTGGGCTGTTTATTTTCAATAAGCGGAAAAGCGTCAGTACTGTAGATGGTCTAACTAGCTGAACCTCCTTTGAAAATGCTTGTCCTTCAGATGCATCATCCTTCAATTCCCATCATCCTTAGCCAGTCTCTTCCCATTCTAAACATCTGGAGGCTACCAGGGTCTAAGGAAGATTATAGCCCATTGTATGTACAACCCATCCACTGGGCGACTCATACATTATACCGAGTCATAGCATGGCTTGTTCTGGGCTGGTAGTATTTGTGAACATAATCACCAAGCTTTTTCAGGCGAGTTAAAATAAATCATGGCTTAGTGAGTTCAGCCACGGGTTGGTTAAGGTTTACTATGGAGCAATTAAAAAATACACAATAATTGAAAGATCAGGATGTCAACGCGTCTATAGATATGACAGCTGGGTCAAATCATAGGAGTGTGATCTCAATAAAGGATCATTTAGGATCTTCAAGGAAATGGATGACCAAGGGTTTGCACCCAAGAATTGTCCATTTCATTTCCTTGGATTTTGACCCATAAATATTTAGACCTTCCGGCGCGCAGTAAAGACCCTGTTATTTCAACAGGCCGGCCTGGCCCAGTAACGATTTTTGGGGTTTTTAAACTAGGTATCTTAAATTTTTTAAATTTTAAATTTGTATTAGTTTTATATTTTAAATTGTATATTCGGCCTCTGATGAAATTGTTTTAATTTGTTTTTAATTGTATATATTGTTTTTGTTTTTAGTTGGCTGTGCACCGGCCCGAGTCCCTTTTTTGGGAGAGGGGGCGGTATAGAAATTTAATAAATAATAATAATAATAAATAATCTCCCGGTTAACTATACCAAGCAACAATGAAACAAGACCTCAACTGATTAAAGAGTAGGCCAAGGGGTTAAGCAAACATCCCCGTTATGCTCCTGTCAAAAAAATCAAGAAAACAATTCTTCCAATTATTTCATGAAGACACCAGAATTTCGGCCCGCGTGGTGGGTGGAGCTCTGAGTTGCCCGTTGCTTAGTAAGGAGAGTGAAGTAATGTTTAACTCAAAAGGCTTTTATGAGTAACACATTCGTTTGCTTTAAAGGACAAACCTGCAGACTTCAGCCTGGAGCAACCTTCTTTCTAAGGGGAGAGAAGAAATAATTGCAGCCCTGTGTTCCAAATTGTCCAAATTACGAGAAACACAGCATCTGATGGTCTTTCACCGGCACGGCACTTTTCCAAGGCCGAATCTTTTAAATTTTGCAGGCTCGGTCTGCAAAGCTCGTCCTTTGCAACTCATATGTTTAGCCCAAGAGTTACTATAAACTCTGCATCATTTCTATAGGAGTGTTCTTCATTCTCTAAACAGAGGGCCAGGGAGATGTACACATATAAAAGTGAGCATGGAGATACTTGTCAGAAATGACATTTGTCCAGGGTTCCTTTGTTAAGGGAATGGAAGCAAGATCATTCTCCAAACTCTTTTGAAAAAGTGGAACTTTTTTTTTTTTTAAAAAAAGCTTCTTTCCCATCTTTTATCTGTGTTTTGGGTTTTTTTTAAGACTCCAATCCTAAAACAAGGGTTGTTTATAATGGCATCCATGTGCTTGTACATACACCCACACGTAGCTTAGGGAGTCTTTTTGAGGTGAAGTTTCTAATAAAAAAAATTTGGAATCAGGAAATGAATGTGGATTTACTAAAATTCCCCTTAAGGGGTAACTGACTCCATGGAATCAGAGAGAAAAAGAGAGAGAGAGAAAAATAATCTGTAAAAACGGTTATTTATGGACCTGGTGCATTTTATCTATTTTACCCTTGTTTGTATACATTCTTATGGCGTAGCCAACATGCGAAACTAGGTTCTTCCTTCCTTAAACCATCTGCAGAGCAATCTATCTTCAATTCCTCTTGCAGAGGAGAAAGGGGTCAGACCCTACAAGAACAGACTTTCTTGTACTGGCAGCAGAACCAAAATTAACAGTAGTTTAATGGCTTTTGGAGGGAAGAAGTTCAAGCTGACTTCATACCCTTCTTTGCCAGATTGAAAGAGGCCTTGTTCTCAACAGGGAGCTCCTCGGATCGGACAGTATCCAGAAATGGAACATGACCGTCTCTTTCTTATCCATCTCTCCCAACTGTGGGTCACTTTCTTGACTTCTCTTCCTTTGAACTGGAGACGGTCAATTCTTTTCGCTGTCCTCTCCCCCCCCCTCCCTCCCCAAGAGGTAAAATAGGCGTTTCCCATCAAGGGCTATTTGGAACGGGATCAAAACACTCGATCTGAGAAATGGAAAGAAATTTGCTTTTGTTTTTCGAGAGGCTGATTCAAGCCCTCCGTCCTGCTGGGATGGGACAGTCCATTTTGAGCTCGTGTTCTTTTAGTGCAGGGGCTCTCCAAACTTGGCAAGTTTAAGACATGTGGACTTCAACTCCCAGAATTCCTCCTCCAGTCGTGTCAGCTCAGGAATACTGGGAGTTGAAGTCCACAAGTCTTAAAACTTGCCAAGTTTGGAGAGCCTTGTTTTAATGCTTGTCCAACCTTGGCAACCCTTAGGACCTGTGGACTTCCAACTCCCAGAATTCCCTAGCCAGGATAGCATAGCTGGGTGGGGAACTCTGGGAGTTGAAGTCCGCAAGTCTTAAAAGTTGCCATGGTTGGACATCCCTGCCTTGGAGGTCTGCTTAATTAATCTCCTCTAACAAATCTGCTTGAGAAGCAGAAGGGAATGGCAGCCCGCTGTGTTCCTCCAATTTAAGGCAGATTTGGAGGACGGAAGCTTTCTCCCTGAGGATGCAGGCGGGGAAAAATCTCTCGGGCCATCAACTCTCCACCCATTCATTGAGATTCTCCATCCTGGGAAGGACCCTCTGCCCAAAATGAAGTTTTGAAACGGAGATGTTCTTCCCCTTGCAAGAGGGGGCTTCACACCCAAAGCGGGGGGGGGAGGGAAATGTTCCATTGTGAACTCACCTGAGCGTGGAGAGCCGCGGCGGCAGCGGCAGCAGCTGGATAGGTGAAAGCTGTGTGTGGAATAGCAGGTGTGAGCTCCGTGGTATACAGGGGGTAGGGAGCCCACGCCTCGGGAGATGCTGGAATCAGGGCAGCTCCAGTGAGATCATCTAGAAGGGGAGAAGGAGCAGCAGGTCAGCAAACCCGCCCATCGGGAAGGAGGAAAGCATGGAGCCTCTTACGGCACGCAGGGGGGAAGGAGGATGGGGAGAGGAAAGACCACCTCCGAGTTGGGCGAGAAAGTTTTGGAGCCTAGCGCCACACTTTTGAACCGCCATCTTGGTCTTTTGAGAGCTACAGGGAGTCTAGCTTGTGCTGTCACAAGAGGGATGATGAACCCAAAAGCATTAACTCTTTTTGGGCAGAACGATAGCATTTGGCAAAATTTGGAAATGTGGTAAGAGTACTACAGATTGTCCGATTGATGGAAGGAAACAAAAGATTAAGTGATTCATGCAAACCTCTTCCAAGAGCCCATCCCAGACACCAATGTCCTCATCCCAATTTTGCAGGAAGGGTCTCCCATCAAACTCTGCTTAGCACCACCCTGTAAGACTAGCTCAGGTCAAGAAGATGCTGTCCAGACGGGTCACCCAAGAGCTATCCTAAACCTCCCACAATGTAGACTTTTGAGATCTCACCACATCAGGAAATGGCCTGTTTCTTTGTTGCCTGGGGGCTACGCTTAATGTTTCTTTAAGAGGTTGTCCTCCTGAACAGCATGAGGATACCAAGAGTCAGGATTCCAGGGCTTAGTTTGTATTTGAATTAACACTACTCTGTCACTGATTTCCAGCAATTGTGTTCCAAGAAAGCTCTGGTAGCCAGTAGTCACAGTCAAAAGTTTGGAGAATACCCAGGAGCCAAATCCTAGGGATTGAGACAGAGCATGCCACCCAAGGGCTCAAGATTTCTCCCACTCAAGATTTCTCCCACCATAGAAACTGAATTTAGGGGTGTCTCGTGCATGCAAAAAAATAATAATAATGCAAAAACATCACAGTGGGATGCAAAGGTGCTTTTTCAAAAGGCCACTGGACTTTCTTGGGTTTTTTTCCCCTTGAAAATGTTTCATTTGATTCACTTTATTGTCACTGCACCTCATACAACGAAATCAAACACCATCTTCAGTGCACATCATGACCATGGAAATACACACAAACGCACATCCTTCACACTCCACACATTGAACCGAAAACCCCCGACTCCGCACCAACACTGCACTATACAGTAGAATTCAAAAGAGCTACTACCCTGGGACAGAAGCTGTTTTTCAGCCTATTTGTCCCTTCTCATCCACTGAATGGTCAGAATGCAGTCAGAACTGTAGAAGCTTCTTGGAGGAGAAACGAAATGTTTTCAAGGGAGAAAAAAAAACCCCAAG
Source organism: Bungarus multicinctus (assembly GCA_023653725.1). Taxonomy (NCBI): domain Eukaryota; kingdom Metazoa; phylum Chordata; class Lepidosauria; order Squamata; family Elapidae; genus Bungarus; species Bungarus multicinctus. The sequence goes on from CM042843.1 coordinate 16,895,395, forward strand.
AAAGTCTAGTGGCCTTTTGAAAAAGCATCTTTGGGACAACCATGACTTGAGATTCTCCATAGTGGGACCCACTAGGAATGTGCACACCTTCCCAGAGACCCCCCTCCAACCCCAACCCCTCCCCCCTCCTTGCTTATTGACCCCCTTCCTTCCTTCCCTCCTCCTCACAAGGATCTCGTGCAATGAAGTGTGCGCCTAGGGCAGGGTGAAGGTTGGTGGGATTTGGTGTGGCCATCAGCTTGCTCTTTGCCATCTTGGTGTTGGCCTTAGCAAACTCTAACCGCAGCGTCTGGGGATTCTCTGGATCGAAGCGGATCCCCTGCAGGAGAAGGACAGAAGGAGAAGGGTTACGAGAGCAGGAAGAAACTGAATTTGCTCGTCCAGAAACCGATTGACTGAAGACCGAGACGCATATACATGTGCACGTACCCTACATACGGAAGATTATTCACGTGAAAAGCTGCAGTGTGTTTACAATCTCGGGGGTGATTTGTTATCACTGCTGAAACAAAATCTTATTTTAAGCTCATCTTAATTTTCCTGTTTCTCAACCTTGGTAGCTTTAAGATATGTGGACTTCAGTTCCCAGAGTTCCCCATGGTTGTCTGGAGCATGACATGGCTGATTAGAGAATTATGGGAGTTGGTTCATATATCTTAAAAGTCACCAAGAACTTTTCTGTAACAGATGCTAATTTATTGAAATCATTTAGCACACTGCTTTGCCATCTTTTTAGTTTAGGAATAAATGAAAATATTTAGTATAACCTTCCTATTTACTCCTATGTGACTTTGGTAGTCAATGGGGGTGATTCTGGCCAGTCCTTATCAGTTCTTATTGTCCTGTGTTCATGACACACATCCATTAAGTAGCAGGAAAAAGAGATTTCCCTATCAGTCAGGGTTACTAAGACCTGAGCAGAAAACATACAGTAGCTTTGCCCTCTGTGTTGAACTGCGGCCAAGCAATTAACCAAGTTCTGAATTAAAGTTTGTGAGCACCGATACAACAAGAGTGTTAATACTCACATTCAGAGCATTCTTTGCAGCTTCTGCACCAGAACGGCTGTCGAAAGTAACAAACCCAACTGGCTGGAAAGACAAATACTTTGAGCTACAGGCATGTACATAATCCTGACGAGATTGCAGAAACAGAACTCAAAGGATAGCGAAGAAAGATCTCCTATGAAGCCCACCAAGAGTACCTCTGTAGAATACTTTATAAAGTAGCTATTCATCTCTGGAGAAGCCTTCTAAATGTTCTGGAGCACCAGATATATTTGTTCATTTCTACCTTGTTTCCATTTCAGCCAAGTGATGTTCCTTACAACAGCCACCCCATGCTACTTTCCCCCAGGAAAGAGAAACAGATCTTTAACCTGTGGCCCATCTGGCTAAATGATGAAGCATCATCATTTGCATAGGTAGACTTTCCCAGATAGGGAGCTCCAGAACAGATGAGCCTTATTGAAATGGAACTGCACATCTGGGCAGCACTAATAGCAAGAGCATTTAGACTTATATATCACTTCCCAGCCCTCTCTAAGTGGTTTACAGGGTCACCCCCTTGCCCCCAACAATCTGGCTCCTCATTTTACCGACCATGGAAGGACGGAAGGCTGAGTCAACCTTGAACCATTCAGGATCGAAATCCTGGCAATGGGCAGAGTTAGCCTGCAATGCTGCACTCTAACCACTGGGCCACCACCAAGTTGGTCAGGCCTGTTCTCGAACAACACGAAGTAGCCTTCACCAGAGCTGGTGCCAAAACAGAAGCCCAGGTAAATGGGCTATTTTGCTAGCAAATAGAACATTTCTTCTAGGACCCAAACGTAGCTGGCTCCCTCAACTGCCGAGGAGATAACCTAGGCCCGTTTCCCAAGCTTGGCAATTTCCAGAGGTGTAGACTTCAACTCCCAAAATTCCACAGCCAGCACAGACATTGATGAGAATTCTGGGAGTTGAAGTCTACATGTCTGGAGGTTGCCAAGGTACTTGGACAGGTGCTATAATCCTGCCAGGTTCCTTTCCCTTAGGTCTTAGGAAGTGAACTGGTCCTTGATTTAAGCTGCACTGAGTGGCTGCCAGAACAGGAGTTAAGGAGAGGCATTACCTGTTTGGATGTTAGTTTGATCAGTGATCCTTCATAACCCTAGAGAGAGGAATCAGTAAATTTGTTATATTGGTTCCCTTGAAAAGGAAGCAGAATAGCAATGAGATCTGAATAACACAAATCTCTGGTGGACCTGAGGAACAAGTTAAACTAAGATGCAGTTACTCTACTGACCATATTCCCCCCCTGCCACACACACACATTTGTCAACTATTGCGTTTTGCTAGTTGTAATACAATTGTAGGGTCCTCGCTGCTCTCTGAGCTTGGTTGTTTTCTTGCAGACGTTTCATTACCCAACTAGGTAACATCATCAAATGTCTGCAAAGCAAGAACCGTACTCGAAGAGTGTCAAAGATTCCACAGTTCAGCCTGAGCTGTGTGTATTTCCTTGTACTATAACACCATTTTCAGGCAAAATTCCCTTCGGTAAAAAGACAAAACACTGCTTAATCAATACACTAAAGAAAATAGAGTCCCAGGAAATGGCTGCTTTCTACTGAATCAGACTGGTGAGTGGATTTGATTCTGCATCCGTTATGCCAGAGATGGAAAGCGAAGAACTCCAGATATTGGAAACTAGAACTCCCAACAGGTTTCATTGTTCCTCTGCGATGCTCTCTGGGATTGATATGAGTTGTACTTCAAGGAGGTCATAATCTGGATTCTAACAGATTATGGAACCAGGGTAGGCTGGGGGACTTTCTCTTTTCTTACAGAAAAGAAATATTTCTTACAGAAATATTTGGGGCTTTAGTAAGTAAAGGCAACAGGGCTGGCCCAACAGCATGGATGTAGTAGCCCCAAGGCAGGAAAACTGAACTTTGTGGAAACCTGGATCAATTCTTTTTCAGCCTTCCTGGCAATGTTTATGAGACAGCTCAGAACCTTCGACTTAACAACTATTCGTTTAGTGGCTGAAGTTACAACAGCAATGAAAAAAATGACTTACGGCGATTTTTCACACAAACCATTGCAGCATTCCCAGGGTCACGTGATCGAAATTCAGATGCTTGGCAACCAATTCACAGTTATGACGGTTGCAGTGCCTTGGGGTTGTATGATCTCCTTTTGTGACCTCCTGACAAGCAATGGGGAAGCTGGATTCGCTTAAGGACTGGGCTACTATCTTAAGAACTGCAGTGGTTCACCTAACAACTGTTGCAAGAAAGGTTGTAAAATGGGGCAAAGCTCGCTTAACAACTCTCTTGCTTAGCAGCAGAAAATTTGGGGTCAATTATGGTCATAAGTCACGTACTTCCTGCAATTAGACTCAGGCACTTGTTTTTTTTGTTCCCACTCACCTTAAATGGTCGGAAAAGGAGGTACAGTTCTCGGGGCTTGATGTCCACCGGAAGGCCACTCACAAAAAGTGTCCGTACCTAGGAGAGACAAGAGAACCATATATCTCAACAGAGTTTGAGATCATTGGACCTCATAGTTACCGTATGGTATTTACGAGAGTTGAGGTTCTTCACAGAGGTGGGTATTCAGCCGGTTCTGACCAGTTCTGGAGAACCGGTAGCAGAAATTTTGAGTTCAGAGAACCGGCAAATCCCACCTCTGACTGGCCCTGCCAGCCCCATCTCTTCTCTGCCTCCCATTGAGTCCCAGCTGATTGGCTGGGTCTTTGGTTGCCCTGCACAGGAGAACGGAGCTGGAAAGTAGGTTAGTGGGGTGGGGAGGGAATGGGGATTTTGCAGTATCCTTCCCCTGCCACGCCCACCGAGCCACGCCACCCCCACTGAGCCACGCCCACAGAACTGGTAATAAAAATGTTTGAATCCCACCACTGGTTCTCAGGTATGAGACCACATGATCTGATGAATGCAGGAACAGGACAAATTCAGGGAAGGCTCTTCTCCATCCACGTGGAAACAAATGTTCTCTTCTGAGTCACATGAAATTGAATCTCATCTGACTCGGGGTTAAGCTACACAATGTTAGATAGTAACAAATGTTTTTTTTTTTTTAATTACGCACCAAAATGACTCATTTTCCTTGAGACAACAGGAAGCAGAGAAGGCAATTTTCATCTCAGCCCAACCCCAGTAGCAAAAATGATCTCCCAACTCCCACCGGTAGCTTTAAGAGGTATAAAATCTCCCACCGGTACCAATTAAAGCTTTTTTACTTGCAACATGGATGGCTATTTAAGGCAAACCACACCTGGAGAAAGAATCGAATTGCAATCTTGACAAAAAGCTTTTCTTCTGTACCTAGATAGGGATTTTAAAAACCAACTCCCCGTATTTAAAATAATCTCATATTGGGGCACCTTGCAAAAACCAACTCCCCATATTTAAAATAATCTCATATTGGGGCACCTTGCAAAATTAAGGGGTCTACTGAACGGATGAACAGAGATTTGGTCCCCTTGCAAGGAGTAGATGGACTCCTTCATTACTCCTTGGGGAATTCTGGGAGTTGAAGTTGCCAAGGTTGAGAAACACGGTGACAGTCTTATGCCTATTATGGACAGAGGGATTCTGAAAGTTTAGCTCGGAAAGCATAGCAGGCACCCAGCATTTGATGCAGAATATTGACCAGGGGTCTCCAACCTTGGCAACTTTAAGGCTTGTGGACTTCAACTCCCTGGTCTTTACTTCTGTAAGAAGAGGTTTTCTGGTACCATATTTTCAGTTTTAAGAACGAACAATTCAGCGCAATTTCTTGCTGCTAGATCCTGTTTTCCAGGTGAAATACCCTCTCATCAGGTTCTTTGCAATAAGGATGTTTGGCCAGAGATATTCTTAATGGGCAACCTTGGCTGTTTTGCTTCTGCTAACCTACTCTCAGCTGAACGCAACCAACAGTATCTTGAAATTAACATGAGCCCTTTTTTAAAACAACAACAACCATACACTGCTAAATACTATTCTTTTTTGAAGACTGTTAATTCTACCACAGCAACTATTTCTTAATTAAGATTGTATTATATGTCAAACTTGTTTGGAAATTGCAAAGACTTCTTGTTTAGATTTTATGCAAGGTTTTGCAAATGTTGACACTTTTTGGAATGCTTCTGAGAATCTGTAATTCTCAGTTTAAGTTTAGGGCATGCGTCTTCATGCAGCATCTTTTTAACTGCTGCACAATTAAAAATGATAGTTCTTAGGAACATTATTTGATGTCCAACTGCAATTTCTGACGAAGCTGGGCATAATTCTCATAGCGATATTTTATCTTCCACAGGCTGAGATTTTTGACATTGTCCCCTATTGTGCGTTTTTCTAAAAACTAGCTTTGTTTCTACCTAGCCCTTGAAATCTGAATAGCAATACTTGGACCACACATTGTTCACATGGCTTTACTCAGAGGAGATGACAATCTCTTGGCCTGCTGGACAATCTGACGAAATCTTTGCTTCTAGGAATGCAGTCAGTTGATCGGTTTTGCTGCATTGAGAAAAGAGGCACATCATTTAAGCCTCCAAATAACTTGCGAATTCAGCTATGCTCTCCTATAGACTAGGGAGAACTTGTTTTCTGAACCAAGTAAGCCCATACACACATGCACAAATATGGGATCCAAAAGAACATGGAAACAGAATATTGGAGAGGCAAAAACAAATAGCAGAAATATCTTAACGATGTACTTTTGATAGGGTGGCAATTTTGACTGAAATGTGATGTCCACCTAACAAACAAGCCACAGTTCTCTAAAATGTGGCTTGCTCGATGTGTTCCTAGCTTCAATTCACATAATAGGATGTCTCAGTTATGGATGGTTTAGGATTGCAGCTGCTTAACAAGAACCCCGGCAGCCTCAGAATCTGGAAAGCAGTAAATTCAGCCCTCCATCTGGGGCTTGATTGGGGTAGAACATGAGTGTTCCTCAAATATGCCTGCTCTAGGAGACTGCTGTTGATGTTCTCCCAAGCTTTGTCTCATGTCCTGAGACACAATGCAGCTGGAGCCACTTGACGCGAGGCAGATGGAATGCTGAACTGCACCCGTCAACTTTAAATATCTAGACTTATAAGGCCCTGCGCAGTATCAAAACATACCCAGAGCTTGCAAAACAAAGTTGTGGGAAGGAAAACACTTGGGACCTTAAAAAAGAGGTTAGCTGTTAACGCCATGTTTTAAAATGATTCTCCCTAGAGATCAACAGCTGAATGAAGTCCCATCTGTATGGAGGATTCATCTAAGCTGGGGGGGGGGGGGGGAGAATCAGAATAAGTTTTCTTGTAATTTGAGAAACATTGAAAGATTTGGAATGTGTTGATTAGATAACTTCTAAATGTTTAGGAAGGGCTGGATAGCCAACTCTCAAAGATAATTTAACTGGTTTTCCTGCACGCTGAAGAGTTTGGCTCGATGTTCTTTGAAGCCCTTTCTGATTATATTAGAGATAGCTGCTAACAAACTAAACCATTTCTATATCATTTAACAGAAAGTGTATGAATCAGTGTAAAAGGGACATAGCTTAATAATAAAGCACCTCTTTCACATACTAATTTCAGCACTGGTTGATGGTCTGTGGAACGAGTTGCCTCCAGAAGTTGTGAGTGCTCTAACCCTGAAGGTTTCAAAGAAGAGATTGGACAACCATTTGTCGAAAGTGGTATAGGGATCCCTGCCCAAGAAAGGGGTTGGACTAGAAGACCTCCAAGGTCCCTTCCAACTCTGTTAACTCTGTTAAGCACAAAGGGTTTGCAATGGTTTTCTAGTGTAATCTAAGCAAGCTTTAAATGTAGTCCATCAAATATGACACAAGAGGTATTACACGTGATGAACCCCAACTGCCTTCTCTGAAAGTTGAAGAACAGAAACAAGAGAGATGATTAAACCTGAATAAACAAGTTGAATTATTGTTAAGGAATCTCGATCTGTTTTGTGCAGATTTCAATCCAGAAGAAAGTTGGGTTTATCCTGGTAGGTTTCAGTACTCGGACTTGCTTTCTCTCGAAACCGAGCAGTTAAATTCCCAGTCACTGATAATAGCTATTAATAATATTGATCAGTGGCTAATGCAGTTCAGTGCTTTTGTGCTGGATTATGTTCTTTCCAGTTTTCAGGGTGAGGACCAAACCTAGCTACAAAGCAGCTTCTAGGTGGGGTATCCATATCAGTTTCCCTTTCCAAGATACAAGCTGTTAATGCAGCAGGGAAAACAAGCAAGCCCTGTTTTCTGGCTTACAATACCCCGATCGTTTTGAGAAGTTAAGCACAAGTTATTATACCTTAACACATTTCAGCAAAGCAAGAGAGGCTGAATAGAGCCACACCTCCGGCAGGGTGGAGAATCTTTCACTAAACAGGTGTATTTTCCAGCTTAGAACCCCAAGCCTGGAAGGACTGCAGTTGTGAGAGTAGAACCATCACTCACCATACCTGACAGGCACAATAGCTAAAGACAAGAGTAATGGCTTCAAATTTTTCAACCTACCAAAACTTCCTTCTCCTGCAAGAAGCAGGACAATCTTAACATCAGCATCTAGCACATCATATATACAGTTTAAGAGAATTGGAAAGGACTTTTTAGGTCATCTAGTCCAACCGTTCACCCAAGCAGAAGATCCAACACCAAGGGTCTTCAAACTTGGCAAGTTTAAGACTTGTGGACTTCAACTCCCAGAATTCCTGAGCTAACATGATTGGAGGAGGAATTCTAGGAGTTGAAGTCCACAAATCTTAAAGCTGTCAAGTTTGAAGACCCCTGCCCAACACCATTTCTGACAGGTGGCAGTCTAGTCTCTTCTTGAAAGCTTCCAGTGATGAAGCTTCCACATAACTTCTGGGAGCAACTTCTGCTCCATTGGTTGATTGTTCTCACTGTCAGAAAATTTCTCCTTATTTCTCCTTATACCTCAGGCACTTGGAAAATTAACTCTGGATTCATGTCATATTATAAACTATAAAGCAAAGTTGACACTGACTTGGTGGTCACAATCATCCACTTGTTCTATATGGTGCTTTTCTTGAAGACTGCCTGGAACCTTAATAAGAAAAGATCAGCATCCATGCTAGGTGCTCAGTTACAATAATGCCATGTTACCCCTTTGAATACCAGATTTATGAGCTCAATTCAAGAGGCTGGCTGCTCTCTCTACAGCCATGTGTGGCTCTGGGTATCTTAGGGACCACTGATCCTTGAGAATTTCTGCCTGCCCGACCTGGACAAGCAGGGGGTATGTCAGGAGCCCACCCAACATTAGGGAAATGTCTTGAAGTAACTCCCTTCCTCTGGGAACAGTTGGTAACTAGGCTGTGAGTTCAATTTAAAAAATATTTTAATATAGCATACCTACAGCACCACAGGTGGTCTTCAGATGGTTCTGACCAGTTCTGGAGAACCAGTAGGGGAAAGTTTTGAGCAGTTCAGAGAACTGGCAAATGCCACCTCTGACTGGCCCCTCCCCCATCTATTCTCTGCCTCCCGAGTCCCAGCTGATCGGCTGGGCCTTCTTTGGTTGCCCTGCACAGGAGAACGGAGCTGGAAAGCAGGTTAATGAGTTGGGGAGGGAATGGGGGATTTTGCAGTATCCTTCCCCTGCCACACCCACCAAGCCACGCCCACAGAACCGGTAGAAAAAAATTTGAATCCCACCACTGCACAGCAGTATTGAAATACTCCAAAATCACAGGATGGAACAAGTTACAAGTTAACACCAAGTTTTTCTGCTGCTTTTTATTTCTTCATATGATGATACATTTCAGCCACTGCTTTATCAAACAACCCAGTATCAGTTGAAAACTCCCATAGGTCCAAACATATATTCATTCATGTTGTCCTTTATAAAACTGATAAAAACCTGGCCATACTAGTCAAAATATTTCCTACTGTTGTTTTTTTAAAATCCATGTGGGTTTTATCAGAGAGCCTGTCAAGCAGGGTAAACAAATCTCACCATATCATCTTTCAGGAAAAAAAAATGATCCAGATGTTTCCATTAGTGGGTCGTGATTGACTTGGCTGTTAAGAGTAGATCATCAATACGCTTCTTGCTTTATAACCATGTATTCTTTCAACAGAACACAGGCAATAAATGAGCCAAAGTTGGGAAGAATTCACTCTTTTGATTATGTTTGTTAAAGACCTCCCTCAAATTTTTGAGGCTTTATGATTTCCCGCCCCCCGAAATAAAAATAATCCTTTTTATTACTTCTCCAACATCTTGTAGAAGAGTTATGCACTGCAGGGGATATCCTTACAGTTCTTAAATGCCTGTAAAGATCTTCAGCTATAATGCTTGCATTGAAGTGGAGAAGAATTTACAAGTGTTGCCAAAATGCATCATCCGATTGCTTATCTAAATTTGGTTCCCCCCAAATATTTCATGCTTAGGATATTTCATGCTTAGGATTAATCTGGGTCGGTCACTGGTTTTGTCTTCCAAGCTTTTGGATTTGTGCTGGAGCCCACACACTCAACAGCACACACACTGCTAGAAAGAAGCTCCCTGAGGATGGGGACTGACCAGATTGAATCTTGCAACCAGTGGTGGGACTTAAATTTGTTTACTAATTGGGCGTGGCAGGAGAAGGATACTGTAAAAATCCCCATTCCCTCCCCACCCCACTAACCTGCTTTCCAGCTCCGTTCTCCTGTGCAGGGCAACCAAAGAAGACCCAGCCAATCAGTTGTGACTTGGGAGACAGAGAATAGATGGGGGTGGAGCCAGTCGGAGGTTGTATTGGCCGGTTCTCCAAACTACTCAAAATTTCCGCTACCGGTTCTCCAGAATTGGTCAGAACCTGCTGAATACCACACCTCTGCCTGCAACATTATCCTGGGACACATATATTCGCCTTCATTTGCATTTTATGCTTAATGCAAGGAAACCTGGACTGATTTCAGACAAATAGGAGTATAATTTCTATATAATAACTTTGGGTTGTGCAAAAATAATAAGGTAATTAACTCCTAAATATCGGGCCACAGGAAGTTGACAAATTACATTACCCTCCTTTGTAAAAAGGACTTTGTGTTTTGTGCTTTTAAGTCAGTGTGGACTCCTGGGAATAGCCTGGACAAGTTTTTGCAGTTTTCTGGTCAATATGTTTGGAAATGGTTTGACCTTCTTGCTAGACTGTAGAGAGAGGGACTGGTTCAAGGTCCCACCAGCTGGTTTTGCACTTAAGGTGGGACTAGAACTCGCAGTCTGCAATTTCTAGTCTAGTGCCTTGAAGTATTGCAGCAAACCAATCCGCAAAAATTAGTTTACTGCAGACCAAAAAGGTCACATTATTACACAGTCCAATTATCCCTTTACCTCCTCTTTGGCTGTGCTACTGAAGAAGAAGAGCCTTCTTTTTCACAATTTCAGGTGTGATCTCTTATCCTGATTATATGTAACTTTTTTTCCTAGAAAGGGTAGGTAAAAATGGCCAGTATAGGTATCTAATACTTCTTCTTCTACATCAGGATCATAATCTAAGTAAATTTATTATATAAGGTCTTCTTTGCTAGATATCTTTTGGTGTTAGGTAAGGCTAGGAAATTTGCAAGCGCTAAAGGATGCACCAGACCTTCATGGGCACCACACTGGCAAACACAGCAAGTAAAGATGCTAATTACACAATGGAGTCTGCTAGAAAAGAGCAGATTGGGGTCCCCTCCTTTCTAGCAGCTGCATTCCGAAGGTTCCCTGCCTATTAGCATCAGGATGCCCTTAATGTACCAAGTAAGCTAGAAGGACCACTTCAGAAATGCTGGAAATTGCACCAGACACTTTGCCAACTGAAGGCAATGGGGAGAGCACGATGCCCATTTTAGCTGCTGCCTTCTCCATACATGGTCATCCTCAGTAGATCAGCCAAGAGGGAACTCAAGAGAAGATTAAATATCTGCTTGTTTTTGCCTCGCTCCAAATCCCACGCTAGCTGCGCAAGATATACAGATTCTTTGGGATATCTGGTTGCCACTCTGTCAGATGCCTTTTTTTAGCACAGATTAAACTTACACCTCTGTTCAGAATGACATCTCAGCCTAGCAAATGGGACTTTTATGGCTGCGTTGTCACCCAGAGCAGGGATCTCCAACCTTGGCCACTTTAAGACTTGTGGACTTCAATTCCCAGAATTCCTCAGCCAGTTTTGACCCTGAACATTTACCTTCACCAGGTTAAACCCTACAGAGAAGGCCCCAAAACTTTGTAGTTTGGAGCCACCTAATTTGGGGGAAAATATTAGCAATGAACTTTAGTTATATAAGCGAGCTTACATTAGAAGCTAGACAATAACTTATATTTCTAGCTCCCTTTAATTTATGCATCAGCAATAAGATACTAACAGGCAGGTCTATAATACTGCAGCCTAGCAAAATATTAGCTTCTGTGATCCAGTGGTCATATTCTTTGGGTGTGAAATACAGAGTGAACACATCTGGAGCCGAGAATATCCATTAAATCAGATCACTAAAACAATTCTCTCCAACCTGGGCACCATTCAAATATGTGGGCTTGAGTTCTCCAAAATGGCCATGTTGGGACCTGAAGTTCAAGCATCTGAACAAACGACGCCAGGTCCCGACTTTTATCCTAGTATTAGCCACATTTAGCTTCAAAGTTTAGATAAAGACTAGCCAAATGGTGCATCTGCTGAGACTTTCAATTTAAGCCAGTTCTGTTCCTATTTTTCCCTCCAGTCTTCTCAACCATTCTTAACTAAGATGGTCCTATTAGCCGAATTTAAACCCTTGGAGGGATGTTCCTCTTGTTGCCAAGTTTGACCTTCCAAGTTGACAGTTCCAAGTAGGTCCAAGGGCACCTCTGTTATACTTCCTTCACCAACTTGAAGGAGCAACAGTTAATCTGGTTAATGTTTTACCCTCGAGTTTTGCCCACTGTCACTAAGACCAAGCAACAATAGGAGTGAATCCTGTCTTGCAAAGATTACCACCCTCATTTTTCATGACAAAGAGAGCCATTAACAAATGCAGTTACTATCTTAACAGATGCAATTACTATCGAAATAAGAGTGGAACAATACAAGGTTTTAAACAAGCTGGCTTGATCAAAACAAATGCCTCTATTCTTTTCAATATCTGCATTTAAATCAAAGCTAAATCTCAACTCTTCCTATGCTGGTTGCAAAATGCGTCCTTTGACCCAAGGAATCTCATACACTAGAAAAGTGAGGTATATAACTGTGCCAAGCCATAATGCAGTTTGCTGGGTTTTCATTTAGCGTACTACAGGGTTATGAGGATGCAAAAAAGCACGGTCTGAGGCCCACCAACTTTCTCTTTGCAGACCCAGAGATCTTGAATAGCCAGGAACAAGTACCCAGACCCCATTTTGAACATGGGGGAGGTTCAGGAGCAAATTAGACGCCATGCCTTACAGATGGGATCCCTGCTTGATCCCTTAAAATGCCTGAAGATCTTTCTCAAATGAATCCTACTCCTGACCACTTCAAGGGATGACTGCTTCAAGCTGAAGGAAATAGCAACCCACTGGTTTATGATGTAGCATGATTCAATTAACTAGTTAACTAGCTAACTAGCATGGCATTTCTTAGCAGCAGCCATTTGATGCCGGTTCAATAAATCATGGTTTAGTGTGAACATAGGTTTGGAATCAGGCAAATGTATGTACAGCACATCTTTGAAAATAAAGCTTTTTTCTTTACTCTATACTCTAGATTTTAGCAGCCTGACCAAACATATTAGCTGAATTAAGGTGCATATTTTTTGTATTATACTATCAAGGCTTCCTTGCTTTTTATGCAGAAATAAATTTGGGCTTCAAAGAGTTGTCCTCATCTCTTCAAAAGGCTACCAAAACCTTTTATCTCCAAAAAAGCTAAGAGTAAAAAAGGTTACTGATTTTTTAAGGAAGACCCAAGTATACCTATTGCCACCCCCTCGAAAGGGGTGAATCCATTCACAAGGGCTGCTACTAATAATACATGAAGCAAATCCTTCAGGCCAACAATTGATCTGAACTGCTGTGGTAACAAGAATCGTTTTCATGGTGGCTTGTGGGGAATGTCTGAAATAGAAACTTTTACTGAGTTAACCCATCATAAAGTGCTTAAAAAGCTGATTTGCTGGAACTTCAACAGACCACTGCCATTGCTACCTAAGTCACCCAAAAGAATTTTGGACCTGAATCGCCCAATTTGCTCAACAGCTATAAAGGAAAGGGCTATATTAACTGTTGTTGATGTGCACTAAGACTGCAGATGTTGACTATGTATCTTCACACTGCTGACCTAAAAGCTAGCCAGTCTGTAGTTTTCCAGATGTTGGGATTACAACCCTCCCCTTACCATGACTACACTGTCTGGGACTCACATCCCACATAATCCAATTCGACCTAGGAAGTCTCAGGTTCCCCAATGTTGAATTTTTGAACGGAATGTTGAATGAATGGCCTTTGTTGTTACCCTATATTGGTTGCAGTTCATGAGCTTGGTCTAATGTGATGTTTCCCAACCTCAGCAACTTTAAGAAGTGTGGACTTCAACTCCCAGAATTTTCCAGCCAGTGTGCAGTTGAAGTCCACATACCTTAAAATTGCTGAGGTTGGGAAACAATGGTCTAATGTCCCAAAGCTGCTTTTTTTTCAGGATGCAACTGGACTTCCTGGTTTTTCTTTGAAGACATTTTGCTTCTCATCCAAGAAGCTTCTTCAGCTCTGATTGGATGGTGGGGAATGGAAGGATTTACACTCCTTGCAGACAGCTGGTCATTTGCATTCTTTTAGAGAGTCCTTGAGGCCACATGGAGGCCATCTGTGCCCTCAGGGTCACTGCATCTCAAACTGAAGCGCAAATGGTTCCTGTAGTTTGTAATTTTTCTGGAAATCCATTCATACTCCAGCACCATTCGAAGAAGAAAAGCCAAACATCTTCAAAGAAAATCAAGAAAGTCCAGTTGCCTTTTGAAAAAGCATCTTTGGGACAAGCGTGTCTTGGATGACTGAGAATCTCTATAGACATTGGTCTAATGCAGTGGTAGGGAACCTTGGCTCTTTTATCACTTATGGACTTCAACTCCCAGAATTCCTGAATGAGCTATAAAAGGTTCCCCATCCCTGGCCTACTGGTTTTTCAGTTGTGAGGGAAATCAATTTTTGACTTGAATGGGATTGTTCAATATACAAATGTCCTAATTTTTGACTTGAATGATCAATATTCTTTATATGTCCTACATTTGTATATTAAACAGTCCCATTCAAGTCAAAAATTGATTTCCCTCACAACTGAAAAACCACTAGGCCAGGGATGGGGAAACGTTTATGGCTCACTCAGGAATTCTGGGAGTTGAAGTCCATCAGTGATAAAAGAGCCAAGGTTCCCTACCGCTGGTCTAATGCAATTTGTTTATGCAAAAGCAAGCAACAAAAAAGGCATCCATCAGTAGCACCTAAAATAAGCAATGGGGAGATATTTATTGCATTGCTCTTAAACCATTGCAAACCAACCTTTCCACTGGGAAAATTTGCTGGTGGTGAAATAAACCAAGTTTACATATACTCAGAGACAAGATTTGTACAAGTAACTTGATCGTGATTCATTGAACCAAACCCAACTGGTTGGGTTCATACAATGCACCAAGCCAAAACCCAATAAAATATATATTATTAGGATCTTGAACTCCGCTATAATATTTACTCTCCAGCAGAAGATAAGAGAATCATCCCAGCCAAGCAGATTGTGTTTTTGCAGCTGTTAATGATTTAAATATTGAACAAGGGGTGCCATTTGTTAACTCAAAGGCTGTATCAGGCTTGAAACAACATATCTAGGGCTGAATTACAAAAGGCGATATAGTGCCCAATTTTAAGTTTCAGGGTTTTCAAAGGATGTCCTTAAAGCAGGGATCTCCAACCTTGGCAACTTTAAGACTTGTGGACTTCAACTCCCAGAATTCCCCAGCCAGCATCACTGAATTCTGGGAATTGAAGTCCATAAGTCTTAAAGATGCCAAGGTTGGAGACCCTTGCCTTAAAGTATCCATTTGATGAGTCATGAAAAATCAGTCAAATGTTTTGATCCTACCTACTCTGGTAGGTCTGAAGGCTGCAGCATCTCGTAGTAGTGAGGTCCCAGGCAGTCTTCAATCTTTATCCCCAGGACAGAACTGGAATGCTCAATTAAACCCATCCCTAGATAAATAAGCATCTTAAGAATGCAGCGGGCCTACACTTCACCTGTTCCAAACCAGTCACGTAGAAGCTGATGCCATGAATCTCATTCTTCAGCATGGATCTCCAAGCTTGGCACCTTTAAGACTTGTGGACTTCAACTCCCAGAATTCCCCAGCCAGCATCACTGAATTCTGGAAATTGAAGTCCACAAGTCTTAAAGGTACCAAGCTTGGAGACCCCTGTTCTACAGCCAGCTAAATAGATACAACCCAATATTCATGTGAGAATATACTTTCTTACAGTGAGGTTACCTCCTTCCCCCCCTCCCCGGACTGTTCTGTTGTCAATTTCTGTAACTTCCTGGGATAATGGAAAAAAACATTTAATCAGCCAAGTTACTTGGAAAGATATAAATAACACACGGGGGCAACTGCAGAACACCAAGAATGTGCTCTTTGGTCAATAAACTTTTAATGGGCAAGTTTGGTACTCTGCACCCCTTGGAAAAGGTGCTGGTTAGATATTGGGAGAGGGGAGGGGCTGTGCCAAACCAGATAAGCCCCAACTGTCCTCGATTTGAAGTTAATCACACGGACCCTGGAAGGCTACAGAGCGTGTCTTTATTCCCCCTTGTAACTAAGGGCTCTGCTTTTTGTCTCTGGGAGATGTAAACACATTTGCTGCAGCCATATATAGAGAGAACCGAACTGGTCTATTTAGACAAGAAACTTCCTACCTTGGCTGGATTCACAGATTTTGCTAAGCCACGAAGCGGTTGGGTGTCATACATAGCGCTAAAGCATTGTATGTGTCTATTTTGGGCACAGTGTCCCTTTTTAAAAAACCTGCTATTATGGTTTGTCACTCAATGTTTGGTTTAGGGTGCTCTGTGAATTCAGTTAAACAGTGACTAAACAAGCTATGGTTTATAAGGTTGTTCAACGCTTACCCTTGAGAATTGCCAACCCACAAACTAATACGGTATTTTAATTGGATGCTCCAATAAGCCATGATTAAACTGGGTACATGACATCAAAAGGACCCATTTAACCAATCTTTAGTATAGCCATTCTAGATAGGTTGGGCTCCCATTCCCACAACTCTTGGCCAATACTATATCATACTACAAATGACAATTCAAATGGAGCACACCTGGAATCTTAACAGAATTTTGAACTCCTCCTTCCTAAATCATGTAACTGAAGATAAACTTGAAGGCCAACATAGACACTGATAAAGATTGGTGGGGGTTGTGGCCCAACCACACTGGGAGGGACAATCACTATCTCCTTGTGTCTGATCTTATCTGAAGCTTGCATTTAGTACAAAGATTAACATTCTTCCTCATCCCTCATCTGGAGAAAGCCCAAGCGATGTTGTGATTCATGTGTTGGACTGGACCAAGGAATCCCAGATTCAGGTCTATCCTCAACTCAGAATTGCTATGGAGGCAGGAAGAAGGGCTATATAGACCAAGGGCCCCCCAACCTTGGCAACTTTACAATTTGTGGGCTTCAACTCCCAGAATCTCTCAGCCAGCATGGATATGCTAAAAGCATGGAGCTGCAGCATGGCTGGCTAAGGAATTCTGAGAGTTGAAGTCATAAAATTGCCAAGGGTGGAAACCCCTGATGTAGACCAATTTGAGCACCGAGAAGCTAGCAAGAATCTCCCTGATGACCTTCAACCCTGTTAGCCTTTTTTGTAATCTGGCTGTCCCTCCCAGTCCTTTGGGTTAGCTAGATTAGGTGAGTCCTGCTGATGATAAAGCTTTTTATTCTGAGGGTTATTTTAACCAGAGTGTCATGGATTATGTACTTCTAGGGTGGTTTTAATCTTGCAGGTTCAAATCCTAGTGATCTTCAAATAGGACTAAAAAAAATCTAGCTTGAAATTTTGAAGAGCTGTTGCCATCCCTAGACACAAATGTGACATCATATGTGTTCCTTTTTCATTTGTCCTCTTTCCATATTTCTTTAAGGGAAACGTCTTAACTATTCACAGCAACTATCAAGAGGATTAGAACTGACCACCGAAAGATTATCCTGCAGCCAACGGGAAACTCCGCTCTGCTTTTATTATTGCAAAATGGAAACATATTGTTGTTAAACATTTTAGTGTGTAACAATTTGTGAATGTGCCTCCTGTAGGGGAATTTATTTGAGAGTGGGTTTTTTTCCCCTCCCCAAGAAAGCTTGCTTTATCTTTACTCTCTCTTCAAAAAAAGCATGCAAGGTAGCTTCTCTTGGAAGCCGGCTTCCTTAACATGTCAGGATTATTTACCAAAATGCTATTAATTTTCCAACTTGCAAATTGTGGAAATAGAATCTCATGGAAATGAAAAGTCCCCAGAATCTCCCAGAAATTAAAGCATAACTAAACGAGCTGAATGCACTTCCAGATAGTCTATGCTAAATGAGTTCTTTTCTCCGACTGCCAGGACAAAGAAATACACCAGCAAACTGGTACTTATGCCAGTCCTGCCCTTACGTGCAAATGAATTGTCTAAATTACATGAAGCATTGACATTACATGGACCACAAGCCAAAGTTCAGGTAGCATTCTACCAGCATTAAAAAAAAAAACCCCCAAAACCTTCAAGAAGAAACTGAAAGTTATTTAGAACATTTATACATTCAAACCGGAAGATTCATGGAGTGATTGCAAGATATTTAATGTGAGTTTGAATAAGTAGCTTGCAGACAGATTGATTTTGGCCTATTGACTGACAGACAGACAGACAGAGGAACTGTTTCGTCCTCCCCGCATAAACCCACAAAAGGAAGGCATCAGAAATAGTCTGAACAAAAGACACACAGTAGCCTATCTTGGAACTCTCTCTTCATAAACAGTAGCGCAAATATCACCTTCTAGTATATCCAGTTGTCACTGCAGTTAAAAGCAAGTTTCAGGTGTGATATTACGTACTACTACCGAACCCTATGCATCCCACCTCTACGGCTACATCAGAAAATGATATTTTAAGAGCACTTTTCATACATCGTAAGACTGCAAAGTCTCCGCCAAGCATTCCCAGAGGTTAATTCCATTATGGCAATATGCTTGGTAGGAATTCACCATCCGTTAAGGAATTGGATCAGAATTGGTTGCCATTTTGCACCAGCAAAGCCACATGCCTGTTTTTCAGAGGGTTGGGAAAGAACCGAAGGATGTGCTTTTCCAAAACAGAGGTCAGCTCAGTCTTAAGAATAGGCGCTATTTTTCATTTAAGAACCAATTGGTAATGATAAGCTATGTTTTGACCAGGTTTAGCAACATCCCAGCATCTATGGAGCTAAAGCAAACTCTCCAGCTCTCTTTGTAGAAGGTGGCTGATAAAATTGAAAATACATATTTCATACAGGAGAGATGCTGGAGGGAGGGAGGGAGGGAAGAAAAACGCAGCAATCCACCATCACTTCGAAGCTGGTCTAAGCAGCCACAAGGGTTAGTCAACTACTCTAGTTAAGATGCTTCCATCGCCGACCAGATTCTGATATTTTTCAGGGCTGCCTTTGGATTGTGGCTTTATATAAGAAAAACACGTCTAGCTTTCTAAAAGTAGGAACCGGCAACCATTATCGTTTCCCCAACTACCACCTCCAACAACCCCAGAAACAAGAGCTCTAAACCCTAGAAATATCCCTCCACCGAAATTTAGCTTTTTGGGGAAGGGCAATGCTGGTTTAGAGAAGGCAGAAGAAGGGAACAAAAGCTGCGAAGACTGAAGAACGCAACCTCCCCTTTGGGGAGCCCAACGCCATGCCCAGAGGGCGGCATGCAGAGGTTGGGGGTGGGAGAAGAAACACCTGGAGGGCAGAGCCCAGCCTCCATATTGGCCACTTCTACCTACCTCCCCAAAGCCCCCCTTTGCCAGGTGATGGGAGGAAAACAGCCCCAAACGGGCACCTGGGGGGGGGGGGGAAGGGGGTAAGGCCAGGAGAGGGGAATCCAGAGGAAAGCAACCCCAAAGGAGTTCCTACGGGAGGGAGAGGGCAGGGCTGGGAGGGGGGGGGGGAATCCAGAGGAAAGCAACCCAAAAGGGGTTCTTGGGGGGGACGACAGGCAGGGGGGGGGTAGAAGGAATCCAAAAGAAAGCAACCCAAAAGGAGCTGGGCGGCGGGGGAGAAGCAGGGCTGGGAGGGGGGGGGCATCTTGAGGAAAGCAGCCCAAAAGGGGTTTCTGGGGGGGGGGGAAGGAATCCAAAGGGAAGCAACCCAAAAGGAGCTGGGGGGGGGAGAAGCAGGGCTGGGAGGGGGGGGCATCTTGAGGAAAGCAGCCCAAAAGGGGTTTCTGGGGGGGGGGGGAGAAGGAATCCAAAAGAAAGCAACCCAAAAGGAGCTGGGAGGGGGGGGCATCTTGAGGAAAGCAGCCCAAAAGGGGTTTCTGGGGGGGGGGGGGGAGAAGGAATCCAAAGGGAAGCAACCCAAAAGGGGCGGGAGGGAGGGGGCAGGCATGGCTAGGAGGAGGGGGGGGGAACCCTAAGGAAAAAAGCCCAAAAGGAGAGTCTGGGCTGGAGGAGGGGGGGGGGGCAGGTAGGGGGCACCCCGAGGTCTCCATCCAAAGTCCAGCCTCTCATCCGCCAGAGGAGCCTCGCCGTCCCTCTCGGGCTATACGGAGGACCCCCACCCCCCCACCCCAAGACGGCAGCGGGGGCTTCCCGGAGCCCTGGCCAGGCAGGACAAGCAACCCAGACCGGCCGTGGGGGCCCCGGGGCCCTTGCAGCTCCCTTCCCCCGCCCGCCGGCGCTTACCTCCTCCTCGAGGCTGCTGCTGCTGTGCTCGCTCTCCTTGGCCAGGTTGCTCATGGTGGGCGCGGAGGGCGGCCGGGCGGCCAGGGCGCGGGAAAAGGGCGGAGGGGGGGGGGGCGCGGTGAGGCTCGCGGGCGTCGCTCCGAGGGGGCCGCTTCGCCTGGCCGTCAGCAGCGGCAGCGACGGCGGCTTCTTCTTCTCCTTCTCCTTCTCCTTCTTCCCCCTCCGGGCTGGGCGGGCTTCCTGAGGCGAGCGGCGGAGTTGTGCCCGGACGAGGCTGCTGGGGCTGCTGCTGCTGCTGCCGGCGCCGCGGGGCGAGGCGAGGCGAGGCGAGGTGAGGCAGGTGGCGGGGCGGGGGGGGGGGTTGGCCTGGCTGCGGGGGGCCCTGAGGTGCGCGCGAGTGCGGTGCAGGTGGGGCGGGGCCCGAGCGCGCCTTATTGGACGCGCCCCGGGCTCGCGGCCAGCTGGACGCCGCGGCCGGCCAATGAGCGGCCGAGGGGCCAACGAGCTACAGCTGCTGCCGGGGCCCCGCCAGCACACACACTCCCTCCCTCCCTCACGGACACACGCACACACACACAAGCACAGAGAACCGCGCAGATGTGCGCGCGCCCAAGCTGGGCTCTGGGGCGGGGCCCCTCTCGCCCGTCTCCAGGGGAACCCGCCAGCCAATCCCCGCCTCCGCCTGTCCAAAAACTGCCCCCCCCCCCCCTCCCTCCACCGGCCCTCGACGGTCCCTCGCACGCGCACGCGCCCTCCCCCGCCCTCCGCGGAAACTTTTAAAACTTTCATGAACTTCCCTTAAAGGGCCCGCGCGCTTTTCTGGCGCGCCTCGCGTTCGGCCCACGGCCACGCCGTCCCGGGGGCTGGGGGTGGAGGTGGGGGTAAGGGAGGAGAGGGAGGAAGGGAACCGGGCCGGGGAAAAAGTGGTTGATTCACACACACACACATTTTTTGTGTGTTCTCGTTTGGTATGGTAGCCAAGGGACCCCTTTGGGGGGGGGGTATGACAGAAAAGTCCTGGTTTGGGCACTGGGGAAGGGGGCGTGGAGGGCGAGGGTCTTTTCTTTCCCTCTCCCCTAGGTGGAAAGGATGGATCTTCGGGTATTCTCACGACGCGCCGAACCCGCGACCCCGTTTTTAGCCGGGGTTGGCCGCGTGGGAATGCGACCCCTGGCTAGGTTGGGTCAATGAATGGGGCAAACCCAGAGAACTGGGGAAACGCAACCGGCGGGGAGGAGGAAGGCATCGTGGGAACGCGGCCATCGGAGAGCTGGAAGATGCCCCCCCCCCCCCCCCCCCCGCGTTACTCCATTCCTGCAATCCTAATAATTGTTTGAGGGCTTTTGATTATAGGTGGAATAAAAAAAAATAGGTGGATGGTTACGTGTTATAAGTGGATTTAAAAAAAAAGAGAAACGAGCCCTCGTGGGGGGAAAAAAAACAAGTTTGCGATCGGGAGAAGAAATGCAATATATTTCGTTTAGGAATTCGCTTGTTTAAACCGACGTTCCTCCCTCCCTGCCTTGAAATGCGCTGAATCTCTTTGAAGGTGCCCAACTTGTTCGTTTCCATTACGGGAAGCTACGAAAATCGCGTCCCCTCCGCGACCTTCTCGGACCCGGGACTCGGGTTTGCTCCTTCTTCCGTCCCGCGTCTGGCTTCGATTCCCGTGGCTTCCGTGAAGGATCCGCATCTTTTTCCTGGCAGCAATAAAATCCTCCGCCGTAGACTTCTTGCTGGATTTTTTTTTTCTTCCCGATTTTCCTAATGAACTCCTACGGCCCTGGGCTTTCCTCGTGGTGTCCCATCCAGGCTGTAACCAGCTCTGGTTTCTCTTTTTCAGATAATCTGCTCGCAGGATTGCAGCCTTCAATCGGTTTTATTCCGTCTCCTTTTCTATACGGATAATATCACCGTTGGAGCGGAAAAACAACACGCGTCTTCTAGCAAGGCGGTTGATTTTTGAAGGTTGGGTTCACACAACCCAGGGTTGTTTGGTTTCCGCCGTAGGTTATGGCGAGACTAACCCAATTGCAAGTTTGTAAAATTGCAAGTTTGGGGCTTAAGACGTGGGGCGAATTCTGCCAGTTGTGGTTGAACTGTAGCTTTAGGGCGACTTGTTTCCTTGCGGGTCTAATCCCACTTGGCCAAACATAGTGTTCAATTCAATTCATTTCAGTTCTGAAAGTCGGACACGTAACGAACCCCGGTTTATCGGGGGGAGTTGGAGAATGGGGCGCTAGGAGCAACGATGGAGCAACGGAGGAGGAATTCCAGGTACCAAAAAAAGGATCGAAGGCTGGCCTTCCTTTAGAGCTTCAACGAAGGGATCGTTTCCCCAAAAGTCCCAAAGGTGTTTTTGTTTTTTTTTCAAGAGGCAACTGGACTTTCTGGTTTTTATTTGAAGACGTTTCTCTTCTCATCCAAGAAGCTTCCCCAGCTCCGACCGGATGGTTAGGAAACGGAAAGATAACCGGTAACTCTTTCGCAGTCTAGATTATTTGCTCAGAATCTAGTTGTAAAGTATCTTTGTAGGGAGATTCCTGGCAAACAACCTTTGGTTGTAAGATCCTTCCAGTCAGAGGCGAAGAAGCTTCTTGGATAAGAAGCGAGACGTCTTCAAAGAGAAACCGTGAAGTCCAGTCGCCTCTTGGAGAAGAAGAAAAAAAAACACCTTTGGGACAACCGCGATAGATGTGACTGAGACTCTTCACAGACGTTTCCCCAAGTGGGAGATGTCAAAGCCGTTTAGGCGACCCGCCAACGAGCCGAGAGGGCATTTGGGGTATTTAAAACTGCGAGAGGGAGCGAGTCTGCACGTCGGAACGCTTCTCCGCGCGAAACCCGACCCGCCGCGGTTCTCGGAGGGATAGCGGGGTTCATCCGTTGCAAGCAAAACCCAACGGGCTCTCCTGCCTCTAAAAGCTCGGACAATTTGGGCGAGGGCATCGTTCCCCCCCTCCATGCCCCCGCCGTCTGTAACCCCGTTGCCCCGCGCAGGTGGGGGTGGGTGGGTGGGGGGGGGGCGCTGCCTTTTCACAATTCCGGGCAAACATTTCTTTATAGTTAATTCCGGGATGGAATGGGCGTCCTTGTGGGAAGAGAAAAGGCGCTCTGCACATGCTCAGGGGCACGGTCGCCCTGGCAGAATGCGGGGAGAAACCTGATCGGAAGACCAGCGGTGCCTTTGCCAAACCAGAACTCGCCTGAGCCAGGATTTTGGGGAGGGAGGGGTCGTGTTGTAGGGAGGAACCCCGATTTTCTTGGAAAGGGGAGACTGTTATTTTGCACCTGGGTTTCTTTGGGTTTGCAAAGAATTTGGGGGCGACGAGGCGGTCCCGATACACACGTTCGCTGGGAGGTCTTGGTTGTGCTTTCGCGTGTGTGTCCACGAGGCCTCGGGTTTCCTTACTTGCGGGTTGTTGTTTTTTTAATAAAGGGAAAAAAAGGGTCCAAATGTCTCCGTTCGATTCTTTCGCCTGCATTTTTCGTCGATTAGACAGACCCGTTTTATCTTGGAAAGGCAACCAGGCGAAAGCGAAGCGGAAGATCGAGGGGTGTTAAAAGCTCCCTTCGCTCTTCGGAGCGGAGAAAACGACTAGCGAAATCTCTCTTTCGGCCGCCTCTCTTTTCAGGCACGGAGGCGGAGGAGAGAATCTCTCTCTGTATCTCGACCCTTCGAAGGAAGGAAGGAAGGAAGGAAGGAAGGAAGGGGAAGGAGAGAGATGGATGGAAAGAAGGAATAGAGATTAGAAGAAGGAGGAGATGGGAAGGAGAAGGAAGAAGATGGAGGCAAGAGGAAGAGAGGGAGGGAGAGGGAGGCACGAAGGAGAGGGATGGATGGATGGAAAGAGGGAATAGAGATTAGAAGAAGGGGGAGATGGGAAGGAGAAGGAAGGAAGGAAGGATGGATGGATGGATGGAAAGAAGGAATAGAGATTAGAAGGAGGAGGGAGGGAGATGGGAAGGAGAAGGAAGGAAGGGAGGGAGGGAGGAAGGGAGGAGAGGGAGGCAGAAGGAAGGAAGGAAGGAGAGGGAGGCAGGAAGGAGAGGATGAATGGATGGAAAGAAGGAATAGAGATTAGAAGGAGGAGGGAGGGAGATGGGAAGGAGAAGGAAGGAAGGGAGGCAGAAGGAAGGAATCTCCGCCCCGACTATTTGCGTTCTGAAGGTCCCCCTTCTCCGACCCCTGTAAGGAGCCTCCTGTGAAGGCGACTGATAGGACGAAGGTGGCTCTTCTGCAAGCCAAATTGGCCGTAGCTGTGGGGCACAATGGCTTCTCTTCTCTTAGCTCTTGCGACATACAGCAAGCACAAGGAACACACATAGTCTCCTTCTCCTTTTCCTCCTCTTCCTGCTCCTCTTCCTCCTTCTCCCTCGGTTGCTAAACGTCATTTTCTCAGGATACAAGAGATTAATTATTTTGTGGGGAAAACAAAAGGCCCGATCATATCTTCCTCCAACTTGCCAGGGTGCGTTGCAAGTCAGGGTGCTGGGAATTCTGGAGACTGCAATCTGCAATCCAGTAAAAATTGTTCCTTGGGGTTGCGGGTGGGGGAGGAGAATCTGATTTCATCGACCCTTTTGCAAAAAGCCAGGGATTCATCGGGTGTGGCTGTTAAGGTGCTGGCCTAAAAACCAGGAGACTCTGAGTTCTAGTCCTGCCTTAGTCAGGAAAGTCAGCGGGGTGCCTGAGCATCTCCTTCTCAGCCAACTCACAAGGTTGTTGTGGCAAAAAATAGGAAGGAGAAATTTTACGTGTGTTTGCAGGATTTACATTAAAAAATCTTATAAATTAAAGTAAGGGATCAGTGGGGTAGACTGCCCTACTACACCTCCCCTGATTAAGCACATATATTTAATTCATTCCATTTAATTTTGACGGGGGAAAAACGTCAGGTACTCCCCCCCCCCCAGTTCAAGTAGCAACTGTCACTTGGCTAAAATCAAAAGGGATCAGCTGTTTAAGACTGTTTAAGCCAAGACTGCTCTTAATAATAACCAGTAACTCTTTCACAGTCTAGATTATTTCCCAAGAATCGGGTTGTATCTGTATAGATAGATTCCTGGCAAACAACCTTTGGTTATAAAAATTCTTTGGTGATAAGCATTATATATAATCTGTACAATTTGCATTTTATGTAAAGGCAAAATGCATTTCATCTGTTAAAACATCCCACGAGGATTCCTTGAGTTTCAGCCTCTTCTCCTTCCTCCGTGCTTCTGAGTAGCTAGGGCAATTTGTAGCTCCTCACCTTAAGACAGACCGGGAAATTTTCCACTTTACTCTCTCCAGCGGAAAGAGGAAAAGTCCTATTCTGGAGTGAGAAGGAGAAGGAAGTTCTCACCAAATGTTTTTGAGTGGGAGGGGTGACGGCGAAATTTCCTTTACATTTTTCCCATTAGGAAATTTTTTGATTTTCTCACAGGAAATCTTATAACTAGAGTGTCTGGGAATGAAGGAACGGGGAAAGCTTATTTCTTCTCCTTTTCTACATTCTTCCCCCTCTTTTCCTCCCTCTCTTTTCTCAGCCAGAAAAGGCCAATATAAGACATTGGAAACTTAACTTGGAGTAGATAATGCCCTTATAACAAATCGATTAATTTCTATGCTGCCCATCTCTCTGACAAAGCGATCTGGAAGGAACACTTCTCTTTTTAAATGGACCAGATTCCTTGTGGCTTAGCAGGGGAGGACATATAAGTAGTAAGTAAGAGATTAGTAAATGAATTGAAGAGGTTCAGAGGAGGTATGATTTCACACCTCCACCCCTTCTCTCTTCCTTCCAGCTTTATGGAGAGATGTATGAAAGGAAGCCCAGGATCTTTGCATGCAAACCACTTGGGCTACACTGAGGCACATATTCGGACATAAAAGCAGCTCACCCAAGTAAAATCCAAAACAGACTTGGATTAAAGAACTTTCTGATCAGCCGCTAGGAATCTTTGCTAGGTCACTTCTGCTAGGCAGCTTGCAATAATTAAGTCTGCGTGAATAATGAACAAGTAAGTAGATAAGATGATGCTTTGAAAAACGATGCGCGCAAGAGGAAAAACATGCTCAGCGCTGCATTCTTTGCCTCGTTTACAAAAGCAGCGTGGACCCTGAGCTGAGGTTTTCTAAGGGGGGGGGGGCAAGACTAGGCTTCCAGCAGCCAGATTTGAGCTCAGAACTGGAGAACCCCCATTGACTGTCTAACTCTACATGTTGTTGGCTCTCCAGTCAAGGATGCTGAACATCTCCGATAATATCACTCTACTAACTAGAGCATACAAAACATTTGCTAGACCAATACTCGAATACAGCTCATCAGTCTGGAACCCACATTACGTATCTGATGTTAACACAGTGGAGAAAGTCCAGAAATATTTCACAAGAAGAGTTCTCCACTCCTCTACTCGTAGCAGAATATCTTATGCCACCAGACTTGAAATTCTAGACCTAGAAAACCTAGAACTACGCTGCCTTCGGTCTGATCTTAGTATATAAAATCATACATTGCAATGTCCTACCTGTCAATGAATACTTCAGCTTCAATAATAACAACACAAGAGCAAACAATAGATACAAACTCAAGGTAAACCCACCAAACTGGATTGCAGGAAATACGACTTCAGCAACAGAGTGGTCAATGTCTGGAATACTCTACCTGATTCTGTGGTTTCTTCCCCAAACCCCAAAAACTTTAACCTTAGACTGTCTACTATTGACCTCACCCCTTTCCTAAGAGGTCTGTAAGGGGGCATGCATAAGCGCACCAATGTGCCTACCATCTCTGTCCTAATGTTCCCTTTTATTCATATCCTTTTTCATGTATTCATAACCATGTTTATACGTATATCTGTTTTCTAATAACCGCTTGACAAATAAATAAATAAATCTGGAGTGTCAGACCCTCGCAAGATGCAGGAAGTTCTTGACAACAATGCAACTGGGAATCAGATTTTCCCAGTTGCAAGGCGAGGCAGGGGTTCAATGAGTCGTGTTCATTTTTTACAACCGTTTTTGCCGTAGTCGTTTAAGAGAAATCACTGCAGTTCCTAAGCGAATCACATGGTCGTTAAGCAAATGTGGGTCCTCCCCCCCTGTTGACTTGGCTTGTCCGAAGCCAGCTGGGAAGGTCAACAAAGAACAATTACCTGGGACCCCAGGATGGTACAACCACTGCAAATACATGCTGGTTATACCAAGTGCTAGAATTTTGATGACATGAGGTGGCTGTGATGGTCACAAGTGCGAGGACAGGCCATAAGTCACGTTTTTAGTGCCTCTGTAACTTCAAATGGGCACTAAATTGTAAGGTGAGGGCTAGCTGTAATCTAGGTCAGTGGTCGCCCATCAGTGGGCCGGGGACCACTGGTGGGCCATGAGAAAATTTTGGTGGTCCACAGAGAAATGCCCCCCCCAAAGCAATTAATCCAGGCTGCGCGGGAACACAAGGCTGTGCCGCCCACACGGCCTGCGGGAACACAAGGCTTGTGTCGCTTGCACTGCAAACAACACGAGGTAGTGAGGGGAGGGGGGAAAGGGTGGAGGGGGGGGAACTTGCTACCCTCACCCCACCCGCCTGGCCTGACCACTGGGCTGCTTCTTTCCACTTCTTTCTCCTTCTGCTTTTGGCTGCACACAAGGAAAGCAGCCAAAGTCTTTCTTTCTCTCCCCCAAACTCCGCCAGAAACGAGTCTTTGGGACCCTGCAAGGCCTCCTGCTGCACCGGCTCGACAAGTCACACAAAAATTAGCTACACTGGCTGGGGAATTCTGGGAGTTGAAAGTCCACAAGTGACCAAGTTTGGAGACCTCTGGTGTAGAGTCTCTCTGCTTGGACAAGGGGGGGGAGGGGGTTGATCTAGATGACCTCCAAGGCCCCTTCCAGCCCTGTTAATAATCTGTTTAAGGTTGCAAGAGTCCAGCCACCCCACAAACTGGGACCCCTTTTATAAAGTTTCTTCTCAGAAGACAAAGCAGCCTCCAGGAAAAAGGATTTCCACCTCGGAAACTCAAGCCGCCTCTATAAATGGCACCCAGGGCTGTGCTTGGTCACGGCCGGCCGCTGCTGCTGCTGTTCCGTTGCATTCCTTCCTGCCCAGAAACTCCTGCTTATATGTGGCAGCCGCCTGATAAGGCAAAGCCACTTCACCCCAAAAGCACTTTGTTGTGACAGCGTGAAGCTGACCGTCTCCAGATCCAGCCTCTCCCACAAAGGCCAACCGCCGTTTTCTAAGCCAGCGGTTAGCTCTCCGTCTCTCTTTGCTTTGCAGGCCTGGTTTAAAGGTGAAATTCCCTCCATTTAACAAAACTCGGCCGCTTAACGCAATACAGGGAGCCCTCGACGTACGACCACAACTAAGTCCAGCCTTTCGGATGTTAAGTGAATCATTCGTTCATCATCTTCTTCATTTAATGACACCCCTCCCCCCTCCTCCCCGTATAATCCCTTGCGGGGTGGAGTCTGGGCAACTTGAATGGAGCTGAATGTTTCCTGGCCGGTTGCCCTTCCTGTCGCCAATGGGGAGTTTTCTTTCAGCCGATGTATACTCGGTGTGCCCAGAGAGAGAACTATCAGCCTCTACCTAGGATCGAACTCCACTTCTAGGCTACCCGCACCGGTTAAGTGAATCGCTGCAATTGGTAATTTAGTTAACGCGGTTGTTCGAATGCCTCAAGCTTCCCCGTTGACTTTGGGTTGTCAAACGGTCGCAAGAGGGGATCTCGTGACCTTTGGACACAGCAACGGTCGTAAATCTGAGCCGCTTGCCGAGCCTCTGGATTTTGATCACGTGATCCGTGGGGATGCTGCAAAGGTTGTAAGTGTGAAAAATGGCCGTAAGTCGCTCTTTTTTTTCAGTGCCGTTGCAACTTTGAACGGTCACTAAATGAACTGTTGTAAGTTGAGGACTACCTGCAGCAGAATAATAAGAGTTGGACGGGACCTTGGAGGTCACAGGCAGAATTCAACAGGTGGTGCTTTTCCCAGCATTGAGATATAGAACTGCCTTAGGGGAGAGCTCTCCCTCCCTCCCTCCCTCCCTTCTTTCCTTCTTTCTTTCCTTTCTTTACTCCTTCCTTCTCTCTTTCTTTCTTTTTCTTCCTTCCCTCCCTCCCTCCCTCTTTCTTTCCTTTCTTTCTTTTCTTCCTTCCCTCCCTCTTTCTTTTTCTTCCTTCCCTCCCTCCCTCCCTCTTTCTTTCCTTTCTTTTTTTCTTTCCTTCCTTCCTTCCCTTCCTCCTTCTCTTCCCTTCCTTTCTATTTCTTTCCTTCCTTCCTTCCCTCCCTCTTTCCTTTCTTTTTCTTTCCTTCCTTCCCTCCCTTTCTTCCTTCCCTCCCTCCCTCTTTTTCTTTTTTCTTCCTTCCCTCCCTCTCTTTCTCTTTCCTTCCTTTCTTTTTCTTTATTTCCTTCCTTCTTTCTTTCTTTCTTTCTTTCTTTCTTTCTTTCTTTCTTTCCTTTTCCTTCCTTCCTTCCTTCTTTCCTTCCTTCCTTCCTTCCTTCCTTCCTTCCTTCCTTCCTTCCTTCCTTCCATCTTTCCCTCCCTCCTTCTCCCTCTCCCTCCCTCTCTCTCCATGTGCCATCATCTCCTCTTTTTCACACAAAGTTCTGGAAGACCCTGGCAGGCTACCACCTGATTTATAGACTTCTGCCTTGTCTGTTTGTTCCCAGCAAGTTATTTTAGAAAAGCAGGGCAGAGACAGGCTGGGTGTTTGGAGCAAGATTTGCCTTAAATAGTCAAGGCAAGAGGGAGCAGCCTGAGAGGAAGGGGGGAGTCGGCCAAGGGGGCTCCGCAGGCAGGCAGGCAGACCACACCGGCTCCCTCCTAAATTGGGAAGAGAGTTAATCTCGTTTAACCCTTTAGGATTAGGCTGGGAGGACTGCAGGCCCTTTGGCTCATTGTATTGATCATATGTAGGGGCTTACAGATGCGTTTGACTTCACTTCTGGCAGCCAGGTAGCTTCCTACTCCAGACACTGTCCTGGACATTGGGAGCTCAATTCACACAACCTTTGAAGTTATGGAACGAGCCCAATGCCCGGAGTCCCCCACAAGGCACAAAAATTAGCAAGCCAACCACGACGTCTGGTTTGTGGCGAGAGATCCCACCGTCCTGCAAAGATTTGCAATGGATCTCCTCTCCCAAGTTGGAATGGAGATCCCTCTCCCACGGTTCTCGGCAACATGCCCTGACACCGGGATAGAACTACCACCGAATAAAGGCCGAATCGAAAATTAGAGCAAGATTCTAGTCCTCATGATTTGAATAGGAACAGAGCAAGTTACTAACCATAGAATCATAGGGCTGGAAGGCACCTTGGAGGTCTTCTAATCCAACACCCCCTGGATCAAGGCAGGAATCTCATATCATCCCAGTCAAATGGTTCTCCAGTCCAGGGGTCTGTAACCTTGGCAACTTTAAGCCTGGTGGACTTCAACTCCCAGAATTCCCCAGCCAGCTTGCTGGTTTGAGTTCTGGGAATTGAAGTCCACACGTCTTAAAGTTGCTATAAAGTTGAGAAGAACACTGTTTAACTCAATCTTGTTCCCACAGGACCAGCAGAATTTGCCATCCTCCCTCCTTCCCTCCTTTATTTCTTCTTCATCCCTCCCTGTTTCCCCTTCACCCTTTCTTCCCTATTTCTTCTCTCTGTATTTCTCCTCCCTCCCTTCCCTATTTCTTCTTCCTCCCTCCGTTTCCCCTTCCCTCTTCCTTCCCTATTTCTTCTCCCTATTTCTCCTTCCTTCCTTCCTCCCTCCCTCCCTATTTCTTCTCTCTCTGTTTCTCCTTCTCCTTCCTTCCTTCCTTCCTTCCTTCCCTTCTTCTCCCTTCCCTTCCTTCCCTTCCTCTCCCTTTCCTTCCCTTCCTTCCCTTCTCCTTCCTTCCCTTCCCTTCCCCTTCTTTCCTTTCCTTCCTTCCTTCTTTCCCTTCTCCTCCCTTCCCTTCTTCCCTTCCTTCCCTTCCTTTCTTTCCTTCCCTTCCTCCCCCTCCCCTCCCCTCCCCTCCCCTCCCCTTCCTTCCTTCCTTCCTTCCTTCCTTCCTTCCTTCCTTCCTTCCTTCCTTCCTTCCTTCCTTCCTTCCTTCCTTCCTTCCTGGGATGCTCAAGGATGCTCACTGGACTCTTCTCCCAATACAAAACCGCTACTCTGTCCCATTGCATCGCTCCTTCTCTCCCCTCCACCCCAAACCCCTCACCCACAGAAAAGTCTTCAGGCACCTGAAAAAAAAAAAATCCAGTAGACAATTCAGCCATTTCTTTCTTTCTTTCATGATTTAACCTTTTATCTGACTTGAGCACTTTTCCTGCCAGGATTGGCCGTCTGAGGAATATTCCCGAGATTCTACTTGCGTGCAAAACCAGCTAAGGAAAACCAGGTGAGGAGAGTTATTGTCAAAACTGGTCAGTGGTTGCAGACGGTGATTTTGCAGAGAGCACCTGTACCTTTAAGGTTGCCCAGAGGGCATTTTTCCTTTTTATGCATCTCGATTTTTCCATTGCAGGGACCCCCAGTGAAACACTGGGGAGAGATTTCAACCCCCCCCCCCCCCATGTTCCTTCCTTTTACAAAAATAAACAAGAGGCCCATTGCCCTTTTGGGAGGGCTGTTTTCCCCTGAAAAGAAGCCAAAAATTCAAGCCTCCAAAATCAGGCAGACTTTTTCCCAAACAAGCCAGACATTGGATTCACATGTTGCCCTGAGCTGCGGATAGTTAACCAGGTTTAGGGGCTCAGCAACAATTTCCGCACCTTGTATAACGTACGAAACCAGCAATAAATTATGTTGTAGCTTCTGTGCAGGGAGAGCACCAGGGTATCCCCTCAGCCGACTAGATCAGGGGTCTCTAACCGTGGCAACTTTAAGCCTGGTGGACTTCAATTCCCAGAATCCTGAATTCCAGAATCCCAGAATTCTGGGAGTTGAAGTCCGCCAGGCTTAAAGTTGCCATGGTTGGAGACCCCTGGACTAGATGATGCATTCACGGACTTAACTGAGCCATGTGGCCGGTGTGACATAATGTAATGTACAAGTAGGGTTAGTGAACCAACCGGGGTTTGTTTTAGGTAGTAAGTTCCGGTGAAAGTCTATGTGGTTTTTGTTTGCAAGTGTGACTCAGTGTGATTTATCAGAGGACCCAATAGCTTTGGACTGTTTATTGAATGGAGGAGGAGGAGGAGGAGGGAGAAGGGAGGAAAAGAGGAAGGGGAAGGAGGAGGAAGAGCAGAGGTGAGTATTCAGCCGGTTCTGACCAGTTCTGGAGAACCGGTAGCGGAAATTTTGAGTAGTTTGGAGAACCAACAAATCCCACCTCTGACTGACCCCATCTATTCTCCGCCTCCCATTGAGTCCCAGTTGATCGTCTGGGTCTTCTTTGGTTGCCCTGCACAGGAGAACGGAGCTGGAAAGCAGGTTAGTGGGGAGGGGAGGGAATGGGGATTTTGCAGTATCTTTCCCTTGCCACGCCCCCCAAGCCACGCCCACATCCAAGCCACACCCACAGAACCGTTAGTTTAAAAAAAATGAATCCCACCACTGAGGAAGAGGATAAGGGATGAGGAGGAGACAGAGGAGGAGGAGGAAGAGAAGTGGAGGAGGGAGAGGAGGATATGGAGAAGAGGAAGAGAAGGGATAAGGAGGAGGAGGAGCCTGGAGGAGGGATGAGGATGAGGAAGAGAAGAAAGGATGATGATGAAATGGAGGAGGAAGAGGAAGAGGAGAAGGAGAAAAAGGAAGACGCGTCTGGAGGAGGGAATGAAGATGAGGAAGAGAAGAAAGAATGATGATGAGATGGAGGAGGAAGAGGAAGAGGAGGAGGAAGAGAAGGAGGAAAAGGAAGACGAGTCTGGAGGAGGGAATGAAGATGAGGAAGAGAAGGAGGAAGAGAAGAAAGGATGACGAGATGGAGGAGGAGAAAGAGAAGGAAGAAGGGGAGGAAGGATGATGATGAGATGGAGGAGGAGGAAGAGGAGGAGGAAGAAGAGGAGGAAAAGGAAGAGGAGTCTGGAGGAGGGAATGAAGATGAGGAAGAGAAGGAGGAAGAGAAGAAAGGATGACGAGATGGAGGAGGAGAAAGAGAAGGAAGAAGGGGAGGAAGGATGATGATGAGATGGAGGAGGAGAGAAGGAGGAGGAGGACGAAGAGGAGGAAAAGGAAGAGGAGTCTGGAGGAGGGAGAAGATGAGGAGGAGGAGGAGGAGGAAAAGTGGAGTAGGAAGAGAAGGAGGAGGAGGAGAAATAGATTGATCTATAAATGTATTCATCTATTTAACCGAGAGGACCTGAACTGGGTTTCCAAATAGAGAAGTTCTGGAGGGAGGGATGCCTTGGGGGGCTCTCCCCTCACACTTGGGGCTCCATCCTCGGGGAACCTGCTCAAGCTGCCTCCTGGCCCAACGAGGGAGCCGGGAAGGGCCCAGCTTCCCAGCCTTCTCTTTTGGGCGCCCCAAAGCCGAGCTTTCTGTGGTTGGTGCTCCCTGGAGGAAGGTGGGTGGAAGAGATAAAGACACTGGCAGGGGCCCCTCGCTTCCATAAAAGGCTCTGCCTGTCAAATCATCCAGGCCTGGCTTGTCTCAGCTCCCTCCCCTGATGTGGGGGGGGGGGGAGAGGAAGGAACTCCCCCTCCCTCTTCTCATCAGTGCTGGTGGCTCTGGCTCTCTTTCCCTCCCCACTTCCACCCCACAGGCTTATCCGGGGGGGGGGGGGGGAAGGGGGTGGCCGTGGGGAGGGGACAAGCCCCTACAAGGGTAAGGAAGGCGGCGGCGGCTGCTGCTTCCCACCAGCTCTGCCTAATCGGCTGTGGGATTTTTCGGGAGAGCCAAAGCGGAGCCGAAAGCGCCTGGTGGGAGCCGCCTTAGCTCAGCGGTGCTCCCTGCCTCTGCCCTGCCCACCTGCCTTCACCTTCTGCAGCCCGCCTGCTTTCCAGAGAGGGGGCCTCCACCTCCCAGAATGCTCAGCGAGCCTCAGGTAGGCAGGGAATTCTGGGACTTGAAGGCTGAGCTAGGGAGCCCCACCCACCCTCCAGAGCAAGGATCTACCTCCAAGCATGGTAGCTTTAAAGACTTCAACTCCCAGAATTTCCTCAGCCGGTGATCTGGTTGAAGAGGAATTCTGGAAGTTGAAGTCCACAAGTCTTTAATCTTGCTAAGAGAGCCCTGCCCTGGAGGCCTCTCCCAGAGACGTCTATCCGCCAAAATGATCTTGGTTGCCTTTATGCAACCCTCCAACCATGGTTGGTAGCCTAAGCCACAACCCTCCAACCATGTTTGGTACCCCCAACCACCACCCTCCAACCATGGTTGGTAGTCTGAGTTACAACCCTCCATCCATGGTTGGTATCTTCAGTCACAACCCCCCAACCATGGTTGGTAGCGTGAGCTGCAACCGTTCAAGCATGGTTGGTACCTTCAGCCACAACTCCCAACCATGGTTGGTAGCCTGAGCTGCAACTGTGCAACCATGGTTGGTACCTTCAGCCACCACCTTCAAACCATGGTTGGTAGTCTGAGCCACAACTCCCCACCATAGTTGGTACCTTTAGCCACAACCCCCCAACCATGGTTGGTAGCCTGAGCCATAACCCTCCAACCATGGTTGGTAGCCTAAGCCACAACCCTCCAACCATGTTTGGTACCCCCAACCACCACCCTCCAACCATGGTTGGTACCTTCAGCCACAACCCCCCAACCATGGTTGGTAGCCTGAGCTGCAACCCTCCAACCATGGTTGGTACCTGCAGCCACCACCTTCAAACCATGGTTGGCACCCTCAACTGCATCCATCTGGGTTCCTCCCCAGGCCTAAGCTACCGATCCTCAGTCCTTGCCATCGCTGGCTTCACATCCCAGGCCAGTTGCTGTATTCGGGGTGAATCCCACCCTGGAATGGGTCCAGGAAATGGCCCACGACATCTGGTGGCCGCAGCATCCACCCTCAAGGAAGAGAAAGCGGAGCAGGGGCCTGCAGGGTTGTGCCGGAGACCCCCGTCTTCTGCAGTTTGGGAGGGTCATCTCTGCCCCCACCCCGTCCCCAAAGCAGCAGCTGAGTGGAGTCTCCACCTGCACGCCTGGCTGCAGCCGTCTCATCCGATCAATATCGGGCCGCCACAAAGCACTTAGATGGGGCTCCCTCGCCTCACTGAGCAAACGCTGCATTCCTAGAGCCTGGAATTTTCTCCAGCTGATACAGTTAAAGAAACAGAGCTCATATACCCTAAACCACCACCTATCTCTCTCTCTATCTATCTACCTACTTATCTTCTATCTATCTATCTATCTATCTATCTATCTATCTACCTACCTACCTACCTACCTACCTACCATCCATCTATCTACCTATCATCTATCTACCTATCATCCATCCATCCATCCACTTACCTATTATCTATCTATCTATCTATCTATCTATCTATCTATCTATCTATCTATCTATCTATCTATCTATCTATCCATCCATCCACCTATCTACCTACCTACCTATTATCTGTCTGTCTGTCTGTCTGTCTATCTACCTACCTACCTATCATCTATTGTGGTTTGGGATATCAACTATATCTATATCTATATATATTCCAAGCATATGTTTCTGTTCCGGCCAGCTATTTCCCCCTGTAAAGCCTGGCAGAATTGTCCCTCGGATGTGATCAAGATAGCGGGAACGTTGGTGTAATGGAAGCTTCTCCCTCTTCCTCTTCTTCTTCCTCCTCTTCCTCCTCCTCCATCTGCTTTGGATGTTGAGGGAGATACAAATTTCTGGTTCTTGGCTCTTCTGGCAGCCTCAATCATTGTTAATTGATGCTATTGTAGAGTGTCTTGGAGGTTGTCTCTCCTACTTCTTCTGGGTCTGCCTCCTGTTCCTTGACCTCTTTTTTCAATTCAATTCACACTAGAGCTGGAAGGGACCTTGGAGGTCATCTAGTCCAGGGGTCGCCAAGCTTTTGGACCTCAGGGACCACCAAACTCATAATTTTAAGTCCCACGGACCAGAGACCCTGGGAAAATGCCCCCCAAAAAGTCTGCAGGAAAATTCCCCACCCCGTTTTCCTATCGATCGATCATTCTTTATTTGGGATCGCAGGATACCGTCTCCAGCTCCGTTCTCGGGGAGAGAGACTTTTGGCTTCATGCAAGGAAAGCAGCAGAAGAAGCAGAAGTCTTTCTTTCTTTCCCCCAAACTCCACCAGAAAAGAGTCTTTGCTGGCGCATCCTCTTGGAGCAGGAGGCCTTGCAGGGTCCCAAAGACTCATTTCTGGCGGAGTTTGGGGGAGAGAAAGAAAGACTCCTTCTCCTAGTACTGGTTGGGGAATCCTGGGAGTTGAAGTCCACCCATCTTAAAGTCCCCCAAGGTTGCAAAACACTGATTTGGAAAGACATCCCTTCTGCCCAATGCATCTGTTTGGAGCTCAAGGCTTCATTCTTCCCCTGCTAAGGCAGGCCAAAGCAAGCCATGCAGAGTGGTAGCGTCTGCAAGCCACCAGGGGACAGCCATAAAATATTGAGCAATATTGTCTCCACTCTCTGCGCAAGTTGAGATGATGGGAGCTGATGTAGTGTGCAAAGGAGGCAGAAGGGAGGCGGGGGAAGAGGAGGATGCAAAGGTTTGCTCCTGTGCTGCTCTTCCAGTGAGAAATCCTCTAAACCAGGGGTCTCCAACCTTGGCATCATTAAGACTTGTGGACTTCAACTCCCAGAATTCCTCAGCCAGTGAAGCGAATTCTGGGAGTTGAAGTCCACAAGTCTTAAAAGTTGTCAAGGTTGGAGACCTCTGCTCTAAACCAGCTCTTGGTCTCGG
Source organism: Bungarus multicinctus (assembly GCA_023653725.1). NCBI lineage: Eukaryota > Metazoa > Chordata > Lepidosauria > Squamata > Elapidae > Bungarus > Bungarus multicinctus. The sequence continues at coordinate 16,932,076 of CM042843.1, forward strand.
AGGGGTTGACATGGCTTGGAGGAACCGTGATCCAGCCATGAGAATGAAGAGTAGGCCGAAGGAAGGGTGGCGTCTGGAACCAAGAAGCGTCCTACAAATGCAAGCCATCTGGACAGGCCATTGAGGTGTGGCCAACATGGGCGATGCATCCTCTACTGGGCCTGAGAACAGTATGGTGGGCAAGGGATCCACACGGTGAGGTTCTCCAGAACATCTCCAGAACTTCGTTGCAGTTTTGTTGCTTGCTTATTCAGGGCCTGCCCCAATTGTCCTCTCTAAGACATAATGTAGGAAGAGGATTAAACCAGATGGATAAAGAAATTGTCTCAGCAATTACTGCCCAGGGTACCAACTGGGGAAGATGTCAACGGTTGGGTGATGGGATTCTACCACCTCCTCTCCTTCTTGCACCTGTTGCTGAAAGAGACCACCACTTCCAAAGAGTAGAGCTGGTCCTGGAAGTAGTGTGAAAAGAATAAATATTGCTAAAATGGTAACAATTTTCTTGGACAATCTGCTTCATAGCTGACTAAAGGCCCACCATGTTTGAAGAGGTAGAAAAGAGTCTGGCCAATTGTTGATGGATTTCCTCTGTCCACCTTTCGGGATTTCTCAGGATTGTTCTTTCTTTAACCTTCTGAGTCTTAATAGCTGAATTCTGAGTTCACGAAATCATCCAGGGGGATGGGAGAATAAACCACAGTGAGAAGGGCTTGGGTTAAACGTGGTTTACTACAGTACCTGCACTTGGCTGGGGCCACACAGCACAATAAATCCTAAACTCAGCTTTCTTGTCAGGTCAGAATGATGACAGCAAAGGCTATTAGACAGTTAAGAAACAAACTTATTCCTGCTCTTTTAGACATTGAACCCAAATTGGTCTACTTTTTATTCACAATAAGATCCAGTTGGTTTTACACTGCAGAGCTACAAAGTCAAGCATCTTAATTTAAAAGTGTGTTCCATTGAAACAAAAATGGTACATTTGCCTCCAAATAAACCTGTTTATACTTGATTCACAGAAATACAACACAAATTCCTGATATTTAGAATGGGGAGGTTGGTTGAGGAATGGAACCTTTCTGGAGCTTTAAGAAGAAAAAAGATAGACACTCAATTGTTAAATATGCACATCCCGAATGCAAAGTAGAATAATACAGTCTGTGAAAGTTTCTGAAATATTGTCGATCCAAACTTTTACAGGATTAAATACCATTTCGATTTACTGCTTCTTCTTTAACAATGCTGCTTCAATTTTCCAGTCCTTAATGGGACCTCAAAATTTCCTGGTGGTCTCCTCTCCAAGTATGAACAAGGCCCTATATTAATGTATATTAATGTTATTGTGTCTAAATAATGCAAGACGAGTCAATGCGGTCCCTAGTTGTTATGCTTTAGAGCAGGGTCCGCCAACTTTTTGGACCTCCCGGACCACCAAACTCATAATTTTAAATCCAGCGGACTAGAGACCTTGGGAAAATGCCCCCCCAAAAGTCTGCAGGAAAATTCCCCACCCCATTTTCCTACCGATCAATCATTCTTTATTTGGGATTGCCGGATACCGTCTCCAGCTCCGATCTCAGGAGCGGGGGAGAGAGACTTTTGACTTCATGCAAGGAAAGCAGCAGAAGCAGCAGAAGTCTTTCTTTCTCTCCCCCAAACTCCACCAGAAAAGTCTTTGCCGGAGCAGCCTCTTGCAGCAGGAGGCCTTGCAGGGTCCCAAAGACTCATTTCTGGTGGAGTTTGGGGGAGAGAAAGAAAGACTTTTGCTGCTTTCCTTGCATGCAGCCAAAAGCAGAAGAAGAAAGAAGTGGAAAGAAGCAGCCAGGCCAGGCACAAGGGGGGAGTGGGCCAAGTTCCCCCCCCCGCACCCTTTCCCCCCTCCCCTCACTACTTGGGGTTGTTTGCAATGCAAGCGACACAATCCTTGTGTTCCCATGAGCCATGTGGGCAGCCTGGATTAATTGTTTTTTTTGGGGGGCGTACTTTGGGGGATGACATTTCTCTGCGGACCACCACAATTTTCTTGTGGATCACCAGTGGTCCCAGGCCCACTGGTTGCCGACCACTGCTTTAGAACAGGCCTAAGGGAACAATGGCTAGTGAGGCACGGAGGCCAAAGGTGCATTTGATTAAGATCGCCTTCCCCAACTTGGGGGCCTCCAGATGTGTTGGGACTCCAGCTGCCACGCTGGCTGAGAAGTAGTCGGCAATCCCATCACAATCGGAAGTCACAAGGTCGATAGATGCATCTAAAGGGGGAAAGGATAAAAGAAGCAGTGGAAAAAGGGAGCGGGCTCTAAATGAGAGATTATCCATCCTTTGGAGGGGGGAGAATTGTGTGCAACAGAACGGTAAGGCAGAAAGGACTTGAAGTCCTTCAATTCCAGCTGCAAATTCCATTGAGCTTCCTCTCTCTCTTTCTCTCTCCTTTTAAAGGCTACACTGCCACCTGCTGGTTGAGGAGGTTAAAGGGCCGCCCAGCCAGCATCCGGTCTAAAATTAAGGATTTCACTAAAATTAGGCATTTCAGCATCACAATTCTGACTTCCTTAATAGAAACCCACAACGTTTTCTCAGATGAGTGCTCATTTTATCTGGCGGTGGAATATCAGATCAAATATCAGATCTGGTCAGGGAGCGTTATTGGCTGAATCAATGGAAGGATGCCAATCTTCTTGTTTTGTTGAATAAACTTGCTTTTTATCCTCAGAACCTACAATTAAGGTATCTTTTGGTGACGATTTGTGTATTATTGTATGTTAGCAGATTTATGGGAAAAGCTTAAAATGTTAACGATGTTAACGTACCACTGGATTGTACAGGTATGCCTCCATAAACTCTTTGCAGCTACAACGCCGATGAAAAAGTAATTTTGCGACCTGTCCTGGGTCTTTCTCAAAATTCCACACCTGAGCACAAGGTAAGGTGATTTTAAGCCACATTTGCAGCTGTGCCTTAGTCTCAACCATCATATGATCTACCGGTATTTACTTTTGATTTAGGGCAGAGATGCACCACTCCTATTAGCTCAAGGACTGTACGAGATTCCCAAAGTAAACTCTGAAAGTTTGCCAGATCCATTTCCTTTCCCTCCCCATTCAGAGGCTGCTAAGGGGAGGTTGGGAGGCCCAGTGCAGTGAGTGGGTTGTATTTTCCACACTCCTGGATAGCGGTTGCATTTGCACACAGCAGACTCATATCTCTGGCTGACTTCAGCATAGGCTGCCAAAGAGACTATTGGTTAGTTTCCCCCAACCGACTAAAGTTACTACAGAATCCTATGGATTCATGTGGACATAAGCTGAGTTTTAATTTGGCAGTGTTAGAAGAAATATCCGTCTGGGTTCAGTTCCAAGTGGGGAAAAAGACATGGAAAACATGGAGGCTGTTTGGAAAGATGGTTTAATGGTGGGCAAGACCACATGGCCTGGAACTCCAAAGGACAATCACATGCTTCAAGATGTTGGATGAAGGAAAAGAAAAAAGGGGCACGATGCTGAGAGACCCTTAATTTATACCCTCTGTTGGGATTTGAATTTGGGCTTGTATTCTGATTGGTTGTCAGACTCCCATGGGGCCATGCAGGGACAACTCTGTAGGCTGTTCCGAGTCCCAGGCTTGATTGAGTCTTGCTGGATGATGATGTAATGAAAGGGCTTTGGGCAATTCCTATTATAGCTCTACCTGGAGTAGATCTTTGTTATGTAAAAGAGACTGGCTTAGGCCAGAGTAATAGCCCATTAGCAAAGGTGTGGAGGGGGGTGAGTTTCTGCTCCTGAGGTGAGTTTCTGCTTCTGAGTTTCTACTCTTTTTAAGGGAAATATTCTGCCTTTTAAATATTTCCTAGGATATTTCATTTTTCTAGGAGAGGGGTGGGTACTAACTTCCTACAGCAGAAAGCAGGTGTGTCCTCAGGGTCTGGCCAATGGCATGGTGATTTAAGTGATTGGCTTTGGTTTTTTTTTTAATATACACTGCACAAAGGAATTATCCAAATGTCTATTAGTTTAGATTAGCATCAAGTTATCAATAGGGCTAGACAGCAGTTGAATTCAACTCTCTCCCCCCACCCCCAGTTTGATGAGGCATTCACACATAGAGTGTACCTGTATGATTAGGGCTATGAGAACCATAGTTTATTCAACTCACCCAGGGTCCACGTGGATCATACAGCATTGTACTCTTAAACTATTACTTTATTCTTCTGCTCAATCCTATCCAATTCTTGCAGATTGCCTGAACAGAGTTTTCTGGGCAAGACTTTTCGGAAGTGCTTTACCATTGTCTCCTTCCTAGGGCTGAATGTGACTGGCTGGCCCAAGGATACCCAGCTAGCTTTGGGTCTAAGGCGGGACTAGAACTCATAGCCTCCGAGTTTCTAGCCTAATATTTTAACCACTACACCAAACTGGCTCGGTCTAAAGCAGAGGTCTTAAAACTTGACAGCTTTAAGACTTGTGGACTTCAACTCCCAGAATTCCTCCTCCAGTTCTGTTAGCTCAGGAATTCTGGGAATTGAAGTCCACAAGTCTTAAACTTGCCAAGATAGATAACTAGATAGATAGATAGATAGATCTATCTATTCTTTCTTTCTATCTAGTCTACCTTTATCTATCTATCTATCTATCTATCTATCTATCTATCTATCTATCTATCTATCTATCTATCTATCTATCTATCTATCTATCTATCTATCTATCTATCTATCTATCTATCTATCCCCACCCCCTCTCTCTCAGCTATCTCTCTTTCTTTATCTATTCTACCTCTCTTTATCTATCTATTCCAGGGGTCTTCAAACTTGACAGCTTTAAGACTTATGGACTTCAACTCCCAGAATTCCTCCTCCAGTCATGTTAGCTCAGGAACTCTGGGAGTTAAAGCCCACAAGTCTTAAAGCTGCCAAGTCTGAAGACCTTTGGTCTAAACAGTATAGTTGGCCAGTTTATGGTTTGGTGTAGGAAAACCCAATTATGTAGAGGAACAACCTTAGCAGCTTTTAAGTTTGTGTAGACTTCCAAATCCCAGAACTCCTCGGCAAACATATTTGGCTAGGGGATTCTGGGAGTTGAAGTCCATAAGGCTTAAAGTGGCTAGTGTTGAAAGAAATATCCTTCTGGGTTCAGTTCCAAGTGGGGAAAAAGACACTGGAAACATGGAGGCTGCTTGGAAGGTTTAATGGTTACAAGGCCACATGGCCTGGAGCTCCAGAGAATGATCACAGGCTTCAAAGTGAGAAGAGAAGGGGAAAAAAGGATTGAGGTGCTGAGAGTGCTGGGTTTTATACCCTCTGTTGGGATTTGAATTGGAGCTTGTATTCTAATTGATTCTATTTCAATTTTTCAAGGAGAGGGGTGGATGCTAACTTCCTACACTAGGTTGAAAAAACACTGGTGTACGTTATTGATCTGTTCCAGGCTAAATGGAGAGAGGGTTGGTTAAATGGGGCACCCTTCCTTTTTTCAACCCCTTCCTCATAAACAGCCTACCTTATTTGGGGGAAGAAAGCCAGAGACACCCCACTCACCCGAAAATGGGTGGAACACAAGATAATCCAAAAACAGCAGTCTAACTTATCACATTTGGATATCAGGGAACCAATGGATTTTTTTAAATTAAAGACAGGCCTATCCCCGAAGACCCCAACTCCCGAATCTGAATGAAACCCATCTAAGGGCTTCACTGGTGTCATAGGAGCCCAAGGCATCCCTTGGGAACAGCAGCTGAAGATTGGGGGAGAGGCGGCCTGGGATTTCTGTGTGACCCCTCGGGTTATTATTTGTGCCTGTTTGGGCTGCTGGCATTTGGCTGGGGACTGGCACATTGTCCCCAACATCCGTGCTGAATGCAGCCAGGGAGGGGAAGCAGCTGGCTTGAGCCCCGGTAGGGAGCTGTCGCCGAAGATTGGTTCCCACGGCCTCCTGTCCTTCCTGCTTCTGCTGCTCTTGGAGCCGGGCCAGGCGTCCACTGGAGATTTGGAAACAGTGAGAGGCTGGGGTAGTTGTGCCGTAAAGACATCCTCAAGGCAGCTCCCCTCTTATAGCAATAGCACTTAAGACTTATATACCGCTTCACGGGGCTTTACAGCAGGGGCCTCTAACCTTGGACACTTTAAGACTTGTGGACTTCAACTCCCAGAATTCCTCAGCCAGCACAGCAAGGGTCACCAAACTTGGCCACTTTAAGACTTGTGGACTTCAACTCCCAGAATTCCTCAGCCAGCAAAGCAGGGGTCACCAATCTTGGCCACTTTTAAGACTTGTGGACTTCAACTCCCAGAATTTCTCAGCCAGCAAAGCAGGGGTCACCAATCTTGGCCACTTTAAGACTTGTGGACTTCAACTCCCAGAATTCCTCAGCCAGCAAAGCAGGGGTCACCAATCTTGGCCACTTTAAGACTTGTGGACTTCAACTCCCAGAATTCCTCAGCCACCAAAGCAGGGGTCACCAATCTTGGCCACTTTAAGACTTGTGGACTTCAACTCCCAGAATTCCTCAGCCAGCAAAGCAAGCAGCAAAGCTGGCTGAGGAATTCTGGGAGTTGAAGTCCACAAGTCTTAAAGTTGCTAAGGTTGGAGTCCCCTGATTTACAGCCCTCTCTAAGCAGCTTACAGAGTCAGCCTATTTGCCCCCAACAATCTGGGTTCTCATTTTACCCACCTCAGAAGGATGGAAGGCTGAGTCAACCTTGAGCCGGTCAGGATTGAACTGCTGGCAGTCGGCAGAATTAGCCTGCAATATTGCATTCTAACCACTGTTCATGGATGGATGGATGGATGGAAGGAAGGAAGGAGTGGCAATAACAATAGCGTTTAGATTTATATGCCACTTTAGAGTGCTTTATAGCCCTCTCTAAGTGGTTTACAGAGTCAGCCTATTGCTTCCAACAATCTGGGCCCTCATTTTACCCATCTCGGAAGGCTGGAAGGCTGAGTCAACCTTGAGCCAGTGAGAATTGAACTCATGGCAGTGGGCAGAGTTAGCCTGCAATACTGCATTCTAACCACTGGGAGGGAAGGAGGAAGGAAGATAGCAATAGCACTTAGCATGCACACGCAAAATGTAGTCACTGAACCAGTAATAACACCGTTTGAATCTCACCCCTGATCTATATGTAACTTTGGGTTCAGACTGAATTTCTTCCCTTTAAAAACTTTCTTGGGAGAGTTTTTTCTCCAGCTGATGAAAACTGGACATCGGGGGCCAAGTTGGAGGTATTAAAGGGACTTTACCTACTTTTGTGCCACGTCCCGGGTCATTACACTATATTTCTCTTTCTTCGGCTGCTATGTATTTCTCAAAGGGCCTTGGTGGTTGAGGCTGTTAATCATCTAGCACTTAGTGCAAGCTGCCTGCAATTAGTGCAGCTCGAATCCCACCAGGCTCAAGGTTGACTCAGCCTTCCATCCTCTCGGGGTAGGTAAATTGAGGACCCAAGATTGTTGGGGGCAATAAGCTGACTTTGTAAAAAATGCCGCTTGGGGGCGCCCAAAAAGCCCTAGTAATAAGCAGGCATATACAATGGAATGAAGGCTCTTGCCGAGCACTTAGCATGGTGCTCCATAGACTGTAAACCGCCCTGAGTCTCCGGAGAAGGGCGGCATATAAATGTTGAAATAAAAAAAAAAAAACACTTCCCCTGCAAAACATGACATCAATTGGAATTATATATAATAATTATGATAAATAATTAAACAAGGGAGACTAGGATAGATCTATTTCGAGCTACTTAGCTCTCGTCAGCTAGCCATATCCTTACTGGGATTCGAACCAGGGAAGTATTACATGCGAGGCAGTTGTAATTGCCATAATTACTTCCCTGGTTTGAATCCCAGTAAGGGTATGGCTAGCTGACGAGAGCTAAGTAGCTTGAAATAGATCTATCCTAGTCTCCCTTGTTTAATTATTTATCAGCTCAAAAACCTAACACACATATAAACAAAAGACACCGAAACAAATAGCTTTCTGTCTGGATGGTCTCTGGTGATGAGCCGAAAGACAGAAAAGGACAGCAGTACGCTTCCTCCCTTGATTGGGGCTTACCAGGGTGTTGTAACACAAGTATATATACTCATTCCCTTGTATCGCTGATCTGGATGAGAACCAGTGGCCTAATGGCAATTACAACTGCCTCACATGTAATACTTCCCTGCTTCGAATCCCAGTAAGGGTATGGCTAGCTGACGAGGGCTAAGTAGCTCGAAATAGATCTATCCTAGTCTCCCTTGTTTAATTATTTATCAGCTCAAAAACCTAACACACATATAAACAAAAGACACCGAAACAAATAGCTTTCTGTCTGGATGGTCTCTGGTGATGAGCCGAAAGACAGAAAAGGACAGCAGTACGCTTCCTCCCTTGATTGGGGCTTACCAGGGTGTTGTAACACAAGAATACACACACACACACACACACACACACACACACACACATATATGTATTATTTTTCTGGCCCGATAATATTCCATAGCACTGGAAGTGAAGCAATATACCCCCTCCCCATCCTTTTCCCATGTGAATCCTAAAAATAATATAAAGCACATTCCATCTTCCTCTAGCAACAATTAACCGGCAGAGTGGCCTCTGTGAGAAAGGCCAATTTTGTTTTTCCTGAGGCATATAAATAGAACTTTTTCCTCAAATATGGGATGTTGAATCAGAAAGGGGGGGGAGGGGAAGGGATGGCAGCCATTGGCTTTGTTTGCACTTGGGTTTCAAGTGACTTTGAATTCCCTCTCCCAAAAGCCAGCCGTGTTTGACTGAGGGAAAATCAAAGCCAAGTAACGCTGCCAGACAAATTTGTGGTATTTAAAACACGAGCTGGGCTCATATGTATAAACCAGAGTTGAACAAGCCGTGGTGTCATGTGTGAATGCAGTCACGCAGTGTACTAGGATAAAGTATGGCTGATTGGGTGTAATGGTGAGGACTTGTGGACTTCAACTCCCAGAATTCCTCAGCCAGCAAAGCAAGCAGCAAAGCTGGCTGAGGAATTCTGGGAGTTGAAGTCCACAAGTCTTAAAGTTGCCTAGAAACCAGGAGACGGGGAGTTCTAGTCCTTCCTTAGACATGAGGTCCAGCTGGGTGACTTTGGGCCACTCACCAGGAGGTTGTGAGTTCTAGTTCTACTTTAGGTATGAAAGCCAGCTGGGTGACATTGGGCCAGTCCCTCTCTTTCTCAGCCCAATCTACCTCACTGGGTTGTTGTTGCAGGGGGGGAAAGGTGGGAGGAATATTAGGATGTTTGCCCTCTTGAGTTTAATACTAATAATAGAATAATAATCTAATAACTTGGCCTCTCAGATCTGGGCTGTGAAAATCAAGATGACCCCAAGTTGTCAGGAAAGAACTAACATTTTTGCTGCCATTTTTGGCCACGGTGGATTGAAATCCTAATTTATGACTCAGGGTAATGGGTGATCCCAGGCATGCTGTCATGAATTTAATCCAGCACAAGCAACCTCAAGGATACACATGGCACTAATTCCCCTTTTGGTCTGGGGAAGCATCTTCGCTGCGCATACACACATGCACAAAACACAGGGACCTTTGATTTTTCACAAGCCAATTGGCCAGGGAATTCTGGGAGTTGAAGAACACAGAACTTAAAATGGGCAAAGGTTGAGACATGCTGTTCCATAGACACTGCTGGTTCCACAGTTGAAAAAAGACCATTAAAATTGACCAAATGATGTCTTTAATAAAGATGATCCTTTAGTAACTGCCTTATTTAGCGACCATTTGCAATTACTGCAGTAAAGAAAAGCTAACTTAACTATCGCATTTGAAACCTTCACAGGCCTATAGCTATATCTACGCACACACGTGCATAGACATATATAAACGTACACAAATGCACACTTGCAAGCATATACATCCATACACACAAGTCTGTTTTATGTATATAAAAATATATTATTTTATATACTGGTATATAAACACACATATATAAACCTACACAAATGCACACATGCAGATATATATATACACGTTTTGTATAAATATAATTTATATATATTAACACCCACACCCACCCACAGACACACATATATATATTTGTATATATGTGTATTTTTCTATGTATGTGTATACATGTATGTATATATATTATATAATACACACACATATATAATAGATATTTGTTTTGTGTATTATATGCACGCACACACATAAAAACACACACACATATATAATACACACACATATATGCAGATGTATTTTTTGTTATTATATATTTTGTTACCATCAGGGAGATGTTATAGGTGTCTTAAAATGAGGACTAATAGACTGAGAAACAGTTTCTTTTCCAAGGCGAAGTTGTCTCGAATCAAACAGTACATTTATGATTTAGTTCTATGTATACAGTGGCATTTTTAAATCAGCAAACTTAATATATATTTTAAATAGGTTTTAGACTAGGTTTTTAATTATTATTATTATTACTTTAATTATTTTACTTTTTAAATACTGTGTAGTGTGATTGTGATGTGGTGTTTGGGGCACTGTGCTGGAGTAGCTTTCAAATTTCATTGTATTTTGAATGCAATGACAAAAAAGCTGTTCTGTTCTATTCTTATATATATATATATACACACACACATATAAACACACAGATGTTTTTGTGTATATTATACACACATATGTATAAATACACACACATATATGCAGATGTATTTTTGTATGTGTATATATGAATATATGTATGTGTGTATGTATATATATATATATTTGTTTTCGGAGGCACACACACATATATACACACACATATAAAACATACACATATACAGATGTTTGTTTTGTGTGTGTGTATCTATATTACACACACATGTATATGTATAAATACACACACACATACATACATAGATATATATAACAAAAAGTAAGCACACCCACCCAGGAAAACCGCAGCAACTTCCCTGAGGTCGCCCCACGCGCCTCCCCACTCCGGCGTTCTCGGCGGCGCCTGCGCAATACGCCCGGGAGGCGGACTGTCCGCCGCTTTCCTCCGCCCCCCACCCCTCCCGCGCGCGCGCGCGCGCGCGTCTTTGTTCCGAGCGGCCTGTTTCCCAGGCAGCCTGGCGGCGGAGGGGGCGTGGCTATGCAGATGAGCAACGGGGCGGGCGGCGGCGGCAGCAGCAGCGGCGGAGGCGGCATCGACTCTCGCTCTCGGTTCGTTTCGCCAGCAGCCCAGTCGGTCGGAGCTCGGCCCTCGCTCGCCCACGGAGGAGCTGCTGTGAGGGCTGAGAACGAGCGCCTCCTCCCGACCCCCGAGGATGATAAACACCCAGGACAGGTACGCGGGGGGGGGGGGGAAGCTGGGTTGGGGGGGGGAGTAAGGCCTACCTCCCCCCCGCCTCCCCTTTATTTTGGGGGGGGGGCAGGGGCTCCAGAAGCATCTCCCCCCTCCCACGCTGGGTCAGGAGAGGCCAAGAGAAAGGGCGGGGGGGGGATCCAAAGAGAAAGGGGGGGGGCAATTGGGGTGGGGGGGTCGCTGCAGGGTTGCGGGGGGGGGGAAAGCTCGGCCCTTGCCCCTCCCTCGGGCTTTTCTGCCCCCTCCTCACCTTTTTGCACGGAGCCCAAGGGGGGGGAGGATGAAAAGGGGGGGGGGGAAGAAGAGGAAACAAAAACAACAGCAACAGCAGCAGGCCGGAGGGGGCGGGGCGGCGCTGCTGCTCCTCCGCACGTCCACACCGCCCGGTGGGGGAGGGGTGGAGAGAGGAGGGGGTGGGTGGGTGGGCGGGCGAGCATCCCCTCCACCTCCTTGGACCCCCGGAGCCCCGGAAAGGGGCTGCTCCCCCCGGGGTTGTTCTTATTTTTTTGCCCCGTTTGCACGCACGAATGCATGCATGCACACATCCCTACCTGCCCCCTGTGTTGCACAGCGTTCGCTTTTTAAGACCCCCCTCCCCTTTGCCCCCAACAGGGTGGACCCCCCACCCACGTATTTCCCACCTTCCTTGGGTTGCAAGCCTGCCCTGGGGGAGGGGGGTGGTCTTTCTAGCCAGCCGAGGGAGGGAAGAGGTGGGGAGGAGGGCTGACTGGATTGGTTGGGGAGGCAAGATTTGGGTTCCAGGTGGGTTGAGTGCCAGGAAAGCCTCAGGTGTTTCCTTGGAAAGGGGAAATCAGGCGATGGGTTGGGTGGGGGCGAAAATCCTGCTTTGCTTAACAAAGAAAACCCCTCTGGGCCAAAGGGGGCATCCCTGGATACCCTTCCCCTCCTTTGTGAAGGTCCAGACAGCAGGGCAGGGCTGCAGAAGTGACCAGTGACTGGACAATAGGTGGAAACCGACAGGTGGACTGAGGAAGGAAGATGTGGCTTGGACTACCTGGCTGAGATCCAAAACTTGGTCTCTCTATTGGGAGAAGGCCTTGTATTTTTTTTTTTAATTGTTAAACAATTGGAGAGTCTGTTGTGACTGGGCCTCGGATGTAGGAGTTAGGTTCTGGTCATTTTTTTTTGTCCCCTGTGGGAAATTAAAGGCTCAAGTCTTGGCAGGTGCCTTTGGGGGCCTTCCCAAGAGCAGCAAAGTCCCTGTTTGGGCTTAATGGAAACCAGGTTTCCCCAGGGTGGGATAGCTAGCAATAGCACTTAGACTTATATACCGCTTTGCAGCCCTCTCTAAGAGGTTTACAGAGTTGGCATATTGCCCCCACAACAATCTGGGTCTTCATTTGACCGACCTTGAAAGAAGGATGGAAGGCTGAGTTGATATAATTATGTGAACAGAATCCTAATGCTGAGATCCTTATATTGGCATGGATAATAGCCGGTAGACAGCTATTTTTATTTTTTTTTAAAAGAAGCATGCTCTTGTCTTTTATGCTAGCAAAAATAAAAGATGAGCTTGTGTTTTGAACTTGGCTATGTTTTCTGGGAGAGTTGCTGTTTCCCTGATCTGAATTTTCCTACGATAAAAGCAGTCATAGCTACACCCAAGATTATACATGCTGCTATTACTTTCGTTTCCAAAAAAGTGAGTTGGTTGTACATCAAACTCCTGAAGGAGAGTCACCATTATATTGGGGACAAATAGAAAGGAGTTGTCACCTGGATGGAGAGAAAGATCAAATACACCTACGGCCTGCTTTATTCCCTGTGCACTCCTGCAAAATTTGCAGTTGAAAGAATGAGGTTTGCAAAGTAGTTTGGATTCCAGGAAGCATAAGCAATTTCGTGTTATGGTGATTAGCCTCCTTCCAGTATGATAATTCGTACTTTGTGGGGTTTTATTATATAGTAGTTTTGCATTGGACAGAAGCCAGTAATTATTTTTGGTAGGTGTTGTATATATTTTCCTTGCATCGTGTAGGATTCCTAGAAGTGTTTATCTAAAGACAGTTTTGGAAGCAGAGGGAAAGTTGTGTCTGCGTAAAGCACAATGTATTTCCTGATATTACTGAACAAAGGCAGAATTCTGTCTGCAGCAGTTGAAGAATTTGAAGCAATAAATGCTATTTTCACAGTTTATGGAAAGAGCGTCTTCAAGTTGAGAGAAGGATCAGACTTGCTCAAGGGCCTTCAGCAACAGCTTTTCAGAGAAATGCAGCTCCCCTTCCTTTCAAAACAAAATGCCAATATTTTTAGGAAAGAGGTGGTGATGAAAGTTTTATCTTAACTGTAAATGTTTGCAAGTTAAGCTTTCACTTTAATTGGCAAGCACTGTGCGATTGAAATGGTTTGCAAAACAGGAAGGCTGTTTATTTACAGTTACTGCAAGGAACGATTTCTTCATTTTATCGAGGCCATGAGTAATTGGTGAACTTTAAAAATAAAAGTCCAAACCCTCTTTGGTCTGATCCTAAATTTATCTGAAATGTAACGTAGGTCAGAATATGAAGTTGTGGTTAATTGTTAAATCTGGGTGCTGCCTACCCATAAAGCTCTCATCAGAAAGGTTTTTTTTAATCTACTTAAGACTTTTGGTGTTACATAAACGGGTGAAGTAATTCCATCTCTCCAGAGGCCTGGCAATCAGGTCAGCCATAGGGGTGGGAACGAACCATTTTTTTAACTGTAGAGTTTATAAACTCCACATAAACTTACTTGCAAGTGTCCCTCTCTCTTCAAAGTAATTTTAGATCTGTTTCTACTAATACCCTGGCTGAAAAAAAAACATCAGGTTTGGCATAGCAACTATAAAATGTGTGTTTTCATTGTAACCTAGCTCCTTCTTCTTTGGAGTATCTGGTTGATAACCAGATTTCTTTTATCCCTATCTGCAAAATGCTTGGTTTTCTATCTTGTGGGGGGAAAGTTTCCTTCACTTGAAAATACAGCGCTTTAAGGAGTTGAAGCTGTAGAGGAAGTTTGGCCTTGGGAGTTTAACGTCCAGTCTGTTTAGTGAGTTATATACAATCCTTTGTATTTATCAGTCTGTTTCCCACGCTGGACATGTGTCGGCCAGGAAATGTTTATAATTCATACACTTGATTTTCAAAAGACTGCACCTTTGTTCTCAGTTCAAAACAGGAAAAATATAGACCAGCCAGTACGGTGCTTTGTTAGTTAGCGTGTTGATAATTCAGAACTTTTACGCCTCTTTTCTCATTTTGGTACCTTCTGTAATTGAGACCAAAGTATCCAGAATTTACACCCAACAAATAATTCCCCTGTTTTTTTTGTTTTTTGGCTCTTTTGAGTCAATGTTGATTCCTAGTGACTGCTTGGACAAATCCCTGCAATTTTCTTGGCAAGGTTTTTCGGAAGTGGTTTGCTCTTGCCTCCTACTTCCTAGGGTTGAGAAAGAGCAACTAGCCGAAGGTCACCCAGCTGGCTTTGTGCCCAAGGCAGAACTAGAACTCCTGGTCTCCCAGTTTCTAGCCTGATGTCTTAAAACCACTACATGAAACCCTGCTGGTTGGGAATTTACCATTCATAACAGATTTAGAAAGGAAATCGCTTCATTATACATAAATACAAGTGTTACTTCTTTTAAAAAAAATATTATTATGCAAAGCAAGTGTCAACAGTGGTAAGGATCAAAATCAAACTGATATGACTAAAATCAAGCTGATATCACTATCATTTACCAGGAGTTCTTTAAACCTTGCAGATCAATCTTGTTTCATACCCTGTGCTAATCCGTGACACATTTTAAGAGTTAAGGATCTAATCTTAATTGCACAATTAATGCCATCCTTGTGTTCTTCGAGAAGACCACTGTGGCTGGCTAGTGGGCTTCATTCTCTCACTTTCTTCCTTTGCACCACCTTTGCAATCCCTGAACAAATAAAAGGCAGAAAGCACATGGGTTTAATTCTCCCTTCTTGACTTACTATCCTATAATCAGTTAACTATTCTGTTAAATACTACCTTGTGTTTCTGAAACCTTTGCAAGATGTTACCTTATCTTTTTCTTTCTTAGCAGCCTGAAACATGTCCATACTCTATCCTAATAGCACATTATGATATTACTATGGAGTGGAAGAGCTTAACTATTTTTCACAAACACACACACACACACCCTTAAAAATTGGTTCACATTTTCGTATTCATCAGTGGTGATGGTAATCACAATGGAGAAGTCTTGCACACTTGCCAATATTATGTGCCAGTGTGCAAGGCTTTTTCATTGTGATTACCATTGCCACTGATGAATACACAAATTTATGTTGCCAGGCTGTTTAAAACATATCTGGATATAGCCTGCATTAGGACAAATCCTGTGACATTCACAGGTAATCCGGGGCATTGACCAGTAAAATTACAAGTGTTGTTGTAGAAGGGAACCAGATGCATCTCGAGGGGTTTTTGTCCTAGTCCCTTGAGTTACGGTGGGATGAGTTAGTCTTTAGATCAGGGATGCTCACCCAACTGTGGCAACTTTTAAGACCGGCAAGGGGGAATTCTGGGAGTTGAAGTCCACAAGTCTTAAAGTTGCCATGGTTGGACCTCTCCCCCCCCCCCCTTGCTTTAGGGCTTTTGATCTGGAAGAATGAACTGCTTCCCGCTGGTTCCTCCAAGCAACAATAATGCTGTATTGTTGAGTGGAGAAAACAAGCACATCTGCCAGCTGTATTGCAGGCTACGGTGGGGAGGGGTGGACAAAAAACATAGCCTGGCATTATGCTTTCCCAGTCTCCGCCAGACACCAGCCTGACAGAAGAGCTGTTTTTCCAGTCAATTATTGCAATGAATGTGGATGATGAAGACAGGCCGAGTCGGTTGTGTGCAAACTCCTTTGCTAGCAGCCTCGGTTGCAGCTGCTTTGTATGTGGGCAGAGTGGAATTTGGGATTAAAAAGAAATGTTTTTTTTTTTTTTTTTGTCGTAGTTGTGGACAAGCTGCTTGACTTCCAATTTAGCACTCAGTTGGCTGCTGCTGCTTATTTTAATTGTGTTCCATGAAAGGTAGTTGTACAAGAACAGGCCGGCTCAGTTTTGAAAATCAGGATTGCCAAGGGGAGGTGCTTGGTCCAGGTGTCCTGTACAGGTAATCCGTGGCTTACAACCAAAATTGGGCCCCCAAATTTCTGTGGTTAAGTGAGACATTTGCTAAGTGAGTTCTGCCCCGTTTTACAACCTTCCTTACCACAGTTAGGGGAATCACTGCAGTTGGTAAGTTAGGAGTCTGGTTGTTAAGTGAATCTGGCTCCTCCATTGGCTTGTCAGAAGGTCACAAAAGATGATCACATGATCATGGGGATGTTGCAAAGGTCGTAACTGTAAAAAATGGCCGTAAGTCACCTTTTTCAGTGCCGTTGTAGCTTGAGAGCGTATACACTAAAGACAAATTCCTTGTTTGTCCAATCACACTTGGCCAATAAAGAATTCTATTCTATTCTATCCTAGCCTACCCTAATTCCATTCTAATTCTATTCTCCATTCCATCCCATTCTATATGCTATTTTCTATACTATATTCTATTCCAATCCATTCTATTCTCTATTCCAATCCGTTCTATAGTCTATTCTATTCTAATTCTTATTCTATTCTTATTCTATTCAACAGTCACTAAATGAACCATTGTAATTCAAGGACTGTCTGTATGTGCAAATGGCATCAACACATGTTTGAACTGGTTTTGGAAGCTGTGAGAAAGGCTGGAAAAGGACAACAAAAAGAGACCGCAAAATGATACCCCTTTCATCCAAGATTCTGCTTGTTTTTGTCTACAAAGTTTAGAAAATACATGCATGAGTTTGCAGGTGTCTTCTTAGAATGTCTTCAAAGACCTTCCTAGTTCTGAGTGAAAGGAACAACACATAAAACCCAGATATGAAATAAGTAATATTGTGCATCTAGCTAAGCCAGCCTCGTGGCCTGTTGGGAGAAATGAGAATTAGTGTGCCTGTTCCTGCAAAACATCAGCAGAGCCGAAAGTGTGTGTCTGGGCACCAGCACAAAGGACATTGTAGCCAGCTGCACCTGTGTAGGTGTTATATGGCGTTTAATAGATTGAGACAGGGTGTGGCATGGGAGGGACACTGTTAATACCTATTGTATCTTTGCCAAATTGAGATTTCACCTTCAACCAGTACAAGGGTGTAATTAAAATATGATAAATCAAAAGCATGAGATGAATGCAGTAGAGCAGTTATTTCTCAACCTTGGCCACTTTTAAGGTGGGTGGACTTCCAACTCCCAGAATTCCCCAGGGGAATTCCGAGAATTGAAGCCCACCCATCTTAAAAGGGGGCCAAAAGATTGAGAAACGCTGCAGTGTGTAAGGACACAAAGCATGGAATACTTCTTCGCTCCGCAGATAACGTGGGTGGCTCATTGCCTAAGTATTAAAAAGATTTCGCAAGGTTGAACGTGGCAACAGCCTTAGCTTGCTTCTGAGAAATACATAACCAACCCCCCCTTTTTTGGGGGGGGGGAAAACCCCTTGTTGCTCTGGCTATTTGTTAAAAAGAAATGTAGTGGTGGAATCACACCCTTATGATTAGTAGGAAAATTGAACTGCCCAGATTATCCTCCTGCAAGGCTGTCTTTTGAGCTTGATACCATGGCTAACCACAAGGATGTTGTTGCACTCCTGAGTTTCGTTTGAATCTCGCTGGGGTTTGTAGTTCTCACCTTTGTGCTCTTTTCTCTTCCAGGAGTATCTTACCTTTGAGTAACTGCCCGCAAGTACCGTGCTGCAGGCACATTGTTCCAGGGCCTCTGTGGTGCTCCTGATGCCCCTCACCCACTGTCGAAGGTCCCCGGTGGGCGAGGGGTTGGCAGGGATCCTTCTCTTTCAGCTTTGATATATAAGGTGAGCCTAATTCCGCTTCTCCCGGGCTTTTTGCTGTGAGACGACAAGCCGTTTGCTTCATAGAAACTCCCAAAAAGAACGCTCTGCATATTTCACATTTCCGTGTTGTCCTTCCCACCCCCCCTCCAATCCCCGGCATTGTGTAAATCAAGCAGGCTACTTCTGGAAGCTCATTATTTTGGGGGCTGGTTGCCTTGGAGATCTTTTTTTAAAATAAGTGACTTCTGGTACTTTTTCTGGCACCTCTTGGTGTTAATTGCTTTGTTACATTTTTTTTTTTTTTAAAAAAGAACCCAACACGTGAGAAAATATAATGAAAGGGGAGTTCTGCATCAGGTCAGTCGCTATAAGATGTTGAGTTCACGAAACGAAGAAAACAAGTGTGGGCTCCAATTTTCCCCTTAGGGTTGTTCTCCGGTAATCGTCCAACAGCTCTTCTCCCTGGAGCTCCGTTTCCATAGCGCTTACAAAGCGAGTACTGAATCAAAGGCTCCTAAATATCGTTACAACTGGGAAGCAAAAATAACGAGGCAAGGGAAGAACCTTCCAACGATGAGTAGGCTAGAATAACAGAGTTGGAAGGGACCTTGGAGGTCTTCTAGTCCAACCCCCTGCTTAGGCAGGAAACCCTACACCACTTCAGACAAAATGGTTGTCCAATCTCTTCTTAAAAACTTCCAGTCTTGGAGCATTTCACAACTTCTGGAGGCCAAGTGGTTCCACTGATTTTTCTCACTGTCAGGAAATTTCTCCTTAATTCCAGGTTGCTTCTCTCCTTGATTAGATTCCACCCGCTGCTTCTTGTTTTGCCTGACAGTTCTACACTGTCCAGAAAATGAAATTTCTGAACAGCGTAGAACTACATAGGGACAACTTTATAGGTATTAAGAGAGGTTTCCTCTTATGTTAGCAAGGAGAAGGGTCTCTCTTCTGATCCTGAAGCATCAATGAGCTGTTACATCCACAAGATTTGGCTACCCCATCAAGAGGAACATTGCTATGAGGCTGAGAGATGGATGGTATTTTGGATTTTTATAAGTGGGGTAAAATAAAAAATAACGCAAAGGTCAAGTTTTTCTCCTTATTTTTCTAAAGCTGCTTTACGTTTTGTCCCCCAATTTGTGTCTTGCATAAAGTGCAAGATGGAGCAGCTATCAAGGGACTGTGCTTGTAATATATCGACACAATTCTGTGGCTGCCAAGGCTAGTTGTTCTAAGGCCGTTTCTGTTGGCGTAAGCATTTGTGAAGATGTGTGAATTTTGTTCATTTCTTTGAATGAATTGGGGTACCTCTTGGAGATTGCCCAGGAGATAAAAGACTTTTATTAAATGTACTTGGTTGGTCATCGAGTACAGCGAGCTGAAGCTTTATAATTGTCCTTTAAAAAGCAGAACCACGGGTTGGGGTTGGTTCCCATAGCAATGAGGAATCAGGGAACTTACTGCTCTTTGCTTGTTCTAACTCTTGGAAAAAATGTTTTTTTCACCCTTTCTTAAAGGATGAGAAGCTCACTGTTAACCAAGATCTTCCAGTGCATGATGGGAAACCACATATTGTCCACTTCCAGTACAAAGTTACGGAAGTAAAGGTCTCCTCTTGGGATGCAGTGCTATCCAATCAGAGTCTTTTTGTGGAAATTCCTGATGGCTTATTAGCTGATGGGAGCAAAGAAGGGTAAGACATGTGCATGACTCCCACAGATTACACCCCAAGGAACATAATCACCTGTAGGAACAGGTTGCGCCCTCCTGACTTCTCCTACCAGTGCTGTGCACAGATTTCTGTCTCTTTAAGCTCCTGGTATTTTGAAGATGGAGAGGGGAAGCATGAATCCTGCCAACGCATATTGGTTTGCTGTCCAAAGCGGCTCACGTCGTCTCATTTTCCCTTTGGATTAAGCAGGCTTGAGCCTTTCAGTTATAAAAACGCTTTGGCTAGTTTATTCTTTCCTTTTGCCATAATTCTTTGATCGCGGCATCTCCCGTTAGCGTGCTTTAAGTACAATTGCATAACTGATTAATTATAGCCAGCTAAAATAAGCAGCTTGGAAGTTATAATTAAAATGGATGCTAACAAAATCCCTTCTAAGTTGAAATCTCTGCTGCTTTCCTGCCGCCGATTAAAACCTTGTTGATCTGCTACTTGCTCGATCAGTTAGCAACGATACCCTTGGACCAAAGCGAGAAGAGCAGTTTGTCCTGTGCCAGGTAATTTCTATAAGGCTATTAAAGGGATAACTTGAAAACCATCTGCAGTGTGACACTATTCCCTAACCTAGGCCCCACAGAGGATAGTTGTAGCTTAATATTTGTTGTAGCTAGCTGCAAAAGAGATGGTTATGTAGGCGTTTAGGTGCATTTAAACCCTCCAAGGTTATGGATTACACATCTCCTAGCCCACTGCCTCCGAATTGGGTGTAGTTTGGTCTGAAGTAGCAGAACAACACCCTGCCTCTCCCTGCACACACCTTCCATAGGAACAGTCTCCCGGTGTTCAAATGCAATTTTAAGAGTTTTCCCAAACTTTAAATCCAGACCTCAGTTCTTGAGATATGGGATGGGATTTCCTGCCTCAGAAGGGGACCACTAAGGTGTCTTCCGACTCTGTTATTGTTATTCTGTAAATGTCCCCGGTTTGTTTTACACAGCTGTGCTCCCCTGCTGTGCAAATAACCACTCAGCAAGCATGTGTGGTTAGTATCTTGATGAACTTTCCCTTCCCTCTTCCCCACATACTGTGCAGCAGCCTGTTTTCCTCAGCAGGCTGCTCCTTGCCCAAGTATCAGTGCTGACACCGGGGGAACGATTGCAGGGATGCGCCACCTGAGAGGAACACGATGGAATTATTTAGCTTAGCTGAGTGTAACCTTCTCTTTTCTCCCCACCTGCCAGATTATTAGCGCTGTTAGAATTTGCTGAAGAGAAAATGAAAGCAAGTTATGTCTTTATTTGCTTTCGAAAAAGCAGAGAAGATAGAGGTACGTGCCCTCGCTCCCTCGTTCTTTCAGGCAAACCTTAGCAGCACTTTGTGGGTTTTGTGGATTTTCTCCTTCCAGTTGAGTATGAACGATTCAGGGTATAATTGCTACCAATAGAGACTCAAATTGCCAGCGTAATTTTCTCTCCCCCTAAATTTCCGTGAAGAGAGTCAGGTTTCTAGGTTGGGATGTCTGTCGAACGACGTCGTCCCTCTCGATGAGCTGCGTATGGTTTGGGCCACTTGCAGCCCTCATCACGAGCAGAGAAAACTCGCCTTTGTTCACAATGTGACTTTGATGAATTGATTGATTTTGGACAGCGTACAGGTAGTCGACTTACAACAGTTCACTTAGTGACTGTTCAAAGTTACAACGGCATTGAAAAAAGTGACTTACAACCGTTTTTCACACATACGACCGTTGTAGCATTCCCCCGTATTCACGTGATCAAAATTCAACCGCTTGGCAACTGATTCATATTTAGGACCGTTGCAGTATCCCCGGGGGGGTGGGGGTGGGGGTCATGTGATCGATCGCCTTTTGCAAGCAAAGTCAATGGGGAAGCCAGATTCACTTAACAGCTGGGTTGCTAACTTAACTGCACCGATTCACTTAACCACCGTGAGCAAGAAATGCCGTAAAATGGGTCAAACCCCACTTAACAAATTCTTGCTTAGCAACAGAAATTTTGGGTTCAGTTGTGGTTGTAAGTAGAGGACTACCTGTGTTCTAGGGCCCCTAGCCAATTGTCTTGCAACACGGGACAGAAAATTAGGACGGGCCACTACACAAAAGTTACACGAAGGCATGGGCTGGTTTGGGAAACCTCAACAGAACGGAATAGTTGAGTTGTGCCCCATGTAAACAGAGATCCAGAGCGCTGGCTCTGCATTGATCCGATCTTGTACGTTTCCTTCTGGTTTTTTTTGCAGCTCCGTTACTGAAGACATTCAGTTTTCTGGGTTTTGAAATTGTGAGGCCTGGTCATCCTTGTGTCCCATCGCGGCCAGATGTGTTGTTCATGGTCTACCCCCTGGATCAGGTCTCTTCTTCTGATGACGACGATTAGACCTCATGCAGCATTTCAGTGGGGCCTGGACATGCTTCGAGGACGAGAGGGGGCTAAAAGGCCCCTTCTGAGGAAAGGGAAAACAAAATTCTTCTGGACTGAAACTGCATTTCTTATTGTTAGAGTGACCTGTATATCTTCTGAGTTGACTTTTCCATTGAAATGTGTTACCTAGCGAATAATATAAAGTCTGCACATGTAATTGCACAATAGTAAATGGAAGGCTCTGGGGCCTGCTCTTAAGCCTAGCGAAGACATCCCTGCCCAGCCACACGGTGGCTACAGAGCCCCCAGGCGGAAAGAGAGAGGGAGAAGCCTCAAAATTACTTGTTACATACATTGCTGGGCTTATCTATTAGTTTGGATATTTGGCTTTCATTTCAAATGCATATTTATATGTTCACTCAGACTCTTAAGCAGGGGGATGTTTTGAGTGTGGAAATAGGAGGAACTTTCGCTTCCCTGCTTTCTTTTTGGCAAATAGATGATGGCACCACTGGGTTAACCCATACTCCGGGGTTCTGAGAAACTCTTGCCCTCTTTTCGGCTTTATTAGCTTAGTATTAACTCTAGCGCAGCTTCATTTAGGAGGAGGGGGAGGGAATGAAAGAAGGGTGCGACGTTGGCCTTGCTTCGGAAGGGCCTTGTGTTTTCTGCCCTGGGATCAGGTGGGGAAATGGAGAATCAAGTCAAATCAAGCTTCCCCCCCCTTTTTTTTTTTGTGTCTGGCCGCACACGGAAGTCTATGGATTTCATCGTAGGCAACTTGATTTGACACTTAATTAGACTTCAATCTTATGCGTCCTCACAACGCATCTGAAACTTTCCTTAAAAGTAGCTCATGTAATTGAGATCTCATGTCCTCATCCTTCCTTCAAATGCCCCCTGGGAATATTAGATGACTGCTATCATGCTTACTTTTCTTTGAAAACAGCCAGTTCCTTCAAACTTCATTCACAATATACAATTCTAAAAACTCCTCTTGTCTATTTACTTGTGTTATCCAAAGCACGTTTTGCTTCTCAGGCATTCGTCTTGTGTAAAATGGGAGCCATCTGGCTATAACAGAAGGGAAACACTTTTAAAAAAAAAAAAAACCTAGGGGTGCATGATAAGCTGGCTCTTTGGAGGAAATTCTTCTTAGTATCCAGTTATAGTCTGTGTCTTGATTTGCCTCACTGCATTTTAGGGCAGCCTAAGTTAATTTTCAGCCTTAAGGGTCTGCTGGTTAGAAGGGAGTATCTCATATCATCAGATCTTTGGCTGGTTTCTGTACCCGGGTGGAGGCAGGGGTGACAACATAGGACTGACTTATCCTGGGGATAAAACAAAACTTATTTCCACAATTTTTTGCTTGTAAAATGCCAGATCTCACAACTACAGGTTTTAATATTAGCCATAACCTGAACATTTATTGGAGTAACCTATTGATAATGGAAGGAAAAATAGATAATAGGATAGGTAGGCAATGGAAGGGAAGATACTCCTCGCATAGGTTTTTGTCGTTTAGGGTTACCTGGCTATTCGATAAGCAATTTAATCTGCACTGTCCACCACCTTGTGACATGACAGCGCCAACAACTCATTGAGCCAAGAACTATGTGCCAGTTCGGCAGATTACCACCTGGTAAAGTTGGCTTCTACATTCGCCACACTTTTTATAAACTTGAGTGACAAAGCTACTTATATGTCTGACAATTCTTGAATATATTGCCCTTGCAAATTAGGACATCTAAAACGAAACCTCATTTGTTCTGCTTGCTTTCCTGGCTGTGGTTTGTCTTCTTCGGTTGAGTGACACTTGAAACCAACAATATTACTGCCGTTTGTGGAAACAAGCATAAGCCAGCTAGATCCTAAATTACACTGGCCTTAATCTTTAAAATTATTTATTAGCCTTTATTTAGGCTTGCTGTTTTTCCAGATTTCTAGCCTATATAAAAGAATTGTGGCTTTTTAAATTCAAGCTTTATAATGTCCCCATTTTCTTTTGCTTCAATGTGTTTCAAGAACTGCTTTTCAGCAAGCTGTTCCTTTCATCCAACTCGTAATTAATCTTTAGAGGGACAAAACCACATTTAAAGACATTTCTACCGAACCCAGGAAATAGCAGTCCAATAAAATTCAGAGTCTCTTGATCAAGGGCTATTCAAAATGCAATTTTGGAGGAAAAGGGAAAAATTCAACTACCTCTCCCCATTGTTACATTTACAAGTAAGCTTGTTCTATTTAGGAAGGTACATATTTGGCAGAGAATAAAAATATTCACTAGTGCTACCAAATTTTCTTCCCCTCATTTGTTACTACCGATATTTATCTCATCCAGAATATAGAAAAAAAGAAAGCTTGTTTAGTTGAACTTTAGCCATAATGACACCCAGTTTGCAGAACAGAGTTGTTGCTCATGAATATTCTCAGCTTGTTACGACTTCCTTGCAGTTTATATTAGATGAATCCATAAAATATCCTATAGCGCTTTGGTTCAAAAGCCTTTTGGGGAGGGTTTGGATACATAGATACCATCCACTAGTCTAACTTTTTTGCCCTTTGCTTACGACCTATGTTAAAAGCCATACGACAACTGAATTCTTGACATTAAAGGTGAAAAAATCATGGCTGCTTATTCAGTCCTCAGGCACAGATGTTACCCAAATAACTACCCATATCTGCAGTTCTATTTATCTGTGGACTACCAGATTGGAAAGGACCAAACATTACATCAGTTTGCTTTGTGGAATACCAATATTTGAGAGTAATGTGAAACATTTCCCCATCATTTCCACTGTTTTTTTTTTTAAAAAAACATTGGCTTATGGTTTCCTCTAGACTGTATCTTTGGTTTTTAATTCTCCACTCAGGAAGTTCTGCAAAAGGGGAATCCCTAGTGAACAGTGAACTGCAAAGAGCTGCCTGCTTACTAGATTGATCCAGCTGCTCAGGCCACAATGCTCAACCTCCAGGTAAAATCTGCACAATTGCAGAAGCAGCCTGGAACCTGAAAATGTATTTCTAGCCCTTACACAAGTTGGGAGGTGCACTAATGTCAGTTAAATAATTTTTTTTTTTACACAAATATGACTGTATTTTTTTTAAAAAAAACAACAGCAATACACTAACACCAATACAAACAAAAGGCCAAAGCTTTGCATGCACCCAACAGGGCAAGGATCCGGCTGCTGAGGTAGGGCATTTCTTATACGAATACCTTACCTAGTAAGGTCAGGAGCATAAAGTCGGGCCCGGAAGAGAACGCAAGTACCCCGTTTTTACAAGAGCTTGCTACAACACGGTGCTTCTGTAAAGGCCTCCCCCCCCGCTCCCAAGTAGGCAACCCTGAGGTTTACTCACTGACGTCAGGAGTTTTGCACGACTCACGTATTTTGGCTGCTGTGTTTTTGTGCCTACCTGAGTCACGAAATACATAAAACCGTGTCAAGATGGTGAGCGCTCAGTCTACTACTGAATGTTCTTACAGGACTATGCTGGTAAGAAAAGGCTGGCAACCTCCCGATGCGCTTGCCTCCTCCGAGGCCATCCTCTCGCCCGGGTGAGAGAGTTCCCAGGCCATGGTTCTAAGGCAACTCTTGGAAGCTCTCCTCCCTGCAGGGAGGGCAAGCAAGTGCCAGGAAGGCAGAGAGAGAAAAAGAGAGGATGCAGCGGCACAGTGTGCTTTTAAGACAGTGGGAATCGCCGTCAAACGAGACTTGGGGCCCCGGGGGATGAGCAGCCGCCTCTTCTGCCTGCTGCCCGCTTCCCTCTGACGAAGCTAGGCGAGAACCTCGAGCTTGGGAAAGGGGGAGGAGGGGGAAAAAAAAAAAGCCCGACAAATTTCAAACAATTCCTTTTTACAGTATATACAAAGTCCAAGAGGCAGAGAGAGAGAGGGTGGCCTCGCGCGACATACAGACGGTTTAACAGAAAAGAGAAGAGCTGGGCACTTGCGCAGACGTACAGCGCCCGTTCCTTAAGCGTCAGCTTGGGAGGGCACAAGTGGGCCCCTTGCCCTTCTCCAACTGACAGGCCTCCTGCAGGAAATGAGGGTGGGGGCGGGGGGGGGGGAGAGACAGCTCCAGTCGGACGGGTCCCTCAGGGACACTGGCAAGGGGCAGGGAGCGAGAGACATGCCAGGCAGAGGCCCAGCAATGCACACAAAGGGGTGCCTTTCTGCACAGGGACTAGCGTCTTGTCGCCAGCCCAGGGGCCGTTCAGCAGGAGAAACCGTTTCTTGCCTGCTCGCCCCGCAATTGGAGGCTGGCCTGGCTGGCCTGCCCTCGTCATCTCAGCAAGGTCGAGGCTTGGTTCTTTTCAAACACTGCAGGGTCCAGCCAGCCCCCTGCTTGGTCCCTTGCCGAGAAGGGAGGGTTTCCCAGGCGTGGTGGGGGGGAGGGCCCTGCCCAGAGGATCACGCCGTGGCAGTCCCCCCCCCCCCCCCCGGCTTCTTTTCTTTCCTCTGTGTCAAAGGGCTGGGGAAGACAGGAGCGACAGGCGCCCTTCAAGCCGAGAGGAGCTGCCCCTCCCCTCCGCCCCGACAGAAGCAGGACCAGCCTGCCCAAAGGCCATATTGTAGCAGTATTGAGAGGCTGTTTGTGCCGGGGAGCAAAGCAGCGGCTGCCTTGCCGCACGCCAGCCCCGCCAGCAGGGAGAGGGGCTAGGAAAAAAAAGGGCGGGCGGGTGGGCGGGAGGGACGGCCTTTCGGGAGAGCAGCAGGCCCCAAGGCAAAGTGCTACAGAGAAGTTTCGGTACACAGAAGTCCGGTAAACCGTTCCTGACCGAGAAACGTACGGCTGACTCGGGCCCGTGTCAGGCCTGGTTGGCTCTCCCCGCTTCCTCCCCAGGCCGGCGTGAGGCACGAGAGCCTCGTCTTTCCGGTGCTCTTTGCGAGAGTCCACCTACCTGCTTGTGCCAGGTGACTAGTTCTCACCAATGAAAAGAATTGGGGGTGGAAAAAAAGAAAAAAAGAACCCCAAACCCACCATCTGGACGTTCTCTTCGGCCAACTCTGGAATAGCTTTCTCGGCCGCAGCCCAGGAACAAGGGGAGCTGTGAGTTGGAACTCAAAAACTCAGGGGCTCTTCCTCGCCAGCGTTATTTCCAGAGGTCCTGTGATGTCACACTGCTCGGCCCACTGTCCTCGTCCTCTTTTCCAGAAGAGTTCTGGAAAACGGCCAGTCACTCCCAAGTCAGATGAATAAATATTTCGGCAAGTCCCAGCTCCATAACTCACTCATACGGGGCTCAGCGTCTGTGTCTCTGTGTGTGTGTGTGTGTGGGGGGGGGGGTGTTCAACAGGGTAGGGGCAGAGTCTGCATCACACTGTGGCAGGACCAACAAGCAGAACAATCAACACCATTCAACTGATGTCTTAATGCAGTTTCCAGCGCTTCCTCATGTGAGCCAGTCACATGTCTTGGTACAGCCGGGGGTTACCTTATCAGTCATGTCCTGTTGCAAAGAGAAGAAAGGGGGGAGGGGGGGTTGTCAGCAAACTCAATCTCAGCCACAAGGTGGAGCCAGAATAACAGCAGCTCAGAAGGTGGACTTGGAGATTTGGCCTTCCCAGCTGGAGAAGCAGGTGAGCTTAGAACTAGGAAGTGGGCAGTTCTCTGTCTGGTGTTACAGCCCTTAACCCAATTTTTAATTTTTGTCAAAACTGAACAATAAGAAAGCAGTCCCAAAAGTGCTTTTCCAAAACACAAGTTGGCTTTATTTATTTTTTTTCCTCCTTGGAAACGTTTTGCTTCTCATCCAAGAACCTTCTTCAGTTCTGGTCAGGTTCTTGGGATGACAAGCAAAACATTTTCAAGGAGGAAAAAAAATAAAATAAAGCCAACTTGCGTTTTGGAAAAACACCTTTGGAACAACTATGACCTGAAAATCTCCACAGACAATAGGAAAGCAGGTCTTAAGTGGAGGCCAGAAAGGCTGGTACAGACAACTGGCATATAACAATGTGGGAATGCAGATAATTCCGTAGCTGTCACCTGTGCCACACCTGGATTCTTTGCTTAGGACTTCACTACAACAAAATATATATATATATATATATATATATATATATATATATATATATATATATATATATATATATATATATATATATATATAAATATATCCAATCCCCTCCAGTTCGTTTGCTTTATAACTGATGCTCTTCCTAGGATCTGAACGGGGTGAAGCCAGCAATGAACCCCCCTCCCCTTTGTTCCACTCCCCAAAGCCACCAAGGCAGGTGTGTTGGGGTGTCCTTACCATTTTCACCTTCGGGGCGGGGGATAGAGGGAAGGAGCAGAACCTTGCTGACTGGCAACAATGGCTGTAGATGAAAGACCTGTAGAGGAACAGCGAAGACATTCCCAAAGACGGTTAAAATTGCAAATGGGGCGGATGGGAGGGGCTACATAAATCGAATCGATCAAGAAAAACAAATACTGAATTTGGAATCCTGACACCCCCACCGCCTCCCAATCCGCTCCCCTTCTACCGAAGCACTCACCTGTTGCATAGGGCAAGTTATACTGGGCTGGGAGCAACGAGTAGCCCAAGTGGTGGTGATGGTGATGCGTAGACATCAGACGCTGTGAAGGGGAGGAGCGAGGCCGGTCAACGCTTCTCTCAGGGCCGCTGGCTCCCCCTAGGCTGCTGCAGCCTGCGCTGCTTCCTCCTATCCCGCAGCTGCTGCGTTCCTGAGAGGCCTTCTCGCTTATCTGCACAGTAAGCAGAAACACAAGACGGGTTTGAAGCCTGTAAGTGTGAGTCTGTAAGGAATGGCAGGCCATCCCGGGTAGATTTTGTGACGTTGCCCTGCAACTGTTGCTTGGATTTCTCCAGTCCCTGCAAACTCCAGCCACCAGGCAGGATAAGTGCTTCATCATCTGCTCCAATCATGGTAGGATCCATGAGGGAAGAGTTGTAAGTTCTCCTCCAATCATGGTAGGATTCTTGAGGGAAGAGTCGTAAGTTCTCCTCCAATTATGGTGGGAACCTTGAGGGAAGAGTCGTAAGTTCTCCTCCAATCATGGTGGGATCCATGAGGGAAGAGTCGTAAGTTCTCCAATTATGGTGGGATCCTTGAGGGAAGAGTCGTAAGTTCTCCTCCAATCATGGTGGGATCCATGAGGGAAGAGTCGTAAGTTCTCTTCCAATCATGGTAGGATCCATGAGGGAAGAGTCGTACGTTCTCCTCCAATCATGGTAGGATCCACGAGGGAAGAGTCGTACGTTCTCCTCCAATCATGGTAGGATCCACGAGGGAAGAGTCGTAAGTTCTCCTCCAACCATGGTAGCCTTCACGAGGGAAGAGTCATAAGTTCTCCTCCAACCACGGTAGCCTCCACAAGAGAAGAGCCACAGGTTCTGAGCCAGGCTCAACCAAAAGGCCCAGTGCTGAGAACTAGTTAATGCCGCGCCACAAATAGCACTTACCGTTGGGGATTTGCTCTTGTAGTGGCTGGCATGTTGCTGCAAGATGTCCAGGGCCTTGGATTCAGAGCTGGATTTACAGCCGATAATAGGACTAGCTCGGGATTTTTCGCTCTCTTCGCTTCCCGAGGATTTGCTGCCGTACGGGGAGAATGAGTAGCTGGAAGGAAGGTAAGAACCTGCGGGAGAGATACCAGTCAGCATTTCTACCCTGGGTTTGTCAGGAGAGCCACCCACCCAAAAAAACCAACAGACATCATACATCTGCAGGGAAAAGAGGAGGAAAGGAAAGGGACCGACTCAAGGTTGGCTGTAGGAGAAGTTTTAGATGTCATTCCACCCAATCTTCTTCTGGTTTTATATTCCTAGATCATCATTAGCTGCTAAGACAAAAGTACCAGCTTTGAATGCTCAGGGCACACGGGTTAATATAACTCATATACCCAAAAGCTCTTTGGGGTCCTCCATAATTTTTTAAAATGAGGAGGGGATCTGAGGGGGGGGGGGAAAGTTTAAGAAACGCTGCCACATAAGCAAGGTAAAGGTAAATTCTCTGCAACTGAAGGAATGGGGTCTGAATTCCCAGGAAGGGCATTCCAGAGAAGAGACATCTCAGTTCAGATCATTTGTTGTGAGGGAAAGCAGGTGAAGAGGGCTCCTCCCTCTATAATTCCCAGAATATATATGCTTTACGGCGATGGAAGCCTGCTTTAGTTTGACAAGATTCTGTCTATGGGTGAGGAACCCTAAAGAAATCTGCTTGGAATAATCATGGTGTGTCTTTCTTGGTTTTTTTGGGAGCCTGACAGCACCTTGATGTTGTGAGACACCTCACCATTATCAGTCTATCTGAGCTCAATTCCCTCATTTTATTCACCTGTACTTGTAATAATCACAGGGTTCCCTTTCAATCCCCCCTACCTGGATAGTTCTGCATCATGACGGTTGGCATGCCACGATAACTAGGATGGCTGGGGTCGTACGACTGACTGTAGGAGTAGCCGTGCATGTAGGGGATGTAGGACTGGTGCTGGGTGAGTGGGGAGGACACGGGCACATGGGTGCCAGATCTGGCTTCTTTCCCCATTAAGCGCACGTCCTCGCTGGAAGGCATTTTGCAGTCAGAGTTGATGCTCTCTTTCCCGTCATCCTTCACGATGGATTCTTTGCCACGGCTCCTTTCCTCTTTTAACTTTCGCTCCCTCTCTTCCTTCCACCGCTCATCTTCCATTTTGATGTCAGGGTATTTAGCGGGGTAAACGTATGTCCACATGCGGGGTTCGGCCTCCTGCAGCAACGTAGGGTTGAGACAGTCAGGTGACTAATAATTCCACAGCCCAGAAGTCACCATATAGGAAGCAGGGGAACCTCAGGTGGAGCATTTAAAAAATAAGAGTCCCTGGAAGCAATTCTATATTCATAAGGATTCTTCCCACCTTATACAAATATTTACTTCTGGGCTTTTTGGCTTTTCATCTACCAATCAAATGCCTCTCTGAAGCACTGCACAACATTCACCGAAATTCTTAAGTTCTAGTTGCATTAATAACCAGAAGTAAATATATGTTATAAATAGTTCATTTCAATTAATTAATGCTACTTAATTTATTACCACTGGCTTACGTTATTAAAACTGAGCAATAAGCCACACCAGAGGTCTCCAAATTTGGCAACTTTTAAGACTTGTGGACTTCAACTCCCAGAATTTTCCAGCCAGTACTTCACAGTGAGATAGTCCAGCTTTTGAAGCACTGATCAAAGTAAGACAAAAGCTACACAGTTCTTATGCTTTTTCTGCTGCATGCATTCCTAAGCAATAGCTCCTTTTCATCTGTTTGGCTGCTCAAAAATCAAATATTAATGTGGGCAGTGGGAGTGATTAAATACCACCCAGGGCTGAATTAAATGCCAACAAGTCTGACCCAACCATCTATAGTTGCACTAGCCGTATTTATTTTGGCAGAGATTCCAAGATCCAGAAACCCAGGAAACCAAACAAGCATCCACATTAATGCTGTTCGCACTTCCTCTCCATCTACTTTTCTGCACCCAGGGATTAGTCATTCTGACAACAGCTCTCCCAGTTCAACACACACACCCCAGCATCCTCCTTCTCCTCATTTACCTGTCTGTACCAAAGTACCGGGTCCACCTCAGCCTGCCGACCACAGTCCAAACCTGCCTTGGAGTCTGCCGTCTCTTTGCCAAGGTGGCTTTCGTTTAATTTTCCCTTGAGGCCTTCTATAGTTTGGCCTTGGAGTTTTGTGGAGTCCTCTAATTTGGGGATAATGACCGACTTGGCTACATCACTTCCTTGATCCTTGGCCTTATTGAGTCCAGGTTTGACCAGGTCAGTTAAGCTGGGTGCTTTGGTCAGAGTGGGTGGCAGAGAAGTCTTCTGCTTCCACTCCTCCTTCAGGATCACCTCTCTTTCCTTCAGTCCCAAGTCCACCTTTTTGTCCAACGCACGCTGCTGCTGCTGCTGCTGCTGCTCCAGGCTCTGGCGCTGCTTCTGCTGGTCTTCGTACTGTTGCCGATAGGTTGGGTTAGTGCTGAGCAAGTGGGCATGATAGCCTTGCTCGCTGTAGCCGTAGGGAGGCACGTAGGCGTATTGGTTGTAATACAGGGACTGCATGTACATGTTGGGCCTCTGCTGGATGACCGACGGCTGCTGGCTTGAGGGACCCAGCTCGGCTTTCTTCTCCTCACAAGCCTCGTTCTTCACCTTCACCTCTGGGCTTGGGAGCTCTTCATCTTTCTTCAGCTTCAGGGCCTGGCTGTCGAGGGACGTTTGGTTGCTGGGATTAATGGGGCTGGGGCTCGACTGGGCATAACCCGGGGAATAGTAGGCCTCGAAACCTTGGTAATAAGGAGAGTCCTTGTTCTGGGGCTGAGAAGGAAAGAGGGCCTTCTTGGCCCCTTCCTTGGCAATTTGATCGGGGTCCTTGGCCTTCATGCTCTCCAGCTTCCCTTCCCCGTCCTCCCCGGCATCTGAGATGTCGGAGTAGGCTGGGCTATTTGTCTTCACAGAACTGGCTTCGGCCCCGTTTTGGGTGACCACGTGAAGTGGAGTCATGGGCTGTGCGGGGGCCGCACTGTCTAGCCGGCTGGCCCCCCCGATGGATGGGCTTGGGGCATTGTCAGTGAAACTGTAGATTTTATCGGCCTCGGCCTTGATGCTGGCGAGGCGACTCTGGTGGGGGTCAGAGGAACCATTGAGAAGGCTCTCCCCCTTCGCCCCAAGGTCGCCGGGCTCCCCACGGAAGGGGCTCTTGCCTTCCTCAGCCCGACACCCTTTCCCGGGGGTCAAGGGGCTCTCCGCTTCCTTGGGTTCTTTTTTTTTCTTGTCCTTCTTCTTCTTGTCCTTGACGGGGGTCAGGGTTGGGCTGACTGTGAAAGGCTCACCCATTACAGTGGGCTTAGGCTGAATGGGCTTCAGCTGGGGGCTGTTAGGCATGGCCTGGACCACGGTCGTGGTGAGACCCGTGGAGGAGCCGGGGCTAGCAGCCGTGAACGTGGCTGCCTGGAAAGTGTAGATCTGAGGTGGAATGGCCGGGGCGATGGGTCGGGCGGACTTGATGCTCTTTGAGCTGATCTTTTCGGGCTTGAGGCTAACCAGCTTTTTCGTCTTCTCTTTGTCCCCAGACCTCTTGTCTATCGAGTCAAAGCCATCATTGCTTGTCTCGTCGGGGATCAAAGGGCCGTCCTCAGATCCGTCATTAGAAAGAGCACCGGAATCGGGATCTCCTTCGGCGCCTAATTTCTTCTTGCAAGCGGCTTTGAGGTTGAACTTGTTGGATGGCGAGGGACTGTGCGGTTCCATCAGCCGCACTTTAGGAGTCGTTGAGTGGGCCGGTGAAAGGGAGCCCTTCTGGCTCCCGGAAGCACCGTTGCAGCTGCTCAAGTCAGCCGGAAGAAGAGAGGACTCCTCTCCATACTCGCTATCCCCATCGGCCTCAGGCTTGCTGTCATCATCCGTGTGCGCATGGGCCTGGTGATACTTGAGTCCGTTAATGTGCTTGTATTTTTTGCTGCAGTTGGGATGGGGGCAATCAATGAGTATGGGAGAGGGGCAGTTCCTATCCAAAATGGCAGGCTCCACTTTGATGGCCGTGGTGGTGGTGGCCGCTGCGGCGGCAGCGGCCGCCACAACTAAAGGTGTCGTCGTGGAGCCCATGGAGTTTGTGCGGACACGTTTGCTTCCCTTGGAATCCTCGGAGCTGGAATTCACTTCCATGTCCGAGAGAGGCTTGCTCTTTCGCTTGGTCACCGATGAAGGGCTGGCCTTGACCTCCTCCGAAGTGCCACCAGGGGGGAGGCGGTGCTCCGAGGAGTTCTGGCTGCCTCGGCGTCCTTTGCTGTTGGTCCCTGCCCGAGTCTTGCTACTGTTGCTGGAGCTTTTGGTATCTGTGGCTGTTGTGCTTTCAGCCACTGGAGGGTTGCTGTTGGGACGCACACGCTTGCCTCTCCCGCGGCCATTCCGCATCTCCAGGTCACTGGTGGGAGAGTCACAGAATCTAGGAGGTAGCAGAGCAGAAGTTTAAGAATAAAGACTGAGGGTAGCCCTCGAGCCATGTTCTCTCTCTGCAAGTGACTACTACATGAGCCATGGTGGCGCAGTGGTTAAGAGTGCAATACTGCAGGCTACTTTTGCTGCCTGAAATTTGGCATTTCGAATCTCACCAGGTTTCCAGGTTGACTCAGCCTTCCATCTTTCCAAGGTCAGTAAAATGAGGACCCAGATTGTTGGGGGCAAGAGGCTGACTCTGTAAAGTGCTTAGAGAGGGCTGTAAAGCGGTATATAAATCTAAGTGCTTATTGTTAATGCTCTCTCCCAAAGCTAGAATATTAGCACCAAGGCCGTGGCAACATCCTGGTTGCTTGAACTAGGCAAGCTCAAACCTGAATTTTCCAGCTTTTAATACTTCATCTCTAGCATTCAAAGACAAAGAGAGGTTTCCAAATAAGCACAGTCCCCATCTTAACAGTAGTTGAACAATCCATTATCTAACCTTTCCCAATTCCCTTTCAATAAAAAAAAAAAATCACACAGCAGTTCAACAGATTCAGCTGAGATACAACACGGGTTGGTTTCCTAGGTAGAAGTTGCCTCACCAGCTTCCTATGCAAAAATGAAAAGGCCGATTACCCAAGGCAATTTTTTTTTCAAAACCTGTAGCTGCTTGAGTTCTTATGTCACTTTGTTTTATTTTATTTTTTTAAAGTGGTGGACTAGGACATACACTGCAAGGGGAAGAAAGTACAGTTTCTCAATATACCCTAAAATTAGAGTATTTTCTCTAACAGATACCCCCCTTGCCCCTCCACCTAAAACTCACGAATGAGCACATACTATCAGCACGCAGCAAGAGAGTCTCCTCAACTTGGGTTTTACCTGGGTGGTGCCCAATCATGTTGTGTGCAATCCAGTAGTGTTCCCACATATGTCTTATTCCTCCAGGTAACGTTCACCACCAGCATGCCTGTGAGGGGGAAGAAGAGGACTGTGAGTACCCAGGTCTTTGGGGGCAGAAACATTTCCCCATCTTTTCCCATCGTTCTCAACCACAGTACAAAAATATCGCTGCCAAACAAGTCAGAACAAGTGTGGGTGGTGACTAAAATTCTATGTACTCAAATCTATTCTGTGCAGCTAGTCAGCAGGAGAACCTAGACAGTGTTTGCTCTGGGCTTCATTACTACTTATTTCTCTCATATAGTAAGATCCTCCCCGCTCTAGAAGCTATTTATTGCAAAAACTACAGACCAGGCTTATAATGTTGTTGAGCTTGGCTAAACATAAAGACACTTCTGCAATAATGTCAAGAAAATGGCAAGGATACCATCACTCAGAATCAATTTTGACTCAGAAAGCATTTTTATCCATTGACCTTGATGGGGGTAACATAAATAAGAGATGTTTTTGATCATGTCAACAGCCAAGCTGGTTCAGCAATTTCTTCCACCAAGTTCAATCAAGGGCCTTTGGAAGTTTTTAGAGCACAATTTGCAATAAAGCAATTGGTAGAGAGGAACACCATCACCAACCTTTAAGATGTTAGATAGTCACCATATCTATTAATTGTAGTGAGTTTTGCAGATAGCTTTTTCTGGTACAGACTTCAATGATCACTTAGTTACCTTGGGATACCTGCGGTATATTCTCTGCAGTGACACCTGTTCTCTGGATTCCTCTCCAGAGTTAGAGAATAACCCCAGAATTGGAGACCCTAACCGATCCCTTATCCATATATAAATCCATAAATCATCAACTTTTCAATCCTGGTGTATTTATACAATTATTTCCAAGACCTTACAGTAAAAGGCCTAATAGTTTGTCTAGTTCCTTAAGTAGCTTATAATTTTCTTGGATCAAAGTGAGGCTGTGAAAGCAGTATATGCATGGCTCTGCTTCTCTTAATTCAGTCCCTAGCAAGCTGTCTTCGCAGTGAGTCAAACCAGTTCTTCAATGTAATATGATGATTACTCCTGTTTACAGTAGACTACTTACATTTCTCTTGTGGTTTGCCATTCTGGGATAACTGCCTTTGGGTGTGTGCGCTCTGCTGAAGTGGATCAGCAAAAGCTCCCTTGATTACTCACACACTACCAAATCATTTTTGATCTGGTTAAAAACCACCAGTCACTAGCCAGCATGGACTTTTGATATCCCTCCATTCTGGGAAGCAATGGTAGTCTCCTTTGCCTATTATTGGACTAGCTATTGTTCATAAGAGGGCCTTGAAAAGGCTTGAAGTCTTATTCAAGTTATGGTCTCTACTGTTAAGAGTAAAGGATTGGGCTAATGGGTGAGATAATATATTCTCCTTGGTGCAAATGTACAAACAGCAGCTATATATGGTACCTCATCTACTCTCTATATTGCCAGCCTTTTCTAAATTACTGTTCAAAAATCAAAAGTCTCATAATGAAAGACAAAGTATCCCCAGCCACAAGTTTCCTGTTACCAAAACAAACAAACAAAAACCCTCCATTGATTCCTAGTTTACATTTACATACATTGTACTATATGTTAAGATCCATATATTGAAAACTAATTTTCATTCCTTCCAATGACTACCTGCCCTGATGATTGTATCACAAAATCTCAGGTGTGCTTATGCAGCCCGTTAAGATGCATCTCCTGCAAAAATCTGGGAAAGCAATGTGGGGAAACCTCTAACTCTTTGGGCAGAGTAGGGAGAACAATTTAGAATGGCTGAAGAAAGCAGAAACAATCTAGAACAGTAAGATCAGTAGCACTACTTCAGGTAATTAACTATATGTTACTAAAAAACTAGTATCAGTATCTCCCTCAAGCCAAATCCTAATCAAAACTACAGAATTCTTTTTCTTTGGAAGAAAGAAAGAAAGAAATCTCCCATGTTATAGAAAACTGATATTAAGCCAGAACAGTACAAAAAGGAAACAATATGAAACCAGAGCAGCTTCCAGAGAATAAGATAAAACAAAAGCAAATTGGACCATATTTAAAATACAAAACAATACTTTTCTTTAAATTGATATTAACGAGCAAAAATTGTTTTGTAGGTCTTCAAATGTTTAGAAAATGTTTCTCTTCCTCTCACCAAAAAGCATCACGCTTTATTAACTCACACTCGTTCATACATTAATAGGAAATTACTGTGTCTGTTCAGCAGTTAATGATTTCCAGACCTCATTAGCCCAATAAGGGTGGTCGATTACCAGAAATGACAAGAAGGTTATCTCAACATGGCTGTAGCTTAAGATCATGGCGCCTTTGCTTCAGCTTGTATAGATATTCCACCCTGAAAAACCTTACAAGTTGCAAAATTTCTTTTTGCAGGATTGGACTGGTAAAGATAATGGAAAATTGTTCCTTCGTCATGAAGCAAAAAGCACATGTGGGTATATACACAATGGCATTTGTACTTTACGTAGAAAGCAAGATGACAATATGTAGCGTTGCAGGCTTTCAAGTGTGCTGTGTAATACACATCTGGGTGACTTTGGGCCACTCACTTGCTCTCAAGCCCAACCTACCTCACAAGAGTGTTGTGGAGAACACAAGAAGGAGTATTGTGTGCGTCCACCACCATGAGTTATTGGTGAAAATAATAAAGGCGAGATATAGATAAGATAAATACAATTCTCTCCAATAAAACTCTTAGGCAGGGTTACACTCAAGTTGTAATACGGCAGAGAATCAGGGATATAAATCTGGATAATGGGCAGATGGACTTGGAGACTTAAGTTCTATAATTCCAGGATGGATGTGGGGGAGAGACCAATGAGGCAAATCTTATCTTTGCTCTGGAAGTGGCTTGGAGGGAGGGAAGGAGGGGGATGAGCTGATTTCTCCTCCTCTCCCGTTCACCGCGCCTTCCTTAGAGAGAGCTCCTCTTGCTGACTCGCAAGCGGCCAAGATGACGACCTTCCACTCATCCTAACGCCTTTCTCTCTACTTGGGGATGGACCTCGCTTCCTGCAGGTGTCAGCATCAAGCTGGAGGCGCCAGCGTTTCAAGGCAAGGCTGCTTTGTACAGTTTCACGCCCGGGCTTCGCACACCGCTTTCCTGCAGAGCCTTACAAGTTAATTGTGTGGCAATGCGCCAGCAGCTGCTTCCATCTCAGCGCTGGCAGGTCAGATTAGGAAGGACGTCCTGGCAGCTTGCCCGCTGCCATGATCACAGGAGAAAGATGAAGAGCTCTGTAAAGCAGAGAACTCGGCGGTGGTTGGAACCCCCCTCCCTTCTCTCTCTCTCTCTCTCCTTTGCCTGCTGCTCTGGCAACCAAACAAAGCACAAGACTAATTGTAACTCCCGCCTGACACACCGTGTCCTAGATTTAACCTACCTCAATCAATCATGCACACACAGAGTGGGGGGAGGGAACCCCTCCCAGAAAATAAATGCGGAATTATTTTATGAAATGGAAGGTGATTTGCAAAGCAGCTTTTTTAACCTGTCTGCCTCGGAAGAACCATCACCTCTGCTGGAAAAGAAAGACGAGGGGGAGAAGGGGAAGAATCATTTCCTGCAAGCTCTCGCATTATTTAAAAGCCACTGGCTGCTTTCAAAGAGCATTTTTGTAAAGCAATACAAGATTAAAAACTTGATTTTAATAGGGCCAAAAAGATAGAACTGTCATATCCAGTAGTTCAGCTACTGAGCCAAAATTCTTTTGTTGTTGGCACAGGCTGGTTTGGTCAGATTTTCCAAAGTGCAGCCATTTTATCCCTGGGAAACTCTTTCCAAACTAAAAATGTACTGCTTTCCTACATTATTATGGTTACATATCTGTAACTCGGGAATTGCTGTGATCTCCAGCTATGATCTGCCAATGAGCCACTTGTCTTAGGAGAATCGATTTCTCCAAAATTCAAGGGGTCATTTTAATTGGAAAAACTTCCCTTTCACCTTGTGCTCCTGCTTGTGTTTGCCACCTTGTGACTGCACACGAAAACCAGCATCATTAGCATCATTAAGAGAGTCTTAATGAGCCAATCCCACTTTGTCAATATTAATTCAATGGGGTTTTACTTCCTTTTTTATTTAAAGAAAAAACATTTGCTCTCTCATATAACTCACATTCTTTTGTGTTCTTTTAAGTTAAGATTTCGCCTGTTCGTTTCAACCGTGGCACTTTGGTTGTGCTTTGCACTTACTGGACTGTCAAGCCTAAAAGTTCAAATTATTTTTACAGCGCCTAGTTCTCAATACACGAACCTTGTTTATTTGACTTCAGTACTGGATAATTCCTTCTTCCTTTTATTTTTATTTTTTTAAATAGCCACAGGTCTCTAGCGCTACAAAGAGAAACAGAAGTGTGAGAAATGTTATTCTTTCTTTTTAAGTATTCTTTCTCACGAATTTTATAGTTTCCCACTGCCTATTATCACTGAATGCTATGGAGGTTTGCGAATGGGGATTTTATCTAGTAGAAAAGATATTACAAACAGCTCCAACAATGGCTACTGATGCTTTCAAATTGGCACACACTCTGCAATTTGTACACCAGAGAAGCATCGCTAAGTTTCAGCTCTTGGGGCAGAATTTAATTATGCAAAATTCAAAGAGCTGGCCTGCTATAAGCTTACAATGGCAACAGCCTCCCTCTCCTCCTTTTCTTTCCATTGGGGACTTGACAGAACTGCCTGCCCTCTTTCAGAGAAAATGTATACCTCTCAAAACAAAATAAAGGGAAAAAGAAAAAGAAATATTGCAACCCAAAGTGCTTCTCATCCACCAGATAAAAGGGAAGGAGAGAGATTTGGAGGAAGAGGCTTCTGATGGTTCCTTTGTGCAGCAGCTGCTGTTGCCATGCAGTGATCCTTGTTGCTATGAAGATCTGCGTGTCAGACAATGGGCTTCCCCCCACCCTTCTTAACTGCAAGCCCCACCGCTATTGGCTGAGATATTTCCCAGGTGAGTGGCAATGGTACTTCAAGCCTCAGACTTTGAAGGTGGCTGCAACGGGTTTGCCTCTAACCTGGAGCAGGTCTGCGGCCATCAAACCCTCGCCTCCCCCTCCTCTTCCATTACTGGCTCTGCTCCAGATGGCATCCATCACAATTAAAGAGGAAATGGGAACCAGGCGGCTGGCAAGGCCGTGAGTGGAGGGCTGCGTTTTGGTATAATTAAATCCATTAATGATCTCAGCAGATCAGAATTGCACGTAACAGAATTAGAGAAACTGCTACGATCGCCGTCTTAAAACGTCTTTACAATATCCCTCGCTGTTATTCAGCATAATGTATTTCTGCAGGAGGCAGGTGAACAGAACAAGCAGTACTGCACTTAGAAGTCTGTTTACTCAGCGAAAAGAGCCAGATGGCCATGAAAAGGCTCTCTGTGGAGCCGCAAGGACAAGTAATACAGCTTGCACAGAGGTCAATAGTTTCAGAAGAGACAAATTTAGCCGTTAAGAACTCTGAACCGGTTGTTGTTTATGCCCGTAAGAAACATTTCCATCTCTTTGCCCTTCTGCGTAACCAGGGGATCCTTTAGACCAGGGGTCTCCAACCTTGGCCACTTTAAGCCTGGCGGACTTCAACTGCTGGCTGGGGAATTCTGGGAGTTGAAGTCCGCCAGGCTTAAAGTGGCCAAGGTTGGAGACCCCTGCTTTAGACTCAATTAAGGCCAAAGGGGACAAATTTCTTAGTTAATTGATTTGTAATCAGTTCAGATGCAAGAGTTCCAATTTACCAGAGTATCAATGAAACTACATGTATAATTATACTGGAAACTGTGGCTTCAGCAAAATGAAGTCTTTAGTGCTGAAGATGAGCCTGCTGTCTAATGTCCTGTGCGAACTAAGTCGCTATGTAAGTAGCCCAACCAGGCAAACAACTGCATTACATATCTTCGCTTTGCATCTTAAGGATTGAAGAGAAAGAGAAGAACCAGAATTTTTAAAAATGTTCTTCTTGCTCGCCTAAAAGGGACTTGCCTGCCACAAACAGCAAAAGTAAACGAGCAAGGATTGTGGCAATCTGTTTTCTGGCTTGGCATCATATATCATATAAGAGAAATGCATTCATCAGGCAAAATTGTAAACCATCCCCAGAAATCCAAGTACCATTGTTAAGTAGGCAGCCAAGGCCTTGCTCAATGCACAATTAGAAAACACACACAGCTACAGAATAGTTCAAAATCAATCCAAAGGTTGCAAAGACTTCGTTGTGAGGATTATGTTATTCCTCTGACAGTATGAACAGCACAGCTGGACAGAACTTTGCACATTTACCATGAGCGCTGGCTAAAAATAGTTAAGCTGCAGGAATCACAGAATAACCTCTAGGCAAGATCTGAAATTATAGCTGCTGTAGAAAAGGGTAATTCTGCAAACGCATTCGAGATAGTAACAAGCAGGAAAGGATGAGGATCATCTCATTTGCCCCCTGAAGTAGTTTTCTCTGAAACGTGTGGTAATGTACTCAGATCCTGATCAGTACACAGACCTTCTTGACAATTTCAGGAGTTCGACTAGGGTAATGGAGCTTGGATTTATTAGGATACAGGTACCAGTTCAAAACCTGACCAATTTGACCATAGATTGGCCCTTCCTCTCATCAACAGCCAGGGAATCAATATCTGGAACTGCCACTAACAACAAATAGTTTACACCTTAACTCAACTTGATATCTAATAGAGCTATCAAATGGTAAAAAAGTAAGAAAACCCTGCATGAGCTTTCTATATTTGTTTCATCCTGTCTGGCAGGTTCACCTATTCATTAGAATGTTTTTAAGTTATAGAGAAAAAGAAAACAATCAGTGGAAAGTCAAGTATACCCGAGATGATAAAGCTGAGTGATGAGATAGTTGTTTTTTTTTAATTCTTTCTCATCTTTAATCAGTCAGCTTCTCACACAAGCTCCTGGAGATACAAGCGTGTGTGCCAAGTAAGTTTGGAAAGAACATTTGTCAGCATGTCTTTGTCTCTCCAAATTATAACCTCTCAGAATCTGTCAATTCCACTCTGACTGGCATCACATCAAAATGGATCAGTAACAGCCAAGGATATGCGTTTTGCATCTCAGCAAGGTGCTTCTTTGTATCACTCTTTCCAAAGATAATTGACTACCTCCCAATTGTTACTGGCTCCTTGCCAAGGCAAATCATACCTCTTCAGAAGTTCCTAAAGGGGTAGCGGCATTAATCTCTTGCAGCAAAAAAGCAACCAAAAAAAAGAGTTTTATGGTATCTTAAAAAACACGTTTTTGTGGATCAGAGTCTGGTGGAAAAGGACATTTCTAGCTTAGGAAACAAAGGAGGGCATTCATTCATTTTGGTAACGGAAATCGAAAGTTTCTCTCCAATTTAGAACGTTTGCACATGTTTACAATCACTGCGTTCAGGGGTGCAAACATGAAAAGAGTTTAAACTGAGCAATGACTTGAGAGAGATGGCTTTGGAAAATGTGGGGCTTTAAACAAAGGAGATTCATGAATGAACGAAGCTTCAAATCAATGCATTCATCTTTTTGACTCTAGAACACAGAACCATTGTATGCACACACACACACACACACACACATGTGCAAGCCTGCAACTTACAGAGGTGGTATGATCTACTCCGTTGTATCGATCCAAGTGACTAGCACTGGTCTAAAACAAGTATACTAAAGGACACCTACCGTCTTCGGTCTCCTGCCACACGATGCCTTCCAGATTAACGCTGGTGCCAGGTTCACAGGGGCCCAGGCACTCTGGTTCAGTAGCTAGTGCCACATCACAGGTGTTCACCCCTACAGAGCGAGTGCGTACCATTATCTGTTCACATGGTGATGAGATATCACTGTTAACAACAGGGACAAGAAGATGCAGTGGTAGCACTGCAGGGGTGGACACAGGAGACTCCATCTGGAAAAACAGAAAATGAAGCAGTCACAACTGAGGCATACCAACCATTGAGGGGTCCCTGGGTCCCACCGCCACGTGCAACTTCCCAAACTAGGGCTCTTTCACAAGTCCTATACTTGACCTTATCTTCACGAGTGACTGTAGTAAGTTCTTATCTAGCATATTTATCAGTGAAGAACAAACAGGGATGTCCAACCTGGGCAACTTTTAACAGCTGTGGACTTCCAACAAGCTGGCTGGGGAATGCTGGGAATTGAAGTCCACAAGTCTTAAAAAGTTGGGACACTCCTGTTGAGGTATTCCCCGTTAGGAGAATGTGTGCATTCAGGGAAACATAGTGAGAGTGGTGACGAATAACACACAACTAGCACACAGATACACTGAATAGTAAAATCCTACTTTAGAAAGCTCGACTTGGCCATTTTGACTAGCTATGGAAAAAGCTTTAATCTTTCCCCAAGAACACCTCCTCTCAGTTCATGACACACCAATATCCA
This sequence comes from Bungarus multicinctus, assembly GCA_023653725.1. Lineage (NCBI taxonomy): Eukaryota > Metazoa > Chordata > Lepidosauria > Squamata > Elapidae > Bungarus > Bungarus multicinctus. The sequence continues at coordinate 16,975,591 of CM042843.1, forward strand.
TTCTCTAGCATTTGCCTCTGTGCTAGGCTGCCAAACCAAAGGATATTCATTTGGAGGGAGAAAGAGATGGAAATCTAGGCAGACAAGTTTTTTTACGTGTTTAAAACATTTATAGAGCTGCCCATTTTATATCAAACTCTGGGCAGCTCCCAATGAAAATGCTTCGTGCAAGTTTACGCCTGAATTGTGCCACTTTATAGACTTCAGATAGGATTTTAATATGGAACAAATGTTTCTCCTGGATAATAGGATTCTTACACGCAGCAAACTAGCATCATAAACATATACAACTTTCTCCTTGACATCTAGGATTTCCATCTAAAGGTACTCATGAAAGTTCAATCGCAAAGCCTCTGTCTGGGGAAGGACTGGGGTTTCCTATGGAAAAGGCACTTGATGCCTGCCATCAAGTATCTATATCAGTGATGGCTAACCCTTTTGGCACTGGGTGCCTAAAGTGTGCATGTGCGCGCAAAACCCCCAAAATGCAATGTGCTCGCATCCCTGCACACATGCACCCCACGCATGCGTATCCCCATGCATGTGAATGCACCCTGTTCGCATGCATGCGCAGCAGAGGCCCAAAGACCAGCTGGCCGGTGGGAAGCATGCGTTAGGGCAACGGCTTGTGTGCCCACAGAGAGGGCTCTTTGTGTGCCACCTCTGGCACGTGTGCCATAGGTTCGCCAACACGGGTCTATATTCTTCTTCACCCAGCCCAGGGATCTAGCTGTTGCATATGGCAAAGCCTTCTCACTCTCCCAACTTAAGCATCCACCAGAGAAAGTTAATAGATTTCTAGGCTGAAACATGAGCTGCAGTGTCAGAAAGCTGGCAGCTCACCCAGAGCGCGCTCCTTCCACAAAACAAGCCTTCCAACTTGGCTATTGTTGTCCCTCACATCATCCGCTAATTTGAGAACTCCATGACATGTCACTCTGCAGTTAAGTGATGGTCTGAGTTTCTTTTTGGTGAGTGCAGACACATTCCAGCCAGGGAGATAAAGCCTTCAAGATGTCACCCTGGGAAATCTGCCCGCTTGCTGCAGACTGGAGCATGGCTTTTTGGTTTCGGGTGAGCCCCAAACCCATCCCCTTTGCCAAAAGATAACCTGCATCCTCTTCCCCGTGAGCATTGGTGACCATAAAATCAGAGGTTATTTATGGAACACGACTGCCAACAGCCACGTACTCTCATTCAAGCTAATTCTGTTTTTGAACGGTTGCCAGATCCTTGGTTGCTGCAAATTGTCTCTCTCTCTCTCTCTCTCTCTCTCTCACACACACACACAGGGTAGCACTGTATTTTTATGAAGCAATTAAACACGGGGAAATGGAGCAAGCTGAATCTTGCATGCTCAGTGTTGCTTGTCCAGAACATCAGAAGAGCATCTATGCATTTTTTTTTTCCTTTTCCTGCAAACATTTTTTGAGGAGGGGAAGAGTTGCAGCCCTGATTTATTAAACCCGCTTCAAATGACAGGTACAGCCATGCCTCGAAGATGGTAGAATTATCTTGCAGCCCGGCAGGGCCTCTGCTGGACCAGGAAGAGGGGAAAATGCTTGCATTTATCCTTCAGTGCACACAATCTCATTAAATCTCTCCCATCACATAAGCAATAACTGAGGGAAACAGCTGTCTACCCTCTGGCAAGGTTCGGTGCCCAAGAATGTAGGCACTGCTTGAGTTCTGGGAATGGATTTTCACTTCCAGTCAAGTTAACACAGCAGGAAAAAAAAAAAAAATCACCCAGAGTGTCACTGACTGCTTGCCTGCATTAGGTTCTTTTTCTTGTGTGTACATGTTTGCTCTGGACAGCTAGCCAAACAAAGCCCATCTTATCTGATCAACGTTTAATACTGTCTGCCTTTTTAATCTATAGTGATCGAGCTGGCTATGTTTGCCCAGGCAGATAACAGAAGCTATACCCTGGTTTTTTTTTCTTCTTCAAGGGCAGTAAGCCATACCTCAGATGTGCAAGCTCTCTGACGTTAAGCCCCTATTTGCAAGGCGACCGCGTTCTTAGCATAGCACAAATCTCCCTCTCTCCTTGAGTTTGTCTATGTGTATTTGTGTACATAAGGAGTGGAGTAACTTACATTTTGCTGAACAGGATCCTTGACCCTGTTGAGTATCCTTGTGGAGGCATATTGATGTATTTAGCTTTCTGCTCTGCTTAAGAATGGCACAAGGAACGAAGGATAAACACTAAAACTCTGTTCTTAGTTAAGCAGAAATTCTAGGCGCTCCCAGCACAAAAAGGCAGAAGGGTAGCAGTGGAGGCAGCTAAACCCTTCATCCAAGTCAGAACACAAGCAACACAACATTATTTATACTTTTATCGTTGCTAAAGATTCCGGAAACAGAAGTCAATCAATATTTATTTGATCAATGTCCAGCAAAATTTAACAGAACAAAACCAGACTGACGCAAATAAATACAATAACGTATTAATAGTCCATGTATACTAGGGTTTCCAGGTGAAGGAAGGCTGCATTAATCAAAGATAGCCATACTATTTCCCTTCATTTTTCTTTAAAAAGCAGCTCTGACCATAGTAATTGAAGAAAGTAATTTTTGATTCTAACACTACACACTGGATTGATTCTCTCATAAGGGCGCGGTAGGTAGAGTCCCAACATTGCCAGCTGAAGGTCAAGGTTTTACCACCAGGGAGAATAAAGGAGAGACTTGTGCCTGCTGTTTGGGACAGAAGAAAACGAACCTAATCAGCTGCTCCAGAAATCTTTATTCTCTAATCCCAAGCAGATGTTTCTTCCTTCTCACGTATTCCAGCAAAACATTTGGCAAAGAACTAGGGACAGTCAATTTGTCTTGGAAGATGGAAATTGGTTCACCACAATACTTCCCTGGAGGCAGAGCTGGGGCATTTCTTGAAGTGTTTAGAGTCAGAAAAGTTGTAGGTTTGCAAACTGTTCAGCTGCTCTTCTACTATGAAAGGTAATCAGTACTCAGCAGAAGAACGCTAATTGCTGCTGCAGCTTTGCTAATTATCATTTGGTCACGTCTGTAATCTGCATTATGCCACAATGCATAATAAGCAGCTTGCTGAGAACCATCTAATAAGTGAGACGCCTTTATGGGATTTCATATTTCACTCTGCAGTGGAACAAATGTACTGTCATTTATCAGCTGTCGGGGCGCAGGAGGAAAAGAGGATGGCGGGTAGCTCAACCTTCCCTGCACCTTTTGAAAAGATGAAAAAAAAAAGGGAGAGAGAGAAAGCGGAGAGTTCCTAAAAAAATTATGACATGAATACATGCTGCTGACCAATGTACATCTGAAGGGGAGAAAAGGGAAAGGGAGTTGCTTTTCTATAATTGATCAAGTTTCTGCCTTAACTGAGTGACTGAACTACAAATGAAAATGGGATGTTTATCTAAACAAAGATATAGTAGTGAGAGAAAGTTTGTGGCCTCTTTAGAACTATCTGTAATCCTGCAGTGTAGCGACCTGCTTTCTTTAAGTCCCACAATAAAGAACTTAAATAAACAACACCTCAACAGTGCACTATGTTATGTCTATACCAAATACACTCAACCAACATTTATGATCTTTGTTGGAAAAATACCTAAAGCTTTAGATTTAGTCTTCTTTAATACTATATTTTAAAAGTTGAGCTGCTTTTCTGTACACATTTTTGTCTTTTTCTGTTCCATTTTTTCTCTCTCCCTGTTTTGTGTCTTTTACCCCATATTCTAGAACAATCGATTAATAAATAGAAGGTTCACATTAGCACTTGCAAAAATAAGTTCTAGAGAAATGGAGTTATCTTTAAGGGGAGATGTCACATGACAAAGCGTTTACTAAATGCTGCTCTGGAAATTTTTCATGAAGAATATTGGTTGCAGAAGTATAATGTACCTTTTTATTAAATTGCAGTTATGGACACAAGATTCAGGCACCTATGGGATTGTAAATTAACTTTAATAATTAGTATACCTTATTCCTTTTGTTCTGCCAAAGGTTGGTTAGAAATTATGTTGCTAATAATTGGTCATTAACTGCCATTATATTTTGAAGATGTGATTTGAGCGTGCTCTGGGGATTGCAAAAAAAAAAAAAAGGGGGGGGGGGGCGAGGTTGGAAGTGGTATAGGCTGGCAGTTATCCAGCTGCTGTTATTGTGCGCTTTAAATAAACATTCCCCACCCTTCTCTTTCTTCCTGTTAAATGACAGTTATTTATTTATTTTTATTAGATTTGTGTGTCGCCCATTTCATCTGGATGACATGGGGCTGCAGGACACAAAATTGAATTGTTACATGTCTAAGTTGTCACATGCATATATCTATAATTTGCATTCTGCTGCATTGCTCTAAGAATTCACTGCAAGGTTTTTAGATTTCATGTGAGTTTCATGTGAGTTATAGCCAACTGAAGAGAGAGGAAGCACAGGGCGTAATGATACTACTTGCTGTCTGTAAGAATCAGATGGGAGCATTTCAAGATTAAGTAAACATCAAAGCACCAAATGTATCTCCGGTGCCAAATATTTACATTGCCTCCTCTGAACCTAGTCCCCTACAGATATGTGGGATCAATATTCTCTTGTTCCTGTATATTTTTCTCTATTTAATGCAAACAAAGCCAATGTATTAAATCAGAGAACCTAGCTGTGACACTTGTGACAATGAGAGTTACCTGGTGGAAAGTCTGATGTTTGAACACATTTGGTCTAATCAAGAAGGCATATTTAAGAATGCTAACCCTCATATAATATCACTTTAGCATACTAGTGACATAATGTACATATTATTTCTCATTAAGGAGATAACAGAGTACATTTTGCCATGGGAGTTAAAAATTCTTAGCTTCTGCTATTTTTTTAAAACCCTGAAGTTTTATATATTAGATACAGCGACAGGCAGTGGAAATACCGAGCAATTCTGAAACAAGCAAGGACAGTTAGTCCTTCAGGACAGAAGAATGTAGCACGCCACCTGAATCGCTCAATACTTGTACTAGCAAGAGGTAAATGAAAAGCTGATAACTTCATGATGGTTACTAAGCTATAGATAACCCCCCTCTCCAAAATCTGCAAGTTTTGGAGTCCTGTTCAAATCCATAAGGAGCTGCAAGGAAAACTTTATTCACAATAGAATACAATGTGTATTGCAATGTGAAAAATGCTCACGGCAAAATTTCATGTATTTTTTTTTGCCCCATTCAATTAAAAGTTAAATGTAGCTCACATACAGAACATGATGACAAGATGTCTTATCACACCGGCACCTGTGGGTGGTATAACAGCCGTGCCTGACTCTGTCAAGCTGTGTCTTAAGATGTACATATTCCAACTGTCACTGTCAAGAATACCTTGTACTATAATTCTTATGTGTGGCAACATCATCTTACTGTGCAATTTTAAATATAGTGCTTCTATTTTAAAAGGATACGGAATAAAATTTGCCTTTGTAGATTTTTTTGCTGGCAAATACTTTATCCCCAAAGCACAAACATACAACCCTTGACAGTAGAGTAGTACTCTTCTTAAATCTTATTTACAGCAGGCTCTGTGAACATTTCCACCACATCTCAAGTTGAAATTATGTTTAAGAGGATATGGTTCTTCCTTCTCATAATAAACATTGCAAATAAGATGGGAAATTATTCACATCAATGGCATGCAGTTCTCAATACACATTTCTTTATTACAATGACTCCAACGTCATAATACTTCCTACAGAAAGTGCCAAAATGTCCAAGCACAGGTTTCTCGTTTTATTAAATATCTTATAAATATTGCTTAATAAAGGCAAAAGCAATTAGCGTTGAGCTGCCTGAATCTTGATAATCTATTTTATTAATATTCTAACAACTGTGTTGAATTATAGTTCAATATACAAATAGTAAAAGGTGCCTACAATACTTTTTGTGTAAACCACACTGACAAATGTAAACATGTAACTTAATATAAAACTGCTATTTAGTATTACATTAGAAAGCTCCAAAATTTAATTTTAATTAACACAGTCCTATTAATTCTTGACAGATTGTTGCAAATCGAAGTTAAATATGGGCACATGAATTGCCAATGTGGGCGTACATACAGTATGTGTGGATATAGATATAAATGAAAAGCTAACATCTGAATATTGGCTGGCTGTATGACGTTCCTACCACATTAGACTCCAGAACGACAACATTGAGATTACTAAAAAAGTTTGCTTTTATTCACATACTGAATAAAAGAGATGGCCTAAATAAGAAAATGATGTTTTTACCACTTTAACATTACCAACATTCTCCCTAGCTGGTCCGTCTGCAGACACTTACAAGAAATGTATTTGGAGAGACCAGCTGTCATATTTATGGACGATAAGGTCATTTCAGGCAACATCTTTGGACCAGTCTTCACTTAATTGGCATGACTAGAGAGTGATCATTTTGCAAACTTTCAGCAAGGCAAAGACTATTTCAACCATCTGTGTGTATGCAGGGTGTGGTCTCCAGATTCTTTTCTAAGCTTGGCTAACAGCCCCGGGGTGATTTCTTAGTTGCTGCAACTAGAAACCACATATGCTTATCAGGAACTAGAGCCATCCTTTTCCTCTGTCTTGTGATGAGTTAAAAATTGCACACATTTGAAGTATTCCTTTTGGACTCTCCTGGAAGGGCTATTATCTTCCTTGAAAATGTTGTTCTTTGTCCTTCTTGCTTATAACTTCTTGCTTCATAACTGTTGGTTTTAAGACTTAAAGGAACAGTGTGAAAGTACCTGCACGTCTGCAGAACAGACATTTTAACAGTGAGCACCGGTTCAATGTCATCGAATGCCGCCAGGGAAAAAAAAATCAAAGAGATGGAGAAAGACAGTAAAAAACGAAGCAAAATAAGCACCAACTACTTCTTTCTGGATGCAACGCCTCAAAGGGCAGGGCAAACGGGCTGGCTTAACGCCTTGTTTCTAACTCTGGCTTTTTAAAAAAGAAATCATCAATGGATTACAAGCAGAGAAAAAAAAAATCCAATTTATATTTCAAAAGTGGCTTAACTGTTTCAAGCTGAGCTTAATCCGGCACAAAAGAGAAAATGCGATGAACAGACTGGCTGTAAGTGAGTCACACGGACTAATCCACTAGGAACACAGGTTGAAGGCTTGCTTCCAGGAAGAATCTCCTTTTTCTAGTTCTACAAAATTATTACTTGAAAACTTTCTTTTATGATTTGTTCTCCATTAACTACAGGTACTCCTCAACTTACAGAACAGTTCATTTAGTCGCCATTCAAAGCTACGACGGCGCTGAAAACAGTGACTTGTGACCATTTTTCAGACTTACGACCGTTGCTGCATCCCCACTTCTGCTGACTGCCGGCTGCAATTTGGCAGTTCAAATCCCACCAGGCTCAAGGTTGATTTCAGCCTTCCATCCTTCTGAGGTGGGTAAAATGAGGATCCAGACTGTTGGGGGCAAGAGGCTGACTCTGTAAAACCGCTTAGAGAGGGCTGTAAAAGCACTATAAAGCGGCATATAAGTCTAAGTGCTATTGCTAAGTGGGAAGGAAGCAAGGAAGCAAGCAAGGATGGAAAGGATGTGATGGCACAGTGGTTAGAATGCAGTATTGCAGGCAAACTCTGCCCACTGCCAGCAGTTCGATCTTGACCAGCTCAAGGTTGTCTCAGCCTTCCATCCTTCCGAGGTGGACAAAATGAGAACCCAGATTGTTGGGGGCAAGAGGCTGACTCTGTAAATAGCTTAGAGAGGGCTGTAAAGCACTGTGAAGCAGTATATAAGTCTAAGTGCTATTGCTATTGCTAAATGTGGCAAGAAAAGTCATAAAATGGAGCAAGACTCACTTAAAAAATTTCTCACTTAACAACATAAATTTTGGGCTTAATTGTGAGGATCGTCTGCATGCTGCAGACTACAATGTAGTTTTATGCATTTCTTATTTCTTGTATCTTCCATTTTCTTACTATCAAGTATTTTTTGAGAATAAAAGGACTTTACTTACCTCTCCACTAATTCATTCTCTATTTCAGAAAAACTTATGCTATTATATTATATTATATATTATATTATTATGCTTATGCTATTATATTAGCTAAAAAGATTAACTATTTTCCAAATACAAAAACCAGGGTTTTATAAATACGTTTGGCAGGGTGAGTATGAGGCAAGTTCTCTCTACTGGTTCTTATTTTCACTTCCCCTTCCCAGCTGTATCCAAAATAGCAAATCAAAGTGAAACTGAGGATTTGCTTCCAATTATGATGCATAGACAAGTTGCTAACTAAAGTGAAAAGCGTGGTTTACTGATCTTGGTGGGATAGCAAACTATGAGGAAAACAGAACTGATACACATGAGAAGTGTTCAATGGGTCAGAATACTGAGATGTTGAGGAAACGTCCTCTTTAGAATAAACCCCAATGTTTAGATTGCTTAAGGCAGGCCAAAGAAGGGTAAAACTTTCTGACTCCCATTCTATGTGTAGTAGATTGTACAACTGAGATAGTAATGATATATCCTTCCACTTTCCTTAACTGGCCACCCAGAACTATGAGTGCGATGAGAAACAACTAACTGCAGAAAACGTTTCCAAGGGGAGAAAATTAAAATAACTCCATCCTCTGAAATATACAGCTTGCAAGTACTGGGGCATGCATATCATAACAAGTTACAGGCTTTAATAATTAATAGACTGAAAGAAGATGTCTTTTCTTGCCTGAGGGATAAACAGTTCTGAAATTATGTTGTCTTGCCTACTTAGACTTTAGAGCTCCAAACTTCTTTCTCTACAAAAACTAAGTATTTTATAAATTATCCTCCAACCTGTACATAGCATGTGAGTTAATATTTACAGCAATACCGCATACTAATTTGTTCTCTCTGGGTCTTCACTGGCACTCCTTATTGGCACCTATTATATTTAATAACAGAATAGATTAACAGAGTTGGAAGGGACCTTGTAGATCATCTAGTCCAGCCCGTGGCCCATGCAGGAGACCCTACACCATTTCTGACAGATGGCAGTCCAAGTCTCTTCTTGAAAGCTTCCAGTGATGAAGTTCCCACAACTTCTGAAGGCAATTTCTGTTCCACGGGTTGATTGTTCTCACTGTCAGATAATTTCTCCTTATTTCTCTTATTTGGCTCTGAAATATCTACATATACCAAAAGTTTTGACATACGTTCCTGTGTAAGAGTCCCCTATACGGGTTAACGAAATATTTTTATATTCAATAAACTTTTAAAAAAATTTTTAAAGAGATTTTAACAGGATACTGACATTTTATATTAGAACTGTTGAGTTAAAGGACTGATTTTTCAAAATAAAGAACAAACCATGGGAGGAAAAAGATCAGTGCTGTATGTATATAGTAAATAATTTTCCCCATTTAATCTGTGTCCACACATTAAATTTTGTATAATTTGCCCCTCTTTTAAGCAAGTCACAATGGTGGTTTTAGTATTCATCATTCTGAATGATCTTTACTGGGCTTGGAAATTAATCTGGGCAGGATGTTAGATTAAGTCTATCTTCTACTTCAAATAGAAGAGCAAGAAAGAATTCCTGGGCTGTGGGAAAGAGTGGAAAGTTTTTTAAAAAAGATAACTAAAGAAAGCAATATGACAATATGGCCACCAAAAAACCTATAAGAAGACATCCATATGATCCTCAGAAGTAGAGTTTGCCTTAAGAGCATCTATACCTTTTTACCATCCTAATCCATATACTTTTACTATCTTAAACTGAAAAATAAATATATATAAATAGAAAAAATTATAAGAATTTCCTCTTAGTTTCACTGATCAGTAGGAATTTGTACCTTGACTCTTTATCTGCTTAGGTAAATATCACAGCACTTTAATCAACTTTAGAGTCCCAAGTTATTGAGATAAGGATTCTGATATCCTGGCACCATGAAATCCTGACTTGCACTTGATGAAGCAGTCTTTCTGCAGACAAGGAAGTCAAAGGACCACAAATTGTAGAAGCTATATTAATTTAAGCAAGTCAATTGGGACTGGACACTTAACTTTTATCTGTACAAATGTTATTTGGACAAATACTCAATATGCATATTTCAAAGTTTTTTATCTCTCATGATGAGCAGATGTTTAAAAAGTGTATTTTGGGTATTTAGAATCTATTTTTCTTTTATTGCGGAGGGTTTGTTTAAGAAAAATAAAAGAAAAAAGGCATTGGTCTTACCCGATATGCCTATTCTCCTTGTAGGATAGAAAGTCCTGGCAAAGGGTTAACTCTGTCTCCTAGCCATTGGACTGAGTCTGTCAAAGCTCTTTAGCTCCGCCTCTATTGCTGGACTGCCCCCAGCTTTTGGCAAAGACAACATGACAGACAGGATGTGCCTCTGAAATGAAAAAACAAGAACCAGATTATCACACCCCCTTCGGCCCACACCCTGGACCAGACCACTCAGGGCGGGGCTGGACTCTCTAATCTACAAAGAGAATAGGTATATCAGGTAAAACCAACACCCTTTCTCCCTTGTAAGGTTACGAGAGTCCAAACACTGCATCTGCCAAGGCAAAGGTGTCCAAATGTAATTACGGATAAACGGAGATGGGGATGTCCATGTGGTTGCCTTGCGGACCTCCTCAATTGAAGCCTGTGTAGCCCAAGCAACCGTCATAGCTGCGCTATGTGTAGAATGGGCCGTTACACCCCCCCCTGGTACTGGTAGGGAGAGACTCATGTACGCCCTGGAAATACACGCCTTGATCTACTCGCTGACTATAAGAGGGAGTTACCTTACACCGCAACAAGGCAAGTTGCAAAGAAACAAATAGGGATTCCGTCTTGCGGAAGTCAGAAGTTCTTTTTATGTAGATCTTCAAGGCCCAACGAACATCTAGAGTGTGCCAAGGTTTCTCCAAGGCGTGGGGTCAGATTGGGGCAGAAATCTGGAAGAACTAATTCTTGTGCCCTGTGGAACCATGTGTTGACCATTGGAATGAAGGTCGGGTCCAACCTCAAAACCACCCTGTGTGAGTGAAATATACACAGGTCTGGACACACTGAGAGAGCCGCCAGCTGTGATAAGATACTGGCCAATGTAATAGCAACCAAAAAGGCTACTTTAACAGTCATAAGATATAAAGTTGTCAACCTGAGGGGTTCGAAAGGTGCTTTAGTCAGGGGCAGATATTAACCTTTGACAGGTCCCAAGTGGGATACCTGTGAACCACAGGTGGCCATAGGTTAGAAGCACCACTGAGGAACCTGCGAATAGTTGGGCGATGTGCCAGTGATTCTAACCTTCCACATGTCAAACCTGATGACAGGGCCGCCACCTGATATTGAAGAGTATTAGGGGAAAGACCCCTATCTGGCCCTGCCTGTAAGAAATACAGAATCTGTACTATCAACGCCTCTAAAGGCGTAATTTTTGACTTAGAACACCAAAGGCAAAAAGCTTGCCATGTAGCATCATAGATGCGAATTGTGGAAGGTCGCCTGGAAGCCTGAATAGTCCGTATTACCTTGCTTGATAACTTGTCACGTTTTAAAGCACTCCACTCAAGTGCCAAGCTGTCAGTTGTAGCCATTGGGGCTCTGGATGTCTCAGGGTCCCCTGGAGGACAGAAATATTAGGAATTCGCCATTGTTGAGCCACCGACAGGTTCACCAGGTCTGCGAACCAAGGATGTTGGGGGCAATAGGGAACAAAGAGAATGAGCTCCGCCCTCTCCGCCAAGATCTTCCAAACCACTGCCAATAACAGTGGCAGAAGTAGAATGGCATACAACAGGCCCGAAGGCCATCTGCTGCAGATAGTGTTGGTCCCCTTTGCCGTCGGGGTGATGAATATGGTGAAAAATCATGGCAACTGTGCATTGACAAGTGTGGCAAACAGGTCCACCAAGGGCTGACCAAATCTTCGAGTCAATTGGAGAAAAAGGGAAGGATGCAGCCTCCACTCTGCATGGTCTATCGTGGCCCTGCTGGGCCAATCTACCTGTACATTGTTGCTGCCTGAAATATGATCTGCCCGGATGGACAACAGGTATCTCTCTGCCCATTCGCCCAAGGCCTCTGCTTCTAACATGAGGGACCAAGATCTGGTACCTCCCTGCCTGTTTATATGGGCTTTGGTAGCCACATTATCCGTCATTATGAGGACATGTGCACCTTCCACAAACTGTTGAAAGTGTCAAAGTGCCAGGCCAATGGCCCTGAGCTCCAGCCAATTGATGTTGTGAGACTGTTCCTCTGCTGACATAGACCTTGTGCCATCTGGGACAACAAGTGAGCGCCCAACCTGAGAGACTGGCATCAGTCATGATGATGACCCTGTCTGCCTCCTTGAAAAATATCCTGTTAGAGATGGCCCTGGAGAGCCACCTTTGAAAAGACCATGTCACCATCTTGGGGACCCTGACCTTGAACAAAGAGTGGCTCCTGCCCAACCTTTGATAAGGTAAGAGGAACCACTGCAGTGTTCTGGAATGAAGTCTGGCACAAGGGATGGTGCCTATGCATGATACCACCTTGCCCAATAGTTGAGAGAGGCGAGCCAAAGGGGTGGATCCCTCTCTCCGGAAACGGTTAGCTAAAGTTTGCAAACTCTCTTGATGGTCATGAGAAAGAAAAACCTGACAAGATATAGTATCTATAGTGGCTCCTAAATGAAGCAAACAAGTGGAAGGGATAAATTGACTTTTTTTTGACACTTATTGAAAAACCATGGATCTGCAAGGCCATGATAGTCTGCAGGTCCCTTCTTGCCCCCTGTCGCAAGGCTGATAATATTAATATATCATCCAAATAACATTGCAGATGCACTGGAACTGTACAAAGGTGTGCTGCCAGGGTAGCTAACCCTTTAGTGAAAACCGTGGGGGCAGAGGATAATCCAAATGGGAGGGCCCTATATTGAAAATGGCACCTTCATAACAAAAACGAAGGAATCATCTATGTGAATGGCAGATAAGAATATGAAGACAGGCTTCCGTCAAATCAGTAGAGCTGAGGAAGTCGCCCTCCCTAACACTCTTCAGAATAGTCTGGAGGGACTGCATTTTAAAGCCAATAAATGAGGTACCTATTGAGACTTTTCAAATCTAGAATTGCCCTCCACCCCCCCTCTCCGAGGCTTTGAGGATTAGAAAAAGTCTCAAGTAAAATCTCTGTCCTTGTTGATCTATGGGAACCCCCTGGATGGCCCGGAGATCGATGGCAGGCTCCATGAACCCCCTCCTTACCTTGTCCCTAGAAATAGGACATGAAATTAAAAACCTCAGAAGAGTGGAGTGGAACTCCAGGGAAAGGCCCGACCTCACTATATTTAACACCCAGGCGGCTGATGTAATCCCCTCCCATCTATCAACAAAATGGCAACCAATGGGAGGGCTGGGAATCCAGTTAGCGTTGGCGACGGAATGGACAACTTCCTCCTCCTCGAAAGGGCCATTTGCCTGAACATTGTTGCCTGCCCTTGCCTGCTCGATCTTGAGGTTGATCGGGACACTGGTAAGGAGGCCTTTGAGACAGATGAAAACTGCGACCTGGTTCTGACCGAAAAGGATGGTCGTCTAAAGTATGAGGCAGGGTGAGATTCTGCCCTTTTGTAGAGAGCCAGTAACACCTTCCTTTTATCTCTGGATTCCACGAGTAAAGGATCCAAGGGATTTCCAAACAACCAATCCCCTCGAACTGGATTTGAGGCCAGCTTCCACTTTCTCCTGCCATCCGCCTGCCAATGTCGAAGCCAGCACATACGTCTAGCTGCCACTGAAGCAGCAATGGCCTTAGTTGTAAATCTGACTCTATGCAGAGTGGCATCCACAGTAAATTCTGCAGCCGCAACCAACTTATTAATATCCTGGTGAGCTCTAATATCTGAGACTAGAAGCCTATCCTGTAGCTGTCGTAGCCATCTGAGAGAGGCTCTAGTGAAAAAAGAGGCAGCCATGGATGCCTTCACCGCCCAAGCAGCCACTTGATGTGCTCTCTGCAACGACGGCTCAATCCTTTTGTCCTCAGCTTTGAGGACCCTCAGGATCAGTAGGCGCAGATGAAGCTGACGCCAAGGCCGCCACAGAGCCATCGACTACTGGAATTTGCAGGCTCTTGGTAAGTTCCGGACCCATATTGAAAAATCTACGATGCATAGCAGATAGGCTAGGACCTGAAGCAAGTCCTATCCAGGTTGTTTGTGTACCATCTTAAGGAAGAGTTTAGGAGATGGAACAACCTCTGCTCAAATAGATGGTTCATCAGAGTATCAGACTCCATAGGAGCGTCCCCACCAGGATCTCCATCATCAGCATCTGTATCCAGATTGGCAGTATTTCTGGCCTTATAACAGCAATGACTTGCTCTTGTGGAAGATCCTCACTATGTTGGGAAGCACAGTAGGACAGAACAGACCGGTAAAAGCCAGCTGATCAGGTTACCAAATCCTCGTCCTCAGAAAGGTCAGACTCTCTTTTACCTCCCTCCCCTGCCAGGGAGGAAGGAGCATACACTGAAGGATCAGAAGATCCAGGATTAGAAAACCCCCTTCAGACAAGCGTCCCACTTGTTATCTTGGTGGGATCACAGATATGTCCGAACCCTCAGAGGAATGTTGAAACCTTTGGATTCCTTCAACTATGCCTTTCCGGATGGCCCTGTCTATAATGACTTGCATATTAACAGGAATTTCCTCTTCAGTAGATTCAGTGGCCCTAAGACCTGCTGCTATAGGAGTGAACATTGCTTCCACTCCAGGCCTAGGTCTGCCAGTCTGCTATTGCCAAGGTTCTGAACGAAAGGCCAAATCTTGGGGATCCCCATAATGCCTGCTCTCTGCAGGTAATTGCTGCATAGCAGGACCTTCAGTGCCATCTGGGGACCAGGCCTGAACTCTTGTCCTGGTAGAAGGACCAGGAACTTGCTCTTGTGGAAGATCCTCACTATGTTGGGAAGCAGCTGAGTCACCCTTTGAAGGTGATCTATTGCTCCTCCCACTGGAAGCTTTCTGGTTTTTTGCAATCTGTTTTTCTAGAGCCTTCTGACGCCTGGAAGCGTCCTTTTCCTCCGTTTTTGAGGCCTTCTTTATTGGCAAGGCCTTCTTTTCTTGCTTGATCTTATGAGGAAGAGCTGAGGACGTGGAGCTGTGGGTGCCTGCCCTAGAGGCCCTGCCTCCTCTAGGGGTGTCTGCCATACTGAAAATAGAACTTCTGTTCTATGCACACCCACAAGGAGAAGAATTTGATGGGGGTTAATGAGGGGGAAGGATCAAATTATCCTATCCCCCAATGAGTCAGGCCACTCCTTCTTCAGCCCCTGCTACCTCAGCAGGGCATTATCACACCTTGCTGGCACTATTGACCCCATCAGGGCTTCCTGCAATTCAATTTGGGCTTAAACAAGGATTGGGCGTGGACTCATGGCCTGTAGAGCCCGGTCTACTTTGGCGCTAGGGAGCACGCTCCCACACCTGCACAACGCACCTCACCCTATCAAACGCACCTTACCAAAAAACAAGATCCAGTAGCTGTAGAGGGGCCGATGCCCCAGCGCTGGCCTGCACAGCGCGTAGGAGGAACTGGAGAAGCGGGCCAAGTCCTCCTGCCAAATTACGATGGCCACCAAACATGTGGTCTTCCTCTTCACCGCGGAGCCCCAAAACTGTCTCTGCGGCCTGTACCAGCAATGCCGGAGCTGCCGAAGCAACCAAACACCTGTTTCATGGCTCCACTAATCAGCTGTGAAGCAGAGCCACTTTTTTAAAAAACTTTTTTTTAATTAAAGCCTTCCCTTGCAATGCAGCAAGGGAAGAGAGGTAAAAACAACATCTGTCCTGGCTGAGGACTGCTTCGAAAGCTGGGGGTGGTCAAGCAACAGAGGCGGAGCTAAACAGCTTTGACAGACTCAGTCCAATCAGCTAGGAGATGGAGTTAACCCTTTGCCTGGACTCTAGTAACCTTACAAGGGAGAAAGGAAAGTGTTCTAACTTTTGCTAAGAAGATGGGTAATGACATCACTATTTGGAGAGGCACATTATTTGCAACTTCAACTTATGCAAAGCACCAACTCAATCATTGACAGCAGGTCTGCTCACCCAACACTTTATATAATATGGCTGAATAACCATTTCATAAACTAATAGCGCAACTCCATTAACCATGCAGAACAACCAAGCATAAAAATCCCATGTGAGTTCTTCAGTCAGTATGTCCAAAACCAATAACAATAGAGTTGCTTTTCCATAGGATCACAAAGAGCTTTGGGGCTCCCAGAAGGAAGATGACCTGATAGCAATTCACTGCAGATAGTTTTCCTATCACTCGTTTGCAGTGTGCGACTTTGCCACCCACAAATTCTGAATGTAATGTTTGCACTTCTTATTTGCTTGCAATGCAAACAGGGAACTACATGGATCACGGCAAATTATAGCTTTCTGAGAAGCAGGAGCCTTTCTACACATTAACCAATTTTCACTCTCCCTAAGAATGGAAGCCATTTCAGATTTTCAACTAGGCAACCCTGTCTACGTGCATCTCTTTTCGTACTAATGACAATCCCCTTTTGGTGTTGAGAGGACAAGAACACTTGCTAGCAACTAAAAGGTAAAAATCACCACCCTGAAATGTGCATGTTTTTTTTGTAATCCTCTAAACTGAATGCCAGGAAGGATTGAATGATAGACGTTTGCCCCACACAGGAAAGAAAAACAAAATATAGTCCATGATATCAAGAGATAAATTCAGGACAAAGGAAAGGGGGAAAACAAATTTCAGGACTACGTATATAGAAGAACCGGAGATGAGGTGAGATGGACCACATTTCATGCAGCACTGCAAAAGCAGCTCTATTAAATCAGATCAACAGTCTTATCTTGTCCAATATCTTGTTTCCCACAATTGTTGGATTCTAAAAGAGGAGGGTGGTTTGGCTACAGGCTAGTGCTCACACCAACAGGTGTTATCTTCTCTCATTTGGTCTGGTTCTTTATTAAAGCCATTAAACTAGCAGCTACTATCATTTCTCACAGTATGGAATTCAGTAGAATTAATTGTGAAATGAATGATGAAACACACTTTCCTTCTGCTGTCTGCAATCTACAGTCAATTAGGTCCCATTCAGCCATTTCATGAGATCAACTGCAACTTGGCATCCTCTTCTCAAATTTCTCTTCTTTATGACAATTCTACCTCGTCATTATGCAAGAAAGTGCCTAATTTGCTTATTCTCCTTCACTTCACCACCGGTTTTATTCTTTCAAAAAAATGTCAATATAAGTAGAACAGAACATGGTCTCAGCAACTTCATGTACATTTTCATAGAGCAGCCAGTACTTTTAAGCCTCTTACATAAAAGAAGCTGTTGCCTAACTATCTACCGAATAACTGCATACAGGTAGCGCTTGACTTACAACCATTCATTTAGTGACTGTTGAAGGCACTGCGGGGGAAATCATTTGGGGATAACAGACAGGTAAAGGTACATTTATTACAATAAACTATAATAATCCCAAATGTAGAAGGGAGAACAGCTATAAGAGGGTTCACCTGAAAATTTCATGCACTTTTTATTTACTGCTTAAGGCAGAGATCTCCAAACTTGGCAACTTTAAGACTTGTGGACCTCAACTCCGCTATGCTGGCTGAGGAATTCTGGGCGTTGAGGTCCACAAGTCGAAAAGTTGCCAAGTTTGAGGTCTCCTAGTTTAAAGGATGTATGGAAATTCTGTCTGGAGCCTAAGTGTTTTGAAGCTGGACTACTACTTATTTCTGCAGCTACAGAATTCTAAATAATGCCACTCAGGTCCCAGTAGGAAAATTACAGTCAGGAGAAAGAATGTCAAACATAGGAATATTTGCAATTATCATCCACTGTTTGACTCACTGTAATTGCAGTTCACTCTTTCCTGTATGGTTTAATAGCTTCTGCTATTGCTGCTTCCTGATTTACTATGTTAAAAGCATTTATTGCACCTGTTGTAATTTCTCCATGCTCTAATTCTTCCTGGTTAGCTGCATATTATTATACCACTTGTAGAAGGCTGGTATGTGCCTTTGTCTTGCTCCTAACCAACCCTATTAAACAAACACCGCCTACTTCTGTATTTCAGAACAGCACAATGATGGGCCTGCCAATTTAGTGCTAGCAATTGCCTTTTGTCCCAAAGCTGGAGCTAAGCTTTAGAATTCTTAAGAAATTAAGAAATGGAAGGAGGACAGGATTGTTCTGGACCTTGTACAAAAACATATTAAAGAAATGTTGTCTTTTTTAAAGGCCAAGATTTGCTAAATGTATGAGCTATTGGATTTTATTAAAAGATACAAGGAAGGAAGGATATGAAAAGTCACAACATTCTGTTATTATTCTGCTATGAATGAGCAAATATGATTTTTTTTATTACTATCTTGCTACGAGAACTTTTTGAATACATTGAATCTCTACATTATCTAAGCTATTTACACCATCAATATTGGACCTTGGAATTTATCCAACACAACCATTATATAACAAGGTACAAAATGGAATAATTTATCTATATACTTGGTTTTTCCGTTTCATTTGCCCAGTCTGGAAATTATCAGAAATTCCATTTAACCTTTCCAATTTTTCTGTTCTCAGAATGAACAATCAACACCATCAAATTCTAGCTTTATAATCTTCTCTGGCTTCTCAGAAAAACAACAAGACAAAATACATTTAGCACAAACCAAGAAACAAAAGTATAATTACTTGCAGTTTGGTACAGGCTATCAGAAAATCAGGCCTCTTCCAATTTTACTGAAACCAAATATATGATATGCCATTCTTGTTCTGCCTAAATAATATATCATTTGAGAAATTTACTGCATATAATGAAACAGCAATCTGTAAACGTAAACAATAAATAGTGCTATAAAAATGCCTAGGTCAGGCAATCAATTACACAAAATGTGCTTGGACAAGGGAAAAAGCATAACTAATTCTGGCCACAATTTGACTGAACAAAAACTTTCTGAATAGTTTTCAGGCCCTTGTTTTTCCCCTGGCAAATTGATGGCAATGGATTAAATGGCAATAGATAGATAGATAGATAGATAGATAGATAGATAGATAGATAGATAGATAGATAGAGATAGAGATATATAGTTACATATTATTGTTTCATTAGCAATGCCACCAGATGATTGCTAGGAGTAAGACATTATTGATAGAATTCCTTTTAACCAGGGATTAGGGTAACCACTCACACACAGCATTATTAAATATGAATTCAGAGCACTTATAAAAGATGTGATTTTTATAGACACCAACAATTCCAACTCCAAACAAGATACTTTACAATATCTTATTTAATTGGATAAATCAGTCACACAAATATAGCTAACAGACTCACAACATATTCTAGTCTTTAGCCAACAGAAACAAAGCCAGCAGGTTTAGGATAACGTGAGTTATTCTATAGACTGGAACACATTACCAACAATTTCCTCTCAATGGTGCATTGTCAGATTGTTGTACCGTTTATTTAGCAAGGAAAACCAGAATAAAGCAAATAACATAAAACCAAACATACCCAAGCTTTAGAACAAGGGTCTTCAAACTTGGCAAGTTTAAAGACTTGTGGATTTCAACTCCCAGAATTCCTGAGCTAACTTGACTGGAGGAGGAATTCTGGGAGTTGAAGTCTTAAAGCTGTCAAGTTTGAAGACCTCTGCTTTAGGACATTGGCTAACTTTCCTGTGCTTCATCAATCTATTTGTTCACAGACATTGGGGGGGGGGGGGGGGTAGTATCTGCAATAATCAGATCGTTGAATTTGGATGTGGTTTAGAGTAAGCAGTCTGCACATCTCCTTCCTCCATCAATAGGTCCTTACTTGCTCCTTGCTAACTATTTCCCTGAATTCTTTGATGGACAATATTCAGCACATGGATGTTTGGAAAGATGCTGCACTCTTGGCTGTAAAAAGCATTTTTAGAATTAGAACACAAGAGAACTTTAGCACAACCAGTGCTTGGAAAGAATGTTAACAGGCTTTTTCCATGACTTTATACCAAGGAATAAATCCTATTTTTCTAATAAAGGAGTTGCTGATCCTAAGTAAAGGGATTCATTCGGACAAGACAGACACTTGTATTTTGCAATTGTGAAGAGAGCTTTCCTGATCTATCACATTTCACTAGACATAAAAGTCTACATGATGCTAGAATTCTTTTTAACTTAGACGGTCGTACCTGTGAAAAAGAACTCTACTCCTAGATGGCAGTGAGTTCAATCCACAGCATACAGAAAAGAAAAAAGACAAGAGAGTACAGTAGCTTCCATCTGTTCAACAGATGTGAAGCGATGATTCCAAGAACAAAGAACAGCAGAAAGTAAGCATGTGGTTCACAGTTATAGCAAGTTGTTGCTCTCATTCATATCCACGGGATAGTCAGATTTTTGCCATTAAAGGAGAGATATAAAGCAAAATGGAATTCTTTTCCAATCTGGGGAATCCACTATTCTCTCACCTACATGTCAACTGTATTTGATAACACATCCAGTCAACTCCAGAATTCGTATAGTTTTTAAGAACTTGGACCTACCATTGTTGAAAAAAGTTTTAAAACGATTAACAATAAAGCTCTAGTGTTTTTCAGAATAATTTTATGATTTCCAAATTAGACTAAGGATTGAAAAAGAATAGTGTTTTAACACGTGATCAGTATTAAAATAGTAACAAGTCTTTGTAGGCCACCATGCTGAATGAATGGGGTGGAATAAATAGGATGACAGGAGAAAGACAGACAATTTGAATAGATTGGAGATATCCAAGGATTAAGCAGATGATTGAGATCTGAGACTGCATTTACAACGTCAAGCCAAGATTTTAAACTACAATCTATTGAACAAGCCAGAGTCGCATGGTTTATATACAATAGTACAACATAATTTTATATCTTACTAAACCAAATAAAAAGTCATATTATGGCTAGTAAATGCGTATCAAAGATATTTTTACAATTAGAAAGATTAGCATTTATTGGCATGTTCACAATATCACACTGCACAACATACAGCACTGTAATCCTTCACAGCACTTCAGTCAGTAGAAAGGAAAACAGTTTAAGAAAACATTCATTCAATTTCAAATTCTTTAACTAGTGGAGGATTATTAACTGAGATGAATATATCACATGGAAATAAAAGACACTTATGTGTAGTCTAAACAGTAATCCACGTCCTCAGAGTATCCTAAAATAAAATTCAGTGAAAATACTAAAGATAAGATATGCACTTAAAACCATATCCATATGATTGCACTATTCAGGATATGTATTAAGAGAATTAACTTCCAAGTAAAATGTGGTAAATCAGGTTCATCATGTTGACTAAAATAAGTGTCTTATATGAAATATGCATGGCATTAGCAATACCTATAGAGGTGTCCAATATAAGAAAATTACTGTAGTTTTTTCTATTTTATTGTCATAATTTGTTCTTTCTGCTGAAACTTTTGGATATGCAGCATAAGGAACATGGTTTAAGAATGAATATATGCTCCTAAAATTGTCTTCTCCAAGGTAATGTTCTTCAACTGTAGATTAAAATTCCCAGAAACCCTTGACTGCATGTTTATTTGAGAGAAAGGATGTCTTATAACATCCAAGATGAATCCTGATTATAAGTCTTTAAACTCCATCAAACATGTTATACACGCTGGCTGTAATAAAAATATAGGAAATATCAGAAGAATACAAAAACACACAAATAATTTATTTATTGAATGTCAGTTTTGTGGACACACAACTCCTCTTTGGTTATGTTTCACTGGCTTACCTTAACATTCTAAAATGGCTTAGAAAGAATCGAGAAGACTGCGGATGTATTAACCTACTCAATTCATTCAGCAATTGCTACTTGCAATTGCTCTGCATTGCAAAACCTACCAGACTGGCATGACACAAAAGAACATCAATTGGCAGAACCAGTGGCACACTGGGAACACACTTACAGATCTGGGTGTTACGTTTAGAAAGTATTACCTGCTGGACAGAGATTAACAGAACCCAATTTCACAATTCTTTTTTAGATGAAACAAATATTTAAATCCTGTTTCAAACAAATCCACATTTAGCATACACAATAGAAAATGAGCCCAAAATAATTCAGCTCTTTGAGCAGCTTTCAGTTCTGGAACTGCAAAGGGGAAACCTGCTTTTGTATGTTAATACTTGCAGCATTCTTATATTTGAATACAATGTAGATAAGAGTGATAAGGTAGAAAGTACATGATTAAAATTGTTAGTTTTGCATTTAACATTTCTTTCTTTAAGCAAACAAAACTGCGTCCATCTACCTGCCCTCGTTCATTTCCAGAGGAAGCTTTATATTCTGCTGGAGTATTGCAATTGATGGAGGCTCCACTATGGAACACAGAACCAAAGGTTCCCTATTAATAACAGGAAAACCTCTATTTCCTTAGGTGTAGTTGTCTGTATTATGTTGTTGCTATTATTCCCCTGCTCAGGAACCCAGTAGCTTGCCAGAGCTTTTCAGCTGCAGCCCTTAGTTTTTATGAATTTGCTGCTTTCCTTGCCAACCCAGGGCTGGCTCATTTCCCAGGCACGGGCAAAGGCACCAGTTTTCCCCTTCCATTTACTGACATATCAAATCCTTCAAAATTACCTCCTCTGGCAAGCGGACCTGAAAAGCAGAACAAACGCCATCTGCCTTAATGCCTGCTAGGAGTGTCCAGAGGCTTTAAATCAACTATGCAATACCTTTAGGGGCTTACTAATACAAGATGCAGATGGGTACCGAAACGTACTAACAAATTTGGAAAACACCAAAAAGGAAAAAATTATGAAAATGTTCTTTTGTGGAAAGATAACAAAGTTTCAAGATATCGCTAAATGCATCCCACCTTAAATAATAGAATGAAGAAACTAAGCAAGCTTTCAGTGTTCCTTTAGAAAGCACTCAAGTAATCCATTTTTCCCTTCAAGCTCTTTTATTTCACCTGAGTCTTCCGGGGAGTTTGACTCAGCACACAACTTTCCATCTCCAAGGGAAGCTAAAGTGTGTGGTACCTGATTCCTTATTTCTTAAGACACAATTGGCACACCAAGACTAATATGAGGCCCAAGGGCCGTTCTTCCATCTCAAACACCCAACATATGTCACATATGCAGGAGACAGCTAAAGAAATGAAGACCCTACTATTAAGATTAAGACTAAGACCTGTTAGCAGTGGGGCATCTTTAGTACCAACTTATATCATGGAGAATATGCATATTTTTTAATTATCAGATGCTCTATTACATCATGGTTTTTTTTAAAGAGAAGCATAAAAATGTATTAGATATGCTTTAGGAAACCTTATTTTGAGCGAGTATTCTTTTGGCCATGCTACATTAAATCTTTCCTTGACAACTGATATGTTATCTTCACATTAAACCATAAACAACCATTTTAATAGCTTAATGTACTCTATGAACCAAATAATCACAATAAGCCATAATGTTTTTGGTTTTTTTTTGTTTAGTATGCTGTGTGAGCTACTGTTGTTTGCCATGTTTGGTGTTTTAGCATCCATAATAACCACTGCCTGAATGTGATTTAGAGAATAATTAATTAATTACAAACCAATGTGCCAAATGTTTTAATTTTTTTTCTATGAGCACAGTGGTAATCTTAAGAGGCACCACTGCCTTTCTTGTTTGGCTAATGGAGATAAAAAATAGAATAAGATATAATGTGTTTGGCTAATGTTATTGCATAAGCAAAAATAATTCTCTCATAGGTTGAGTGATGTTTCAACAGTCAACAAGGAAACTGAAGGCAAAACAAAACCATTGGAAAGAATTTTTCAGATCATTATTCTTTTGCTAGAGGCTAACAGTGGCACTGCAGATAAGTACAAGGCAACAACCCACTGCACAGCTCTTAGGCACTTTCACAACTCAAAAAATGCTGGAATGCTGCTTGAAAAAGAAATGGTGGCAATGCTTACCTAGGATCATAATAAAGATTTGATTTGATGAAATGGTGCTCTCAGGTGGACTGAAGTAGTGAGCATGTAAGCATGTATGTCTCATAAGGAAAGCAGAATAAAAATGAAAAAAAATCATTGTGTGTGTATGTATGTGTTACTTCTCACTGAATGCAACTCTTCCACTCACAAGGTTGAACAAGAACAGTGTATTTCTCAATTATCATAAGCCTCCAGAAAAACTAATTTCAAACCTATGGCATCTCCTGGTTGATGGTACATGTCTCTATACACAGACTGGGTACCAAGATGGAAGGTAATGCACCGAATTTCGGCCTGGTTTCTAAAACAAGGAAGCAGTGGGAAGGTAAGGAAATAAATCTTCATTTGCAAGCCTTCCAAAGGCAGCCCAGTTAGCAGCTTATTCATGCATTGCTCAGGGAGTACAGCAAAAGGAACAGAGTTTGAGCAGCAACTGGAAGCTCCAACAAGAGAGGAACACCTTCTGGAGCATTCCAGAAATATTTAGATCAGAATGAAAAGCAGGTAACACACACCACAGCAAGTAAGTGGAAAATTGAATGCAATAGTTAATAGGTGGTGTCTCTACCCCTAGAATGGAAAATAAAAATAAGTGCAACTACCATAATAATACCACAGATAATCCCTGGCCTCTTTGCAAAAACTACTGGCCTCAAAATGTATCGGGCGCATTGGGAATTCTAGCCACGAATAGCCTTTTGGACTGATAGGTGGAAGGGAAAAAGTACACATGAATACCAACAGCAGTCAAGACTTGAGTGTATTATCTGCTTGGCTACAAACTGTTTTTAGTAGGAATGGGTATTATTTACTGCTGCTGGCATTTTTAGAATCACAGCAACTGACTGGCACCACTTAGCGGGAAACCATAGCATGATAAGCATGCCTCTACTCTAGCTCGCTGGCCTTCAGCCCTTGTCATCGGGAGCAGTTGCCTGGCTAGAAGAAAGGAAATTGATGGCTTGGGAAATTGTCTCTGACAGGGCTGCTGCCCTTTTTGTCACATCTCCAGGAGAAAAGGGGATCGAAAGCTTGTGGCTGTACTTAGCTGGGGCTTTTTCTTTTTTTTCACACTGAGGTGCTTATGATGAGGGCTTTGCCCATTATTTTTCCAACAATCCCATAAACACCATATCCCTCCAGCGATAAATGTGTGAGAAGCCCTCCAAATGTCAGCTCCCCTCAGTTATTTCTAGTGTTGTTACGTTACTCCGCTCACAGCCGTGCTGCATTCCCTAATTGCTTCTCGTATCCAAACCACTGAAGAATACTTAGGAATTTTAATATTTCAAAGTATAGATAAAATGAAAGGAAGGGGACTCGGAAGGCACAAGCTTTGAAAAGCATCCCTCCTCCTTCCAGACAGAAGCACGGATTATTATTACCGTTCATTACAGCCAGATGGCATTTTTGCCCATCTCTCGAATCTTTCTCAAAAACCTGGGATGGTGTTAAAGGTATCATCATAGGATGTAAGCTGTTCCAAGTAAAGCTGCCTTTTGCAATTAACCGATGGTGATTCTGTCAATGCCATATTATTATTATTATAAACATCTGCCTAC
The DNA here is from genome assembly GCA_023653725.1 of Bungarus multicinctus. Lineage (NCBI taxonomy): Eukaryota > Metazoa > Chordata > Lepidosauria > Squamata > Elapidae > Bungarus > Bungarus multicinctus. The sequence continues at coordinate 17,001,097 of CM042843.1, forward strand.
CTCAGGTCCTTGGGAAGGGCTCAGTAAGGGGACAAAAATGCCAAGTGCAACATAATTCCTCTTAAAAGATTAATAGGACATGCTACCAGTTAATCTGCAAGCTCAGGCATAACTATTTTGCTTAAAGAAATACTTAAAAGGTAATAAATCCACTCTAAGTAAATAACCAGTAGAAGCTCTAGGAATTTAAGGAAAAGAACAGATAGAAGCTTATCTAATCATAATAGTTTCAGCATAATAAAAGGATTTGTTTTGAACTTAGGCTCCCAGGATTGTATACCACACCATCCATTAGAAGTATTTATTTGACTTTAAATATGTAATCTTTCATCTCTCAAGTTACACAGCGTGTGTGCCCAACCTTTTGGCTTGCTTGGGCTGCACTGGGTGAAGAGGAATTGTCTTCGGCTGCCTACAAAATATGTAAATAGTTAAGGTTCAAAGCGACACTACACACTTTCATTTTGTTTCTGCCACAAAGAAAGGAGGGTTCCCCCCCGCCCCCAAGTTTAAGAGTCATGATAATTTCAACTGGGCCTATAAATAATTACTGACATACAATATGAAATGCTTTGATTTATCAATTGGAATTGGTGCCTCTTCTCAACTCAGTTTTTTAGTCGGAGAGTAACTGAGTCTCCTAATCCTTGACAATGATAAAGAATGCATTCAGAACACTACATGTGCAAAACCAGCTGCCCATACATACCTCTACAAGAAGCTTATTAAAATCCCATCTTCCTCCATTTAATAGCATCATGTCAGCACCCCATATCTCAGAGGAACATGCTTTCTCTCCACCCCACCCCACCCCACCCCTCTTAAATTAAAACAAAGCTGCAACAGAACCAAAGGGGGAGGGAAGCTGTACTGTCCACTGGTCATTCCCTGTTCTCCATTTATCCTAAGTCAAGCAGACAGTCACAGCAGAGAACAATGATAACAGATGGAGCTGCCAGTCCACTAGGTTGTTCCTCCCACTCTCACAGGCACTACAGAAGTTGTTGCCCCACAGCAAGAAACTGCCATTTATTGTGCTATTATCAGCACAAGCAGTACATAGCCAGAGTACTGCTCTGAGCTGGCAGAAGGACGTGAAGTGGCATTACGCTCAGACAACAAGGACCCTGAACTTCCACTTATTTCTTTCCCAAGGTCATGGGCAAAAGATCCTGTCACCAAAAAAAAAAGGAACACCCCCCAGCCCCCAAAATATTGGCATTATACTTCATACAAATATATATCTCAGTGTTGGCTAACCTTTTTGGGCTCCTGCGCCAAAAATTGCATGCTCGCGTGCCAGTACACAGAAGGAAATGTGCACGGGGGGGTCATGACCCCTGTGTATGCTTGCACGATTCCCCCACCCCCTTACCTGCACTGTGCCTCCCAGCTGATTTTCGGCCCATTTGAGGTCTTTTTCGGCCTCCCAGAAGCTCGAGGGAAGCCTCTGCAGTCTTTGGAGGCCAAAAAATGGGCCCGTTTTATCACGTCCGGTATTTCCGGAAATATAGGAAGTGATGAAACGGGCTTGTTTTTCAGCCTCCAAAGACTGCAGAGGCTTCCCTCGAGCTTCTGGGAGGCTGAAAAAGACCTCAAACAGGCAAAAAATCAGCTGGGAGGCATGCACATGTGCAGTAAGATAAGTTTGCCTGGGGCTCTTGTGTCCGCACAAATGGCTCTGCATGCCACGTGTGCCATGGGTTCGCCATCACGGATCTATCTCCCAATTAGCACAACAGCCTGAGGGAGAGATTTACAAGGATGAGTAGGAACTTTTCTGATGCATGCAAAGTCTCTTCTAGAAAACTTTTCCCCCAACTATTTCATTTTCTGTTCAGACCCAAATTTAATGGATAGGATTCTGCTAAGGTGCCTTGAAATGGACTCTATTGCTACTTCAGTTTTATAAAGATATGCCTTATTGCCAAATTCAAGCTAAACAGTTTTTGTTAAATCCTTGCCTTCCAGATAAGTTGGAATACAGCTCCCATTGGATGTGCTGCCTGGAGATAATAGAAGGAGAAAACAAGCAAGACTTATAAGGCATGTTTTCCTATTAGGTTTACCACAGGCCATTTTTGTGGCTATAAAAAGCAGAACCAGCTTTATGCTCAATCTGACAGGGCTAATCAATTTTGTTTCAGAATCTGGAATCTAAATTCCACATATTACAGAACTGTCACACTAGTTTTCTGTACACATCTGTTGGCCGAAAAAAAAACATCACACAGCCAGTCTTTTTTCTTTATACGATACAGAAGTAATGACAGTAAGCTTCAATATAAATGCAAACCATTACCTATATTAAATAGGAAACAAGTAAACTAGCTCAGTAGTAGGGCAATAAACATACAGCAAACAAATGTCTCTATTCACTTTTAAAAAAAATATCTGCCAACCCTCCAATATATGCTATTTTAATTGTATACCAAAGTATATTCTAACTCATTGCATTGATAGAAAGGGAAATAAATAAAAATATAAAGATACTAACTCTATACCCGTCCTTCGCTATGAAACTATGTGATCAGACTTGGTTTTGTGGGATGAAAATAAGGGGGAAAAATTGTGCCTCTGCCTACCAGCATCCATCGGTATGCATCTGGCTAGTGTCCTGTCAGTGTGAGAGAGAGTTTGGAAACTGAAACAGTATTTGCTGTGTGAGTAAGGAGCCTTGACATGGCTTAGCTCAACTGTTCTGTACTAAAGCTGCTTGCTGCTGTGAAACTGAAACTGAAACTCCTCTCCTCTGCTTGTGTTTTGCATTTGGAAGAGATTTCTTTTCAAGTGGGGAGGGGGAGTAGAACTCCTTAGCATCAAAGCCCATTAATAATAATTTACGAAATACTAATGCTCTGGTGGTCATTTTGAAAAATCCTTTCTTAGCGAGCCCCTAGAAGCCAAGAGGAACATACGTGCCAAATTTCCAAGTTCGTAGGCTTTACGGTTCTGGAGATTTTGTGATGATGCGTGAGTGGTATTTCGCTTTTATATATATAGACTAATCTTCCCTTCTTATACAAGCGTCCTGAAAATGCAGATTTCAGCTATTAACTATCAGGAGGCTTCCACAGCACTTAAGGCAGAGTCTGTTTTCTTTTTCCTCTGCAAATAGCTCTTGCCATAAAAACCATGATAGGAAAGAGATGAACCTTGACAGCACTCTGGAGAAAATGATACTGAATAGGCGTTTCCCCACTTTTTTTACAGTGTAAGCAACAGCTCAGTCCCACTTCAGCAGCCATCTGGAAGGCATCAGGCTGGGAATGGCTACCCTATAGTGGAGAAGCAAGTATTCATCAATCCTATTTGACTTCTCTTGATTCACTGTAAACCCAAGTGGTAGATTTTTGTTTCCTTTATGAGATACGTAGGTAGCTATTGTGCATTTTTTTCCCGTTTCTCCACATCAATGTTTCCACAGAAAAATAATAATAAAGCTAAAACCAGGCAATGCATACATACATAAAGCGTTGCTGTTTCTAGAATCTAGGTGGAAGAAAGTAATAAGCTATCAGCTGGGCTTCAGATCTGATTCTCTGAAAGCCATTTGCTTCAAGCATTTCCTAGACCAGCACCTGAAAAGTCAAGTAAGCCTTATGCACAATCCATGAAGATGCTCTTTTCTCCTCAAAAACAGTACATTGCTATAAATAATTCAGTATGGGCAGGTGACACTTCACAGATGTGCTGGGAGATGCAGTGGCAGAAATAATATATCAAGTTATACAGCTCGCACAAGCTTCTAAACACACAGTCTGCTTTTAAAATCTTGTGATGCAACCAAGCAGCTTTATCTGCTCATTCCTTCTGTTCTTCCTAGGAATACAGCTAATCCCCAGTTAATGACCACTCGTTCGACAATTGCTTGAAGTTATGATGGTGCTGAAGAAGTGGAACTCATGATTGGTCCTCTACATTCCACAATCTGTGCGCTTGGCAATTGGCTTGCACTCTCAGTGGCTACTGTGTCCCACGGCCATGGGATCAACGTTTGCAACCTTTCCTATTGGCTTATCCACAAACAAAATTAATGGGCAGCTGGCAGGGAAAGTTGCAAGTCTTTGTGGTAAGCCTTCCTCACCCAGCAGCAACCACCCCCAGCCCCCCTCACACTGCACCTGCAACCTGTGCAACCTCCCCACCTGAGAGCCGCCACTTACCAACATGCTAGGCTGCTACATGGGACGTGCAACTGTCCTGCTGTCTTTGCCACTGACTTGGATTGTTGGGAAATGGCAAAAATTGTCACGAGCTCCTTGCTAGGACAATTCGTGGTCCTTGCTCAGTGGTGGCAATAGGGATTGCTGGGATTGCCACTGCGCTCACGAGACGCTGCATTTGACAACTGCTTTGTTTGGTGACTGAACCTGTGGTCCCAATTACCGTTGTTAACCAAGGATTGCCTGTCGTGACTCTTTCCTTCCTCTCCAGATATGTGCCTTTGGATAAACAGGCCGAGTTGCAGAATAAAGCCTGTATCACTAAAGTCACTATAATTCCATACAAACAATATAAGGAACAGGATAGGCAGTTCCCAGGTTGTCTAGCAGCAACAAAGAGCTATTAATAGCTACACCTTCATCATTCCATCAATTGCCTTTCAGAAACAACCATTCACGTCAGCAGATTAAAAACTATTGAAAATCAGCCTTCCAGTTCTTCTGGGCAGAGAATGACATCCACTTAACTATCAAGATTTCAGATCAAGTGACACCCTATAGCAGTGGCAGCTAACCTATTGGGGCTCCTGTGCCAAAAATTGTGCGTGTGCCATCACATGTCATCACCCAGAAGGCAATGCATGCCCCCCCCTCACGCCCCCTGCGCACGCAATCCCCCCCTCCACCGCCCTCTTACCTGCACTTCGCCTCCCAGCTGATTTTCGGCCTCCCAGAGGTTTGAGGAAAGCCTCTGGAGGCTTTGCAGGCTGAAAAATGGGTTGTTTCGTCTGTTTCCGGAAATACAGGAAGTGATGAAACGGGCTTATTTTTCGGCCTGCAAAGGCTTTCCTCAAGCCTCTGGGAGGCTGAAAAAGGCATCAAACGGGCCAAAAATCAGCTGGGAGGCGCGCACATGCGCAATGAGATAAGTTTGCCTGCGGCTCGTGTGCAGGCACAAATGGCTCTGCGTGCCACCTGTGGCACGCGTGCCATAGGTTCGCCATCATGGCCCTATAGCAAAAAAGCATGTCGTATAAGCTACGGGACAGCGTATTCCACCCGTTATTAAGAAAAACACCTTGCATATTAATAATCTCTTGGTTTCAAGCAAAAGCAGCATCCAAGGAACCCCCGAAAACCAACCTGTGTCTTACCTTCTCCGATTTGACTTTTTTGAGCTGTCGGCACTCGCTGTCCCCATCTTCCAGTTCTGATTTAACTCCCAAAGGATTGAGCGCAGATCCCGTGTCAATAGCTATACCTCCAAGCTGCTCAGCAGCAGCAGTCGGATCAGATCCTTGGCCACTATCATATTGCCCAACCCTGACCGCCAAGGCAAGAGGTTGGAGTACAGTGGGCTCCTTTTCTGCTGGAGCAACCACACCCTCACTCCTTTCTTTTTTACTCTTGGAAGAGCCACCTTCCTTCTCCTTCTTGGAGTTCGCCACGCTGCGAGAAGTCTTGGCTGATTTCTCAGAGCCTTTGGGGGCAATGGTAGTCACCAAACCCCCAGAGTTCACACCATCCCCCGAGCGCCCCTGAACCTCCTTCTTGCCAGTAGTCCCTTCACTCGGCGTAAACAGGGAGGATCCTGGGGCAGCCTTGCCATTGTCCTTGCTACTCTTACTCCGCTTGGATTTGGATTTGCCTTCCTTGTTCTGTGGACCTGGTACTGGAGTCACAAACTTGATGTTCTCTGGTAATGTCGCCACAGCATTCGGGGCTGGCAGACCCACCTCCTTGGAACCTGACATTTCCAATTTCTGTTGGTCCTTCTCCAAATCCGCGTCCAGGTCAATGATGAGATTCCCTACTCCAATGTCCCATTCATCCCCACTGTCATATGTCTCAACTGGGTTTGCATCCACTCCTTTCCCTCCGGTAGCTCCACCGCTCAAGGACATCTTAGAGTTAACCACCACCTCAAAGTTCAAGCCTCTTGTCTGCTCCTTCAGCCTCAGAGTGTGAAGTAGCAGCTTCAGCTATGTTCTCAAGCCTCCAGTGATCAAGAAGTACCCAGGTGATAACATATTGGCTGAAAGGAAAAGCAGGGACAACATATGTTACATTGCTATTATTTCTAAAATCATATGTTACATTGCTATTATTTCTAAAATCATACACAACATACAAATGTGGGAAAGGATTTTATATGCAGATATAAAATACCCAGGCAGAGTAATATCATCAGCCATTCCTGCTTTAATTTCAGGCTAATTGAGTACAATATTACTGCATAATAGAATGAAGCTCATTTAAAAAACAAAACAAAACAGAAATGTACCAGGTTTCATTTTGAAGAATAAAAGCAACCTAGAAAAGGATGGAGTCAATCTTGCATAATTCAAATTAAGAACCAGGTCCAGCATAGCCAATATGCTTATTTTTAAAGAACAATATCCCCTTATATCCTGATAGCTTTAACTAGAGGACAGAAATCAAAAGCCTGCCCAATGTAGCTGATATACACATCCCAGATTCCGTCACTGAGAGTCATAATGACTTGAATATGAGACAATGTTATCTAGGTATTTCATATCACCTGAAAATTGTTTCTTCCAAAATCCTACATTATCTACAGAGAAAAGGAAAAACTACATGATTTCCCCTCCACAAATTGTAAATTTAGTGTAACAGTCCCGGAAATATTAAATTTACTGGAAAGTGATAGTAAAAGATAAGAAACAAATTAGAAGTCCAAATTAGGTAAACAGTCTGGTAAACATAAGAACAATATAAATTAGAACAGTGAGAACTGTATGCAGAAGAACTGTATTTGTAGGCCAGATTAATACTTAGATGTTGACTCCCATATACTAGCCTATAATGATTCTTAGCTTGTAATGATTCAGTGACCATCACACCTTTGGGAATAAGTGACATACAAATATAGTAAATAAATAAATCTTCAAGAAGACTCTGTACCCTGGAGGATAAATGAGAGGAAAGTCAGTCATTCCGTAAGATAAGACAATTATATTTACAAGGTGTAATTAGCACATGAAATAGCATTTTCCCTGCAGTCAGCCAAATGCCAGTAAAGGGCATTCTCAGGTGCACCTATGAACCCATGGCTGCCCCTCCACCTGTGGCTTTCTTTAAGCATTATTGTCTTTTGCTGGTCCATGCTAATAACGAGATACTGATGATCTGTACTATAACCCATGGGGAACGCTTACGAGAACAAAACAGCAATACTGTTTTTTAGAGAGATGGATACTGTATTTTCATTTTATTTTTGAATTCCATGAAGCACAAGAATTATGTTTTAGTAGCACAAGGATGCAGGTTGGTAAAATAGATTAGGAGGAAGAAACAAGGTATAATATTAGCAGTTAATTCATATGATTGCAGTAGCTGCACTATTTTCCATTCATTCCCCCATAGATTCTCTGATTTTGGCTGCTAACAATCTGCTCTCTGATGGGTCATTATGAAGATTTTTAACCTCAGGAGCTGAGAGTTGGTATTAGAGCAGCGATTTTTTAAAAACACAGCAGTGATTTTGCCTTTATGATAGATAAATGCAGAAGCATAAGCAGCTGCAGAATCACGGATGGCTTTGTAAAACTGCAGCCTATCACTACCCCACCTTTTGATAGAGTACATAGCTTACAGTATTATTTGTCTCCCTGAAATATTTTGGCTGATTGGCTTGTTACATCTTGTCCCTAAGCCTTTATTCCTCTAATGAGATCAGAAGCAACCTTCTTCCTATCTGGAGTAGTTTTAGAGAAGGGGCAGAGCCACAAAATGGATTATCGACATGCCCCCATCTTTAAGTACTAATAGAACAAGAAACATGTCCTACAGTCAGAAGAGAAAGTACCTGTGCATACTAACACTCTTTGAACATCATCAGCCTCATGAAATTTCATTTTTTTTTGCTGTTTTTCAAGAGGTTGGAAGAGAAATTACAGCATTCTACAGACATTTCTGCCAAATTGAAAAGGCTTATGGGAATTAAGATTTGTAAAAGGATGCCTGCTCAGAAGCACTGTTGTATTAAATATAGCCCAAATCCATCTTCATAAATGTATCAGGAGACTGCATACATGGTTTATCTTAAACCAAGTTAATAATGTGGTTGCTATTAATAATTAAACCACCTTGGTTGAATAGGTCTTTATAACTCACAACGATTACTTTGATCCCAAGACTGATTTGCTTTTAAACATAGAATAAAACATCATGCTTTTTAAGGAACGAATGTTGCAATACACAAAATTAAATTGTCATACTGAAAAATGGTAGATGACAGAATCTGAAGAGTTGCATTTCAGTCCTGATTATGTTAACAGGTCAAAAGTCTGGCATGCAGTGCTCAACTCAAAGCAAGAAAGGAACTTCAGATGTGGTTGATGTATTTACTGTATCTGCCAGAGGTTCTTTAAAGAAGACATACTTTTTTCCAGACTTACACATGGTCCATGGAAAATATGTTTATCATTAGCTACAGTGTAAGTTCTGGAAAAAAACACCATTTTAAGGAGCTGCTGGCAGGCACAGTAAATCCATCCTTGCTGGATCAGGAATTCCTTTCCTGCTTCAGATCTGAATAGTGCACACCTGGCAAATAAAAACAGGGAGTGTAAACTATCTTTAATCCAACCAACTCTGTCAGTACTAAAAAGTAAATATCCTCCTACATGGCAATCATATCTTTGCGCTCATCACAGAAAACAACACATTGCAAACAAATATGAGCTGATGTTGTTTTTTCTTATATCTCACAATTGTGCTTCTGTCATAAATATTACCTGCATTCAGTATTTGAATGCTTAATAAAGCAGACTAGGCTGTCATCATTTGATCAGTCCAGCAGAAGCACACATTTTAAGAAAATAGGAAAGGTGTATGTGAAAACTTTGGATTTACTACCTACAGACTAAATAAGCAGTCTACATTCAAACTCATCTCAAGCTACAGTCATTACAAAATAGTTTCCCCTACAGCAACATAATCTGATTCTCCAAAATGTTCCTTCTCCCTCAAAAATAAACTGTTCTAGACAAAATATTTCTATATTGTTTCTCCTGTGTTCACAGAATGGCACAAAAGGCTACCTATAGAAACTATGCCTTGCCTTGTAAGACAAATAGCAATAGCACTTAGACTTATATACTGCTTCACAGCTCTCTGTAAGCGATTTACAGAGTCAGCATATTCCTCCAACAATCTGGGTTCTCATTTTATTGATCTTGAAAAGGTGGAAGTCTGAGTCAATCTTGAGCCTGGTGAAAATCAAATTGGTGGCAGTCAACAGAATCATCCTGCAAATACTGCATTCTAACCATTGTGGCATCAAAACTCTATCAGTGCCACCAAATGCTTACTACAATGGATGGAGTACTAATACCGATACGAATTAGGGTTCTTATTATGAATTCCACTTCTGGTGTCTTAGATCCATGCCTGTCTAGGCTTCTTTGGGTGTGGCCGTGTAGGTATGAGTGCGTGAATAATTTCTACCCAAACTCTTGTTAAAGTAACGCATGTTCTCAACATCACTAAGATTACTACAGTGTGCATGACCTGGGATTACTTTTGAAAACTACTCACAAACTGGAATTGGTCCAAAATGCAGTTGCCTATATAGTAGCAGGTGGGACTGCTACAACCATATCATACTCACATTTCAGGTATTGTGTTGTTATATTGGCTTTCAATAGGTGCCAATTTTAACCCCCAAGGTCTTATGAACTTAGCTCCCAAGTACCTTCGGGATACTCTCATCCAATTAGAAATGCCCGTCCTGGACACTTGTTCTTGACTGGAGTGCTTATCATAACCTAGGTGGAAAAGGGTTATGGGAGGCTAGGGGTACTTCGCTGTGGTGCCTTCTACACTTGGAACAGCCTTTTCTCAAAGATCAGGTTGGTAGCTATACTGGTATAATTGTAGAAGGCAAATGACATGGAATTCTTCCAGAGAGCCTTCAAGCTGCAATTTGCTACCATGTACTCTAGAGTTGTGTCCTGGTTATCATATACATTATTATCTTATTGAATATATGTCTGAAAACTTTACTGTATTTTTAATTTACTGTATTTTTACTGTAAAATGCGATGGATTATTTTCATATGGGAACGTATGAATGAGCCTCGATGGTGCAGTGGTTAGAGTGCAGTACTGCAAGCTATTCCTACTGCAATCTGGCAGTTCGAATCCCACCAGGCTCAAGGTTGACTCAGCCTTCCATCCTTCTGAGGTGGGTAAAATGAGGACCCAGATTGTTGGGGGCAAGAGGCTGATTCTGTAAACCACTTAGAGAGAGTTGTAAAGCACTATAAAGGGGTATATAAGTCTAAGTGCTATTGCTATATAAAAATAATAGAAATAAAGTAGAATTTTGCTGCTTGTATGCAAGTCCCAATATTTACTTTTGTTTAAAATTATCGCTGGAAAATGTAGCTAATAAAATCTGTGGATTCAGCCAGATGTCTGAAATGATACATCCTATTTATCCAACTGTACCTTAGCTTGCAGCTTGTGGCACATTGCCCCTCCAGAATGTCTAGTACAGAAACCAGAAATAGGCATCCAAACCCCAAGAAATTACGGGGATCAGATAGGATCAGTCCAAGCATTGGAATTCTCCTCCATTTCCTTCTTGCCATGCAGAATTCTACCCATGCAAAGCAGAAACTGCATGTATTCACTTGTACAACTGGGCAGTCTTCCAACAGGATTCTAAGGGAAGTCTTGGAACAGAAATACTGAGAGAGACAGCTTCTCACTTGGGAAAACCACACATATGCAGGGCCGGACATAAATAATTTAACTCCATTAAAGGCTGCATGAAACCACCCCTGACTGCATCTGCATTCCGAGAAAGAGTCATGTCATTAAAGAGCAACTTGAAAGTTGACTTCCAAACTGTAGCCTCTACGAAGACACCGCCATCAGAGCTAGCAAAGACTCATTTTGACTTTTCACAGAGTTTCCGCTCTCTTGCTGATCGCGACAGCCTGCCTTACTGCTGACCTTTGGCGGAGAAGTAAGAGGCAAAGAAAAGCCAACTGGGAACGATGTGACACCGAGAGATGGATTGATCCCACCAGCACTTTCAGCTACATACAAAGGGAACGTCTCTTACCAGCTACATTCAAGCCTGCGGAACTCTAGCTGCTTCCAGACATTACCCACAGCAATTTTCAACCTGATTAACTTTCAGGAATGCCATCGCTGAGGAACAAGAGAGACGGTGGAAAACCTCCAGCACCAGGCAACCGCAGCTCCAGAGCTTGGCCAAGGCTCACGGGATTTCAGATGGTTGCCTTTTCTTTTCCAGGGCCAGAGCAAGCCAGCTTGTGTGCGTTCTGGCTCCAGGCAACCCCCCCAGGAAAACAAGTGAGAGCAATCAGAGCAGAACAAAGCAGTTTTTGAGATGAGCCTGCCTCCGACAATTGTAACAGACCTACCTCGGAGGGCCCAGAATAATTCCACGTAACCCGGGACCTTGTTCCGTTAAGCCCATCCAGCCTCTGACATGCCTACTTTCCCGGAGACGGCTGTGGAAGCCTGAGCAGCTGCTGCTGTATTCTAGGGTGGCTCCTCCCGTCATCCTGGGGTTGGCAGCCAGCCCACGGCTCTCCTCTATCCACCACCTCGACACAGGCGCCTTTTTTGTTTTCCTGACTAAAGAAACTCAGGGGGATGCATCTCACTTGGCAGAGGACGAAGCTGCTGCACTCTGAGCTCCTCACGCTACAGAGCCCAGCTCCCTCCAGCTGCTTTGTTTAGGTCGAACCTTTTCTTTCTTTTCTCTCTCTTCTTCCCCCCCCCCCCCCCCCCCCCGAGCAACTCCCATGTCTTTTTGTAGCCTCCTTTTTAAGATGTTGCTCTCTCTCTTGCGCTCTCTCCAGCGATGAAAACAATGTTGAATGAAAGCCAGCTGGCAGCCAGAAGGAGATGAAGGAATCTGCACAAAGGAGCTTCCTAACTCGCTGCTTTTTTTCGTTCAAGGAACTGTCTGCTGGCAGGGGGAGGCGGGGAGCCCTTGCTTCTCTCTTTCTGAGGCAAGATCCCCCTCGGACTACAAAAATGTGCTGTTGCAAACACCACCACCCCGCCAAATCTCTTGGCCTTGCCTATAATATGGATGCCCAGCCACAAAGGTTGGGATGCACAGGGAAAATGCAAGGTTGAACTTAAAATGAAATGTCCACACAGGATTATCCACACCTGTCCGTGACTTAGAATAATCTCACAAAATTGTTCTTAATTGCAAAAGGTCGACCGAGTCATTATTTCTCCAGCTTCTCATCTGAGAAAATAATTACACATCAAAAAATCCAAACAAAACCACACAGAGGGTTTCACTCCACTCACTCTTTATGACAATTTCTTAAACGCACAACAGATGGATTATCACCAGGGTACAAGGTGGAGCAGAGAGCACTTAAAAAGTAATAAAAAGGCAAGTTTACTTTGTGTCAGGGGGTAATGCTTTTCTGACGCAAATAACTACAGTTATAAAATATGTCCATAGCCAGCTTCTGAGTTATGCCTATGTATATAACTATATGACACTGTTGTAAATGAGAGACCAAATAAACAGCAAGACTTCAGAATAGTTTGTATGATCTGAAAAAGAAGTCTAATTGTTTTAAAATCAATGTTGTAAATCACAATACAGGAGCCAATAGATTACACTGCCCCAAATGTCAGATATGGTAGTAACAGGTTTATGGATAAAGGTGTTATTTATGCCCAAGAAAATTTCAACTTGCCTAAATTATCAGACAATCTGGTTCTTGAATTTATTATGATTTTTTTCAGTACAAATGTGCAGTTCATGTATTGTGGTGAGATGGATAGCAAACAAATTTAATATTTTTTTCTGTTCAAATGTTCAAAGATGTGATGCCTATAGCTTAATTTCGACGTTTCTAGCTATCAGTTGGGGAGACAGCAATTTAAATGACAGCTCATCTCACATGGCAGATTTCTTCATTCTGCATTGTACACATAATCTTGGGAGTTCTCCTTTGCGGCTGCTCCAATCTAAGTTGTGTATTTCATGAACACACAAGAACCTAATGGAACAGAATGCTCTAAATAAGAATATTTAGAGCATGAAACTCTATTAGCCATGAAGGTTAATTGACACTTCCAAATTGAGAAGCAGCATGCCACTGAATGCTTTTTAGTGGAAGACAACAAAGGGGAAGGTGATTGCTTTGATTCCCTTTTTGTGAGCTTCTTGGGAGCATCTGGTCAGCCTTTATTGGATTTAGGATGCTGAATGAAGAATTCTGATCTGGTCCCACAAGGTGGTTCTTGTGTTTTATACTCCTCATTGTTTTCTTATCCCTCTTCTCTAGCCAACTCTCACCTCCATTCAAGTTTACACAATAACAGCCCCTAATAAATTGACCCTCAAGATGGACCCATCTTGCCATTTCTGAAATTAAATGACTAGAAAACAAACAAAATACTCCATCTTTTCTTTTCTAAGTATGCCATAACAACATGTAATCAAATTAACAAAATGGAGATGCTGCTGTGTTCACACAACCGGCTTACGTCATTTCCACTCTATATCCTTTCTCCCCAGAGAAGGAAACTACGTCAAGGAATCACGAAATCATAATAGGAAGGGATCTTAGGAAGGTTATCTGCTGCAACCCTGTTTTTAGTGAAACCATCAGTGGCATTTAACAGATTACCCATCCAACTTCATTTTCATCTCTCGCAAAGGAGAACTCATGTCTTGATCTGGACTCTAATGCTCTTGTTAATGTAGCTGTGGGCTCATGTTCACCTTGTAAACAATAAGGACACCCAGAATCCTTTTACATATATTACTGCCAAGCCAAAAATAAAAAAGAAAGAAAAATACAAAAAAGTATCTTCCAGTCTTCTTTATAGCAGTTATAACTCCATAGTTGTACTTAGCATAGTTAAGGGGCTTAAAGATAAATGCCTGCTCATTGCCACTGAGCATCCAAGGAAAAGCAATTACAATAATGGCTTATTATTATTTAGTAATGCCAAGTGGAAAACATCCTGGGCAAAAACAGGTTAAGCAGAAATAAGCCTAATAAAGCCACAAGCAACAGTTAAAATTCTAGCCTGCAGAGGAGTGAATAAGGCACACTATGTTTAATGGTGACCTCAGATATGTTCCTGAAAGCTCCTGTTCACTGCTTCAAACCCCACTACAGGTGGGCAATAAACAGGTTGAACTGAAGGATTCTTCAGGGAGATCAGAAATGGGCAGCCCGGGATGTCTTGGTGCCTTCAGGGAAGACAATAAATAGGTAATAAAACCAAACCAGATTCTAGACATAAAAGACGGTTGCTGTGTTGGCTAACAGCTGCAGTTCCATTTGTTCAGCAACTAATTAAGTAAGGCATGTTGGAACGAGATGGGCTTTGTAGGTAATAGTAGACTGTTTACCTGCACTTGTCATCTTTTCCTGTCATGATATGAGAAAGTAAAAACTGCAGCAGAAAAAACTGTTTTTGCCCTGAAGCAGAAAGTTACCCTCTTCGTTGCAATGGAATCCCCATTCCTGACTATCATTATCTGTAGGGTTCCCATTCATTTGATAAAATGGAGAACATGACAACTGTATGTAGATACCCCACTCCCACATTGCAATGAAACACAAGAGATCTATTTTACTGGATTAACCACATTCGTAAATTAAACGCACTATACCAATGATATGTAAGATTTCTTTGTTTTTGCATGGTTGCTACCAAATCAAATGCTAACATGACTGTAACAAATGTAAACTGCAGCAATCCTCAAATTACTTAATACATTAAACAATTAGCACACAAAAAATAAAAACAATAAATTCAGATTTTTTCCATGTATGTATTTGAACATATAACTTAAAAATAAGTTTAATGTCTAAAACATAAGGGGGGCGAGGGGGTAGGGAGGGACGATGGTATTGTTTACATACATGTTTGATACAAAGATTTACTTAAAAAGATACAAGAGAACCAGAGAGTGAAACAGAGTAAATATTACATCATGTGTCTATAATATACACTTTTCCTCTTTTGTTAATGAAAGGAAAAGAGAAAATGAACCAGACAACTCTAAACAATATGTCGATGAAGAGTTTTTGTATAAAGTAACATTAATTTCTTTTCTTTTTCCACAGGTTTTATTCCTACTGTCCCATTGCCCCAAGGCACATATTCTTTTTCCATTCTGCAAAATATTATAAAGTAACATTTTATAAAGCAAACACATATGCGTGTGAACTAAATTAAGTTGCTAACTTAATAAGCATGGTTTATTTTGAAAGCAGAATATGGATTTCTTTCATGTATACAAAAGAACATGCATGTCCTAATGTATCTTCATAGTTAGTGTATAAACAACAATAGAAACAGAACAGTAAAATAGCACAAAATCAGTATTTAAACCATGAAAAAAAATGCTTATCTAATTAACAGCTCCATTTCGGCTACTTTTATGCAACCAAGTAATATCATAAAGGTACAATTAAATATTTGAATTCTAAATATTAGCTAGTTTTAAGACAAGTTTGAGACAGCTATTTTATACTTTTAACTACAGTTCTGTTTTGATTTTCTTCTAATATCATGAAAGACTGCAGTTTCTCAAAGGGGAATGTAGAGATGTTTAATATTTTTTAACTATGCTTAAGCAGCTGCTCTACATATCAAGAGTGTACCTGAAATATAAAAATGCCCAAAAGACAATGAACTGGTATCTTTAGCCATCCGACAATAGCTTTTCAATCCACTGTGACTGAGAGGGTCAGAGCAAAACCCAGGAAAGCTGCCAATGCCAACAAAAACACTGCCCTGAGACCTCATGATATTTTCTACCATAAATTAACACTTGCATTTTCTGTGAGATGTCCTTCTAATCACTAAAGATGGACCTGGAATGAAAGGCTTAACTTCATTTTCTCTGGCTTAAAAAAAAGAAGCAGCAGCAGCTATCCCATAGAGATTAAGTCCTGCTTGTCAACTGCATGAACTGACTTCAGCCAAAAGGTAGTATAAACAGAACACTTTTATTATTCAACAAACAGCTCACAGCACACATTGTGATTCTCTACAGCTTGTGTATCTTAAAATCGGAACGCAGAAGGCTCATTATTTGACATGAAACAAGATCCTTCCAGCAAATGCTTGGGTAGATGACCTGAAGAACAAGATCTTACTGGGGTGGGACTGTACCTGAAAGGAATCTCATACTAAATCCATGTGCCATTCTTGGACACTTCTGAAAGTAGAGCTGCAAGAATGGGCTCTATTATGATGGGGGGAAGGGAGTATGTATTTGCCAATGTCTACCCCATTAATGTTTAGGCTGACAACTATGTGGTTGCTTTGCAATTCTCTACCATGCCAATAAGGGTATAAGGCTGGTATTCCCTTAATGGAGATAGCAATAATGTCTCCCATAACTGTTTATTGCTAATTTACAAGCCCACACGATGGACTCCTTAACCCATCTGCCGATAGAATAATAAGAAACTCACCTCCCTAGATTGCCTGTTCTATAGGAGACAGACAAACTATCATGCTCTCTAGGATCAACAGGATTTGGGTGAACATTTGGAAGAACAATCTCCTGTGCCCAACAAAAACTTAAATTTATCTTGCATATAAAGGCAGGATCTAGTCTTCACACCAGTTTTTCCTGATGGATGGAACACATCCAGGTCATCCTGCATTGATAGGGGTTGTCAGTTTACTAAGCTGCCTAGCAGAGGCTAATACATACCACCAGTAAGGCTGCTTTCCAAATAGGATGCTCATAAAGATATGCTTAATTGGCTCAAAGGAATTGGGGTCAACATCCTGAGGACCAATGTTAAATCCATGATGAGAAATGGGGAACAACTGGGCAAGAAATAAAAGCCAACCCCCTGAGAAAAGACACACAAGCCTGTATGTAACCTGAAAGAAATTTTCCCTACCCATCCAAAATTATAATTCAAATGGTGGCAGCTTGCATTTTATCTAGATCACCTTACAGGAACCCCAGAATTTCCAGTATTTTAGATTCCTTCTCCTTTACTATCAAACATTTGCCAGATCACCTGGTGTTATCTTTCCAGCAGATAATCTTCACTATGAAATCTGAAAACTGGGGTTCACTAAGCACCCGTGTTCAACTTCCAAGCACAATCCCGAAGTCATTTTTGGTCTGGGTGAAGAATAGCTCCCTCCCTCAGCGATTCTGCTTTGCCCAAAGGAAGCCATAGCAGTTTCTTAATTATTGACATCTATACAGAAAAGTACAGGCTCCTGAGCCAGAAGGGAACGATTGCAATTACTCATGCCTTGAGAAGCTTCATCTTTTATGCTATTCTGGACACGATCTATGCCAGTGAAAATAGTGTAGAGCAAACCCTCTGTCTATGACATTAGTAGATCATCTATCTCCTCTGCTCTGACATCATGGAAAAATGAGAAATGGCTCACCTGCCTGCTCTCCTCTGTTGCAAATAAGATGATCAATAAGAAACTGAATATCTCTGTTATCTTCTGGAAAATCTTTGGGTAAAATGTCCGCTCTGGCTGTGGTATATATTCTGGTGGCTGAGCCAGTTGGGTGGTTTTCTGCTTACCTCATTAAGTGATTTGTCTCCTTCTAAAGGCCCACTGACCTCATTTCTCCCTTGGGTGGGGGGGGGGGGGGAGATGCCAGATTTGGCTGTAGTATTGTCCATCCTTCTTAGGAAATCCTTTCCCCTCATCAGATGTTTCAAGTACAACAACCCCAGATACACTGCCTGAATTTCTGAGCAACTGATTGGCAGGAGGAAGGCCTTAGACTGGGCCACAGGTTCTGAACCGAGAGACACAAAATGACCTCCTCATTCTGCTCAGGTGACCTCTATGGTTATCTTCTCTCTGCTTGGCTCTTCGAGAACTATACTCGGAGGGGTTAGAACAGATTACTACAAATCACCACTTTGGGGATCTGCCCCCTGCATAGGAATATCAGGGTTATTTGGATACTGGAGGCTATTTATTCCTGTAATGAGAGTAGAAGCAACTGGAGCAGTCTGGAATGAAATATGTTCTGAGCTGCTGTTATCACTCTCTGTGGTCTTGCCCACAACATGAGGGGTTGTTTTTTTCTGTAATCTACCATTTCTCATGTTGGATTCTTCTGTAGCCTGAATGATTGTTCTGGAGATAGGAAGAGTCTTCCCTCTTTCAGGTCTATCATCTATTCAGTAGTAGAATTCACTTGGAGGGAACAAGGGAGCTCTTTATGTTTATCACAAAGTTGTAATCTCTAAGGAATTGGAGTTAAGCTAATTCAATTATTTTTCCATTGAGGGAACTGTGATAAAAAGGTCATCCAAACAGGGGTAAAATAGGAACCTAATGAGCCCTCATGTGCCTGATGAATTATGCCATCACCCTGGTTTAAAAAATCCAACACTATTTTAAAGAGGACAGACATGAACTGGTCCTGATAAACTGAACTACGTACACAAATCTGAGAAATTTCTGGTATTCTCAGCATGTTCACCAAAAGTTATAGAGGCTAGCCAATTGTTTGGAATAAAGGCATCTAACTTTAGTCATCATCGTCTCCAGAATGAAGGTCAAGTGTCTGAGGAACCTGTTTGGTGACTGGGAAAGAATGGAGATCAGGCCAGAGCTTCCTTCCTGTTTGGAATATGTTCTATTGCATTGATTATCCATAAATGATCTATGACATCTCCTATTCTCTGCTGTATCTCCCTTCTTTGAAACTGGGGAAGGTAGGAATCTCTCCTTCAGTTTGAACTGTTTCACATGCTCCAATTGGATTGTCTACTTGCCAAGAGATGCTCTACCAGGGAGCTGATAGCATCAATTTGAAGGGTATTTCTTCTGAAACTTTTCTGCCCAACTCTGATGACTATTCCTATGTTGTCTTGAGTACCCCAATGCATACTTCTAAGTGAAACCATCTAGGAAGAAAAGGCAAAAGGGCAAATAAGAAGCTAGCCGCATCTATTTGCTTCTTTGTGTTGTTTCTGCTGCTGACAGGGCCTTCCTATTGGACTTATTTTCAGTTAGCATCAGGTGAATCAATCCCCCAGACATTTTCTTGTAAAGCCTGCTCAGAATAGGGGTCTGGAGCAATGGTTTCCCTGAGACTGCGGAAACTACAATCTGGCTTACACTGAGGTCCCGGAAGTCACATGGTTCTGTTTGCACATCTGCCATTGGCTTGGCTCTTCTACAGACCTTGGTTATCTCCTCTTTCAGGTATCTCTGCTCTTTGGGCAATGCTTTGAATAATTATCAGGGCCAAAGTGTCATACCTCTACCCACCATGGATGTTAGGCGCCTAACCAGACTGCAAGCTGTGCAGTTTTGTGAACCTAGCGGAGGGGTCCATGGGGTCTCACAGACTGGTTGAAAAGCCTCTGGAAATTCTACCTGGTGCTGCCAAAGATGATCCCTGACAGTGGCTTCAGTTTGCATGAGTTACCATCACGTGGCTCCTTTTCTGAACCAAACTGCCTACTCTCTGGGTGAGGCCCATTCACAGCACTGCAATTATCTAATGAGAACTTCAATTGGAAGATACTATCACTATGCTATAGACTTTTCCTGTATAACTTGAGGCCCTACTGGAGCACAGGCTGTTTCTGTGTATGACAGCATTAATAAATCTTATCAAGTGGCTGTTTTTAATAAATCAAAGCTCTTCGGCTTGGGAAAGTACAGTCTAAAATTCTGAAGTTGATCTTAGTGATTCCTGGTGCATTTCAAAGGCTGTAAAAAGAAAGCTGGCTTCATTTGCTTAGAAGCCCGGATTTGGCAAAGCAGGCTAGTGTAATGGCTTAAGTTGACATATCATCCTCCAGAAGGTCCCCTTAACTCTACACGATCAACATCACTCCAGGAGGATAATTTCACTGGAATCAAAACAAAAAGGTTGCAAACTTTCTCCAACTCCCCGTAAAATAGTGTGTATGGGATTTGACATACAAAATGACTTTAGCAGAACCATCCACTGCTACTTAGTTGAAAATCCAACTAAAATTCGCACTCTGCCTATGCTTTTAGTGATTTTCTTTGGCCTCTTTTTTTTTTTTTTTTAGCCTTACTTTCTAAAATTTTGCAAGGTAGACTTCGTGGTATCCCATACAATAAAAGCTTATATCCATGCCTTTATAGCAAATTTATAGTTTAATCTAGATAATAAATTATAATAAAGTAAGAAATTGTTTTTATCTTTGTTTAGTCCAAGTGTCTTTTTTCCTGGTCTGTCATCTACATTGTGTAGCTGCATTGTAACTTTATAGTCCTATAATATTAGAACTAAGAACCATTATTCAATTAGATCTTAGTGTTAAGATTTTACATATTTGTGTAAAATAATCCATGTAACATCAATGTTAATCTGTTATCTTATACCTTAATCTTGTAATTTCATGTGGCCTCTGTTAATATCAGACTAGATTTTTTTTACTATTTTTAGTCTGTTATCTCATGTAACTTATATGACACTATTTACTACTGGATTTTAATCTCGTTTTAATTTCAATAGTGAGAACAGTTTTAGTTAGATCTTAGCATCCTACCATTATGTGTTATTAACCCACATAATTATGCTGATTTACTGACTTTTAAAGCCAATCACTAAATTGTATTTTACACTGAGGCTAAAAAGCAGGAGAAGATACGATCTCTGGGTGTCTGTGGACCAGAAGCTCTTAATGCGCATACTCTGGATACAGAAGTTCAAAAGCTTGGAAATGTCTGTCCAGATAATTCTGTGAATCCCCCAAAAGGAGTTCATTCTCTGTCAAAAGTAGGAGGCTCACAAAGAAAGAGGAAGACCACAAAACATTTCAAAACAAAGCAGCCGTCATTCCTTGGCTACAGTGATATGACTCCAAGACCAAGCCTCTTGCACCGCACCAGTTCTAAGCATAAAAACAGGCGAACTATTATAGTTCTCCAGTATGAGGAAATTGAACCTAACTAAACTGCCACCTGCCTGCACAAAGCTCAGAAGTCCCCCAGCATCACCTCAAAAACTATTCAAATGCTTCTTTTGACACCCTTCCACGTAACCTTTCAGTAGCTGCTCACCTGAATCAGCAAGTATTCCAGGTTTACAAGAACCAGAGCAGCACAGAAAAAAATACGCTCATCACAGTACGGCTGTTCTTCAGTACAAGGAATTTTACCTACAAACCAGAACCTATTATTCTCCAGACCAATTCCATTCCCACGCACAAATGCACACACAGAGGTCTATGCTTGCTGAAGCACAAGGAAAGTGACAAGGAAAATTTGAGCCTGTTTTTTTTAAAGCTTCTCCAGTAGCAAATGTTGAAATAATCTGAACAGCAAACTGTTTACTGCTTAAAATTTCTCTCTCTCTCTCTCTCCATTATATACCCAGCACCAGGCAAGATATACATGAGTATCATCTGACATCATTTTTAGGGTGTCTCATACAGGAGAGGACATCTGTCTTGAAATGAAGATCCCAGAAATGTATTCTGGCTATAAAGCTGAGAAAGGCTCAGTCACAATCTAGATGTTATTCAGAATATAACAACTTAAAACTGGATATATATATATGGACTGCTAATATTACAACTTTCTGCTATTACTGCACTAACAAAAATATTAAATATTGTTAATGCTCATTTCTGTTAATATCTAATACAATGGAAGTCTAAGAGTACCAAGTAAAAGACTATTATGCAAAATACTACTGAGACGCATAAAAAAATTAATAGAAAATAAACCTAAGAAATCTTAATATTTTAAAATAATAACATAACTAGGTGACAGCTTGAATTTAAAAATATTCCTTAGGATTTCCACTGACATTACTTGTCATTATAATTATGCAAGAGAGCCTGAAGCAGATAAAAAAATAATTTAACAAAAAGTATTAATAAAAAGTATTTGAACAAAAGTGTTACTTACTGCTTTTGTACTGACATTCTGCGCCTGTTTATTTGTACAGAAATCCAAAAATTTAAGGACTTAGTTCTATCAAATTTGCACTGGGGAGGTAGGACCCAGAGCAAATACAGTTACTCATTTGAGGTAATAACTTGTTTGTGCACATCCTGCAACTCTATCAAAAGAGCAAAACAAAGCATGAACTATTAACTATTCCATAGATTTAATCTGATAAGTGGTTTGCTGGAGATAGCTGTGGATGTATTTTCCAGTACATTAACATTTAAAGATTAAGAATTCCTTGCAGTTCACAACACATGCAGGCTGAACAATTCAGTGTGATCTAAACTAAGATCACAAAACAGGACTAGGTATAAATTAAACCATTTTCAGAGCAATGGTACTGTAGTATCACAGGGTGGGGGATCCAAAATAGACCAATGAAAGGTTTTAAGTTTTTGAAAAGGGGTAACTGTTACAACAGAACTTCTATAACATACGCCTGTCCTTCTCAGAGGGAAAAGTAGAGCTTTTAATTCTATCATGGTAGGACTTTGGTTCCTGAAGAGAGTGGCTGATGGAAGCTAAGATACAGAAGGTGAGAATTCAGCTTCAGAGGAACAGCTCTTATGTATCGAAGCAAACCCTGACAAAAGGCATTTGTTCCCGAGTCAAATAACCAGTCTAAATAAATCCCAAACGTAGGCATAAATAAATAAAGCTAGCTGCAACCAGATTGGCTCGCACAGGATATTTCAACCTACCCATTCATTTCCTCCTACAACCATCCGCAAATGCTAAAACAGCCTTTACTTCAACCCATTGAGGGCACTGCTGATGAACTGTCATTTCTCACTCTAGATTCAGGAACTCTTCAAAGACAGAAGGATGGTCTGTACCATGTGAGGCAGCCAGACTGGCTAGTAATATCACGCAAGAAACCAGGCCTGAATGCTACGCTCCTCAGATACCAACATTCAAGCGTCACTTTCAGATAAGGCAACTCCTTCAAAGGACACTGAGGTTTTATGGACCTCTTGAGAGATACCAAAAGCACCAGCAGGATTTTATGGCCTCAGACCTACAACAAACCTGCCATTAACCACAGGAAGTCCTGAGGTTCGACCACAACTGGGCCACCGTTAAGTGAATCATTGCATTTGTTAAGTTAGTAACACCTGATGGCTTCCCCATTATCGATTTTACGGGTCAGAAGGCCGCCAAAGCTGATCACATGACCCCGGGACACAGCAACCGTCATAAATACGAGTCAGTTGTCAATTGTCTGAATTTTGATTGGGTGACCACCAGGATGCTGCAAGAGTCACAAATGTGAAAAAACGGCCACAAAAAGTCCCTTTTTCAGCACAAAACAGTCACTAAACAAACTGTTGTAAAGTGGAGGGCTACCTATATCCACTAAGATCTTCTTCTGGGCAATAATTTTTACCAGACCACAGCTTAACCCAGGGGACTCCAAACTTAGCAACTTTAAGACTTGTGGATTTCAACTCCCAGAATTCTCCAGCCAGCTGGCTGGAGAATTCTGGGAGTTGAAATCCACAAGTCTTAAAGTTGCTAAGTTTGGGGACCTCTGTTATAGACGCAAAGAGCCATAAGGCTGTGGCCAAAGTTACTCCACGGTGACCTGAGTCCTTTAAAGCAGTGTTTTTCAACCATGGCCATGTTAAGATGGACTTCAACTCCCAGAACTCTTCAGCCGTCCATGCTGGCGGTGGGAATCCTGGGAGTTGAAGTCTACCCATCTTAATGTGTCCAAGGTTGGGGGAAAAAAAAAAAAAACACTGCTGAATTCTGGGAGTTGAAGTCCCCAAGTCTTAAAGTTGCTGAGTTTGGAGACCTCTGAGCTAAAAGACCAATTCCCCCCTTAATTAGATGCTTGCTGGAGGATGGAAGTATGTCCTTTTAGAAAGAAAGAAAAAAAAGAGAGGCACCTTAACCCTTTTAAGTTTGCTTTTTATTTATTTTATTTTTAAAAATCTCTTGAGTCTATTGAGCCTTGCTGTACAGGTGCCGGCTGGGGAATTCTGGGCGTCGAAGTCCACAAGTCTTAAAAGTTGCCAAGTTTTTGGAGACCTCTGGCTTAAGCCATTCGTGGTCCACAAGCAGGAGTCGGCTTAACCCTCTGGCTAAGCAATTATCTTTACAGCATCCTCTAAGAAACGGGGCGCAATTACCCTTTTCCTACGGACTCGTCGGTGTCCCAAAGCCAACACACCACAACACCCCACCGACAGAAACACGTGTCTCTGAACAAGCCCTGCCTCCCAGCCCCCGACACTTGCACCATAAATTGCGTCCCGGAGCCAATGCCGAGAAGAAGAAGGAGAACAAGCCAAGCCAAGCCAAGCCCAGCGCCAGCACCCATCCTCCCCATCTTCAAGGCCGCCCTCCCCAACCTCGGGTCGCCGCCACCCCCCCTCCCATCCCCAATCCCGGGCTTCCGATCCGTCGCTGCGGAACTCGAGACGACGACGACGACACTGCTTGGAAAGCTGCTCCGGCCGGGGGTGTCCCCGAGGCTGGCGGCCCACACGTGCCCGGAGCGGCCTCAGGCGACGCTCGGCGGTGACCCCGGCCGTGCCCTCTGCGCGGAGGCGGCTCCGGAGGGCAGGGAGGCCCGGCTAGCTGGCTCGACTGGACGACCCCACTTACCCTCCCTCCCTCGGGGGTTTCCGGGGCCACGCTCGCCCCCTTGGCCCGCAGAAGGACCTCTTTGCCCGGGGGGGGGGGGTTTCCCCTCCACATGGCCGGTGGGCGCACCGGGGCTTTTGTGCAAGGGGGTGGGGGGGGGGGAGGGGGAGGAGGGAGGGAGGGAGGGACGCTCCCCCCTCCCGCACGGGAAAGGCCCCGGATGAGGCCAGCCCCCCGCCCCTCCCACTTCGCTAAGGGAGGGGTCTCCCCCCCCCCGCGCCGCCCCCGCGTGAGGCGACTCCCGCCGCTCCGGCCTCAGCAGGAACCCCGAGCCAGGCCGGGGCCTAGCGTGCCGCCATGAGGAGCGCTCTCCCTCGCTCGCTCGCTCGCCCGGCCTCGCCCGACGCCGACGCCGCCTCGCCTCACACTCACTCTCGGGTCCCGGCCGGGGCCGGGTGTGCCCCTCAGCCGCCGCCGCCGCCGCCGCCGCCGCCTCGTCCTCCATGAAGCCGCCGCCGCCGCCGCCGCCTCACGAGCCCGCCATCCTCCTCCTCCTCCTTCTCACGGCTGCTGTGGGAAGGGGAGTGTGCGCGCGGCCGGCACAGCGGCTGCGATCCGGCTCTTCCCGGCCCTCCCTCCGCGCGGCCGCTCTCGAAAAAGGAGGGAGGGGGGGGAAGAGTAGTCGAGGCGCTCGCAGCAGCAGCAGCAACCCGGCGCGGTTCGGCGGGAAGGAAGACGCGGAGGCTGGAACGCGAGGGGAAAAAAACCGGGCGGGAAGAAGCGTTCCCGCCGCGCGCGCCTCCTCGCGCCTCTAGGAAAACCCGGAGCTTGGAGAACGGAGGTGCGGCGCGGATCGGGAAGGCGGTAGTTGGCGGCTTTTTGCAGCAGCGGTGCGGTTCTGAGGAGAAAGGCGGGAGGAGGAAGCGCTTCGCCGCCCGGGCATCTGGCAGGTCATGCGCCCCAATGGCTTGCGCCTCCGTTCGAGGCAGCCCCGGGGAGGGGGCCAGGAGAGGTGGGGTTCTCTGGTCAAGGGGTCTCCAACCATTGGCAACTTTTAAGCCTGGCGGACTTCAACTCCCAGAATTCCTTGGGAGTTGAAGTCCGCCGAGCTGGCTGGGGAATTCTTGGAGTTGTAGTCCACAAAGCTGGCTGGAGAATTCTGGGAGTTGAAGTCCACAAACCTGGATGGGGAATTCTGGGAGTTGAAGTCCGCTGGGCTTAAAGTTGCCACGGTTGGAGACTCCTGCTCTGTTCAGCCTGCATCACCTGCAAAGGATGCTCGGAA
The DNA here is from genome assembly GCA_023653725.1 of Bungarus multicinctus. NCBI lineage: Eukaryota > Metazoa > Chordata > Lepidosauria > Squamata > Elapidae > Bungarus > Bungarus multicinctus. Next base: position 17,027,101 of record CM042843.1, read on the forward strand.
GGGTACCAGGGACCCTTGTGAGGTGGGATGCTGGGGTTGGCTCTGCAGAGGGGGGACAGTGCTTTGAAGCCCATCCGCCCTCCAACAGGGTCCCTGAGCAGGGATTCTGGGAAGGGGAGGTCATCAACATGGGGAGAGGAGAGAAGAGGGCAGGTTCCAGCATCCTTCCTCCTAGGACTATCTAGGTTGAGACAGCAGTTGAAACTGGAGTTCAAAAACACCTGGAGCAGGGGTCTCCAACCTTAACAACTTTAATATTTGTGGGCCTCAACTCCCAGAATTCCTCAGCCAGCAATTCCTCCTGGCTGAGGAAATCTGGGAACTGAAGTCCCCAAGTCTTAAAGTTGCTAAGGTTGGAGACCCCTGATCTGGAGGATGACAGGTATCTCAGTTTAGTGTCTCAATTTAGTATACTTGTTCAGTCCAGGATTTCCTGTATTGTACTTTGGGGAGAGCAGAGCTCATCCCACAGAAAGGAATAGGAATGATTTTCAGGTAAACCTGTTTCAGGCTCTGATCTGAAGTCCATTTGCACATTCACCCTCAACAGCTTCTGAGGAAGCCAAGCCAGGATTAAATTGCATTGGGTGTGTTGCCCACTTAACTAGGGTTGGGCTGAAAATGATTTGAATGTCCACTTTCACTATGGTTCTAGCAGCAGCTGCTGTCGAGTTTCCAGACAGTCTTTGTGTAGATTGTCCGGGACAATCATTTGAGATCACGCAAGCAAAAGTTATGCTTCTGAATCCAAACAGCTCATCTGATAGCAAATCCTGAGTTTACCCAATCCTTCAGAGAGCTGCTTAATCCAAAAGGTATTGCCAGACAGAATGCATGTAAGTTATTATATATAGCCCTTGGCTTAACAATCATTCATTTAGTGACCATTTGAATTTACAGGGGCATTGAAACAAGTGACTAGTGTGTGTTTTTTCACACTTACGACTAGTGCAGCATCCCCATGGCCACGTGATCAAAATATTTGGCAACTGACTCACATTTATGACGGTTTGTAGTGTCCCTAGGTCACATCTCCTTTTGCGACCTTCCAACAAGCACAGTCAATAGGGAAGCCAAAATTCACTTAACAGCCGTGTTACTAATATAACAACTGAAGTGATTCACTTAACAAATACGGCAAGAAAGGTTGTAGAATGGGACAGAACTCACTTAAGAATGTATTGTTCAGCAACAGAAGTTTGGCACTCAATTGTGGTTGTATGTCGAGGACTACCAGTATTAGAAGAACATCACCACATCAGTCAGAATACAGTAGTTATAGGTGGGCCCTTGCTCTGTTGACCCAAGTTTTTAATATATATCCTACAGTATCGCTGCATGCCATCAAGTGGCATTTAGGTGTAAAGCGCTTTTAAAAACATAATTATACCTATCAGCAGGTAATGAAACCGACTCATCATCTTCTATTTGTTTGGAATTCATTGCAGGGCGTGTGAGTTGTAGTTGAAGTGCTGCAACAGAAAATTAGGGAGGTGTTTTTTGTTTTTGTTTTAATGAGGATTGCTTCATTTTAAAGTCATTTGTAGGAGGAACCATTTTCACCTTCTCATTGGGAATGCTAACTTAAGGTACTTCCACAAGATGCAGCTGATCAGGTCAGTGTCTAGCACAAGCATTTAAAAAAAAAACAACCACGAGTCCATAGCTCTGTCCCTCAATGATGTAAGAATCTTGGTGTGGTTTTATTTATTTAGAGTATGGCAAAAATGTTAAAAAGCACATCACAATTAGATTCCCCATGAGCAAACCTGAAACTATTTACTCTGTTTACAGATTCAAAGATAAGACTATTCATATAGTCAATAGGTATTGGAGTTGCATATAGAAAATCTCTGGAATTTCCTTGATAGCCTTCCCGAATTGGGTAGGAATCCTACATTTGGCTGTCCCCCAGGGAATAGAATAGAATCTTTATTGAGAATAGAATAGAAATAGAATAGAATCTTTATTGAGAATAGAAATAGAACAGAATAGAATCTTTATTGAGAATAGAATAGAAATAGGAGTAGAATAGAACAGAAGAGAAATAGAACAGAACAGAATATAACAGGGGTCTCCAAACTTGGCAACTTTAAGACTTGTGGATTTCAACTCCCAGAAGTCCACAAATCTTAAAGTTGCCAAGTTTGGAGACCTCTGGAATAGAATATAGATCTGGAAGGGACCTTGGAGGTCTTCTAGTCCAGCCCCCTGCTCAAGCAGAACTTATACCATTTCAGATAAGTGACTGTCCAGTCTCTTCTTAAAAACCTCCAGTGATAAGAGCACTCACAATTTCTGGAGACTAATGCTTCCACAACAGCAGCCAGACAATTCTGGTGATCTCCTGCCTTAAAACACATCACTATGAGAAGACCTCAGAAAAACACTCCTTCTAAGGACTTAGCCTGTCTTTATAGGTGTCTTGGACCAGCCATCCATAATATGGATGTGCATATTATATATATATATATATATATATATATACCATAATATGGCGTGCATAAGCGCACCAATCGTGCCTACCATCCCTGTCCTATTGTTTCTTTTTATTTTTCCTGTAAGTATCTATCTCATGTATTCAAAACTATATTTATTCTTATACCTGTATCTTGCAAGCGATTGACAAATCAGATAAATACTAAAAAAAATAATGCAAATTATAGTGTGGGTGCAGGAAGTTACAACCTAACTGTACCATCGCAGTAGTGGGATTCCAATTTTTTTACTACCGGTTCTATAGGCATGGCTTGGTGGGCGTGGCTGGGGAAGGAGACTGTAAAGTCTATATTCCCATCCCATTCCAGGGGAAGGATATTGCAAAATCTCCATTCCCTCCCCACCCCACTAACCTGCTTTCCAGCTCTGTTCTCCTGTGCAGGGCAACCAAAGAAGACCCAGCCGATCAGCTGGGACTCAATGGGAGGCAGAGAAGAGATGGGGTTGGCAGGGCCAGTCAGAAGTGGGATTTGCTGATTTTCTGAACCACTCAAAATTTCCACCAGTGGTTCTCGAGAACTGCTCAGAACTGGCTCAATACCACTTCTGGATGGATGGATGGATAGGTAGGTAGGTAGAGTGAGTGAGTGAGTGAGTGAGTGAGTGGTGGAATTCAATTATTTTTACTACTGGTTTTGTGGGCTTGGCTTAGTGTGGTGTGGCTTGGTAGGTGTGGCAGGAGAAGGATACTGCAAAATCCCCATTCCCTCCCCACCCCACTAACCTGCTTTCCAGCTCCGTTCTCCTGTGCAGGGCAACCAAAGAAGACCCAGCCGATCAGCTGGGACTCAATGGGAGGCAGAGAATAGATGGGGAAGGGGCCAGTTAGAAGTGGGATTTGCTGGTTCTCTGAACTACTCAAAATTTCCGCTAGTGGTTCTCCAGAACTGCTCAGAACCGGCTGAATACCATCTCTGGTACCACATTACCATTCCTGCTCAATGCACCAATGCCCTCTGTCCAAGATCAGGAGCTGGAAACGAGGGGACTGGAGACGTGTCCTTTTTCCTTACTCAGCACTGAAGATTGCCTCCGTTCATGGCATGATTTACAAGGCCGATTGTTCTGTCCAGTTGCACAATAAATAAAAACTGCTTACTCTCCGTGCAGGGCGGGCGGGCCTGACCTACAGCCCGATGCATCTTCATAGCCCGGGGAGATTTATTGCTGTTCAAGAACTTCCATCGGACTTCTTTAAATTTGGCCTTCCTTCAGCTGGCAGTCCATTATCCTCTCTGGCAGCTGTTGGGAGAGTTGTTCTCTTGGCTTGGCAACTGAAGTGTTCTTGGCCTGCGAGAACCTCTTCAGCCAATGCCACAAGGAAATCTCTCTTGGATGTTTTGAGACGGGACTGGAGGTCACCGTGCAGGTAGTCCTCGTCTTACAACCACAATTGACTCTCAAATTCCACAAGTCTTGAAAGTTGCCAAGTTTGGAGACCTCTGAGCTAAAGGACTTCAGTTCCCCCCTGACTTAAATGCTTGTGTTGGAGGATGGAAGTCATGTGCTTTTAGAAAGAAAGAAAAAAAGAGAGGAACCTTAACCCTTTTTAAGTTTGCTTTTTATTTTATTTTATTTTAAATCTCTGAGGTTTATTGCGCCTTGCTGTTACAGGTGCCCGCTGGGGAATTCTGGGAGTCGATGAGTTCCACCCATCTTAAAAGTTGCTAAACTTAATCCAGATCAAGTCTTCTTTCTTGCAGGGCTGACTGAAGCTGTTTGCTAATCCCTCACCATTTTATGGGTTACGCCCCGAGCATTTTTAGCATCATCACCTGAGTTTGTGCAGGTCTTGTTGATTACACACACACAGACATCTCTAAAGTATGACTCATGTAGCATGCTGTTTTCTAGGATAACGAATGATGTGGGAGGACGGGAAGGTTTAGAAGTGTTGGTGGGTGTCGTGGCTTTGGGTCACATCATTTGCATGTTGGTGGGGGCAATGAAAGTACAGGGGGGGCCTTGAACTTACAGCCAGCTCATTTAGTGACGGTTCAAAGTGACAATGTCACTGGAAAAAAGTAACCGATGACCATTTTCCACAAGCATCCCCTGTAGTCAAGTGATCAAAATTCGGGCGCTAGGCCGCTGACTCGTATTTATGACAGTTCGTCAAGTGTCCCCTTTTGCGACCTTCCGACAACGGAGTGCCGGATTCCCTCAAAAGCCGTGTTATTAATAACTGCAATGATTCACTTAACAACGGTGGCGAAAAGGTTGTAAAATGGGGCAAAGCTCACTTCCCTGCTTTGCTTATTGTGGTCATAAGGGGAGGGCTACTTGTAGTTGGATTCTGGGGGTGGGGTGGGGGGGTGTCCAGGGCATTTCAGCAGGTCAAAAGGCTGGTTGACCAGGAGTGAATGGCCGAGGCAAGTGGCCCAAAGAAATCACTGTCAGATTTTTGGCATTAGAATAATCCATGTACCATAATGCACAGCAGCTTTTTCAAGGAGGAACACATGCATTAATCAATCTTTGGAATTTCACGGTCTTCTTGCAACCTCTTTGGGCAAAGCGTAGACCAAAAGTTGGAGTTTCACAGAACGCTGGAAAACTAAAAAGGAAAGAGAGATCACCTACCAGAAGCAGCTCAATAATGAAACGGCATTCGCTTGTTGTTACATTCTTGGGCTCCTGAACAATTATCTTAAACCCCACCCTTCTGGTTTTCATGTGGGATAATTAAGAAATTAAAGGATGGGGTTAGAAGATAATTTGGGAGAAAAAAGCCTCTTCTATTTACTGACAAGGAAATGGCAGGTGGGGTGGGACAAAATAGGGCTAAAGAGACTTCACTGCAGGAATGCACTTTGTGCTAACCCAGGTGTTGCTACAATTGGGTGGTTCACACATTGCTTCAAGCAGTAAACCATAGATTAAAAGCCGTAAGAGCCGGGTTTTAGGAATGTGCTAAACCATAAAACAACCATGTTAATCTGCTGATGGGCCATTGTTGTGGCCCAAACATTGGATGGTTGAAACTGGGGTACCCCACCAGTGTTTATTCTGTGCATTGTAGAGTTGTGCTTGGCTGTGAAAACTGATATGCAGGTTCTTTTCCAGGCACAACTGATCATGGTTAAGCTCCCCACCTCCTTTTTTAAATGTTATGTCTCTTTACAATTTTTATTTATGTTATACAGCCTGTTTCCAAACAAAGCAGCAAACTAAAAAACGGACTTCTGCTCAAAAGGAATGCAGCAAAACACACTAAAACTTTCAAAACCGTTCAATCCAAATTATGTGCCAAGTTCACCTGATTTTAAAGATCTCTGAAAAAAGGAAATGAATACTTTAGTATTCAACAAAACTAACATTTATTTTTTTTCCCCCAGCGGCAAGTGTAAAGTAACACTTTCTGATTGAGGGAATATATAATTTTCTCCAAAATTGCTAGATCAACCTGCTTCCTGATTACATCGAGAAGTTTTCCGAGGAATCTGGCAAGTGGAATCTGTTGCAATGAATTGAACTTCAGGGCATCTGGGTGCTCAGAGCAATGCAGAACTCAGGAACGTATTTTTTTTGAAGGCACATCCATCTAAAATTTTGGAATTGGGTGGCTAAAAATCCAGAAAAAAACTATGTGAAAATATAGTGTGTCAGGAAAGCAAAAAAAATATTTATTTTTTGGGGGGGGTTAACGTCCTGTTGATTCTTTTTCATAGAATCAGAGTCGGGTGGGACCTAAGAGGTCATTAAGTCCAACCCCCTGCCTGCTGCAGGATTCACGACTATACCATCCCCCATTTTCTTTTTGATTTTGCAGATTTTCAAATGGCTGCGGATTGCTTGGCTTCCAGGTTGTAGAAAGATAGGAGGAGATACTTACAAGGTAGGCTGTATTGCTTCCTGGCAGTGAAATTGCTTGTCTCAGGAATCTCGGATGCCCACATGAGTGTATTCATTTATCATTCAGGTAAATCTATTTTCCCTTCATGGGAACCAAGCCTACTTTTTGCAGAAGAGGCAAAGGGGGAGGGGGGGGAGGAAGGGAAGAGGGCATTCAGAGGAAAAAAAATTTCTGCTTTTTGTTTTTGCTTGGTTTCCACATTCTTTCCACCAAACACCATCAACCTTCTGTTGGGAATTCCATAGAGTATTGTCATTTAAAATAAAAGCTTTTGATTGTCTCTCTTTGGAAGCCTTTTGCAAAATGACACCCCCCCCCACCCCCTTTCCCTTGTTTTGGAATCTTATTTGTGAGTCTTTCCAAACTTTCTTGATAGTTTAAAACAGCACAAATTGCAATCCACACCCTAATATGGATGGAGCTGCTTGGAGGGCAAGCCCATCCACATCATACAGCAGTAGGAAAGTTCTCAGAACATCTGTTTGCCCACCTAAAACCATCAGCGCATAGCATTATCCATCTGGCACTCCTGAATTTCTGAACTGCCTTCCTTGCATCCCGGCTAAAACGCCTCTTTCTTTCCCTTTATTTGACTTCAAGCCCTGTTTGGTCCTTATATCCGAACTGGCTTGGCTATATCCACCATCTGGAACCACAGCTGGTTGAGTAACTTGGTTTACTAAAGGAGAGCAAACCACGTGCAGCTTTGGCAGTAAGGAAGGGAAATCTCTGTCCTGCTGAGCCATGGCTCTTTGCAGACCCTAGCACTGATGATGTTACCTAGTTTGGTAATGAAACGCCTGCAAGAAAACAAACTTGGAGCACCAAGAACCCCACACTCCTACTCCTCCTTCGACATCCTCAAATATGCATGCATGCATGTATGTATTTGCTGTTGTTGATGGAGTTCAGAGCCCTTGGCATCAGAAAGTATAGCTTCCAATGCAGAGGTGGTATTCAGAAGGTTCTGACCAGTTCTGGAGAACTGGTAGTGGAAATTTTGAGTAGTTCGGAGAACTGGCAAATCCCACCTCTGACTGGAGATTTTACAGTATCCTTCCCCTGCCACGCCCACCAAGCCACGCCCACAGAACCGGTAGTAAAAAATGTTTGAATCCCACCCCTGCTCCAATGTCACGGGCTGACCATCGAAGCAGCAACGAGAGCATTGAACCACGGCAGGCAATTGCAACCATTAAGAAAAGCTCAGTAATCAATATGGCTCACAACGTGCCCCACCTATTCTAATATTCTAATAGTTGCAGCTTGTGAGAAATTGCTCTGCCATTCGACAACGGCAAAGGTTTTGACAAGGAAACCTTCTGACTCTTTATCTGGGGAGGGGAGGAGATTTGAAAGGGGTGTCTGGATTAAGGGTGGCAAAAGCTGCCAAGGGGAGACGGCATGCCCGCACGCTCGGGTGTCCATAGTAACTCCAAATGTCATCCGGAGGCACGGAGCATCGGCAGTCGTAGCTGCCAAGGGAAGAATCTTTCAGTTCAGCTCATCCGGCTGCTTTCTGGCTGGCAGCACTGGATCCTATCCAAATGGGCAGGATGGAATGGCAACCTTGCCATGAGCTGCAGTGGGCAGAAACGGCTCTTGGCGTAAACAGATTCAAGGCCTGAACATTCAATCCAAGAATGGAACTCTCTCTCTCTCTCTCTGTGTTCTGTTCCCTTCTCCCCCCTCAAAACATTCATTCCTCAAAACATCACCCAGCCCTTGACCCATCGTTCCCAGCCTGCCACCTTCCTCACACGCGCTCCAACTCCCTGCTTCCCAGCCGACTTTCGGAATTGAGAGTTGCAATCGCAAGGATTCTGGGCTAAAGGAAGACCGGTGTGAACAAACCACCTTATATCCACCCTCAATCTTCCGCAGAGCAGTTTGTGAATCGATCAGTTAGAGAGAGGGCATAAAATGCACTTTTCCACCTGCAGAGCAACTGCAACTCGTACCCACAAATCCACCCTTAGTCAGGTCTTCCTGCTTCTCTGCGGATGCGCCCCATGGGCATGGGTGCATTTACGTGAATAAAAGCAAATTATATAAGGTGAGGTGTCGGATTAGGAACAGGAGAAGATGAGAGACAGCCCCCTACACTCTTGACCGTAGTCCCACTTTGTAAATTAGTAAATGGAAAGGGAAATTGGCTTCAGATTAAGCAATTCTGGCGGGTGCTTTGTACAAATCTGGCACATCTTCCCAGGCCAGGTGCTGTTGTGGGTCATGTTGTGGTTCACTTGGCAAACTGGCTACCCAGCAAGAAAGGAAGGGGCTGGTGTCAAATAGGGAGCCAAATAAGGCAGAGAAGCAGGTGAAAAATTCTGTCCGTAACTTTTAGCGCACGAACCTCTGAAGCCTTCCCAAGTCAATGCTCTTCAGCTGCTACAGGCAAAGTGTCCAACCTTGGCAACTTTTAAGACTTGTGGACTTCAGCTCCCAGAATTCTCCAGCCAACATGGCTAGGCAGTTCTGGAAGTTGAAGTCCACAGGCTTTTAACGTTGCCAAGGTTGAACAGCCTGTGTTACATCCCTAACTAGGAAAAGGGTGGAAACTACAACCCTAAGAGGACTCCAAACAGTGTCCAGCCAATCTAAGACACCCCTCCAGGCCAGGGGTGGGATTCAAATTTTTAAACAACCGGTTCTGTGGGTGTGGCTTGGTGATCATGTGACTGGGTGGATGTGGCTTGGTCATGTTATTGGCTGGGTGTGGCCAACTCAACATCACTCACATCGAGGCACGCATCTCCTCGCCTGGCCTTTCGTGACTTGTGGGGATGCTGCAACAGTCGTAAGTGTGAAAAATGGTCATAAGTCACTTTTTTCAGTCATTGTTAACTTTGAATGGTCCCTCCACACAAGCAAAGTACCAGCAAAGGAGGGGAAAAAAAACTCCAGAGAAGTTCCTGAGACAGGAAGTCTAGTCCTGCCAAGAATGTAATAAGGGTTAATGGAGAGGCAGTTTCTGTAAGCAACACCAGAATGTTTCCTTCCTGCCTTCCTTATAGGATTAGGCCAGTAATTTCTTCTAACAGCCGGTTCTCCGAACTGCTTAGAATGTTAACAACCGGTTATTGCAAATAGGTGCGAACTTGTAGAATCCCACCCCTGCTCTCCAGGCTCTGGGGGAAGATACTGAGGCCTAATGCCACCCTCTCCAAGGACACTCCCCCTTGGTCACAAACAACTCAGCACATTTTTTTTGGCTGTGATTATAATGATGCAAGGTAACAGCAATTTCTTTGTTTTCTTCTGCTTCAGAAACCCTTCAGTTCCTAAGTGCCAGTGCTTCCTTATCAGTCCTCCTGGGGCCACCACTCTGAAATCTCAGCCCGAGTTGAGAGCCACAAGTACGATGGGGATTGTAGTAGAAGAGGAAGAGGAGGATTTGTGAACTCACACAGCTGCTTTCTGCTTCATTAACCCTTTCTTGGCTCCCTGGTGAATCTTGGAATCCAGCTTCCCTGAAAAGAGAGAAGGGAAAAGAATGGGGAAACTCTTCAGTACTTTATTCTTCAAGGCTGTTTGTAATTCAATTCAGCTGCAGGCACTACTGAGATCTGTCTCTCAGGGAGTGAGCTCTGCTATCCTTGGCTTTTCCCATTTCAGATGACTGGCAGGGCAATTCCCAAAACCCAGCCACGGAGCAGAAAGCCTTGAGTAAAAGGTGAGAAGCAGGGAAAAGAACGAGGACAGGGGTTCCCTTTATGCCGGGCAAAATGGAATGGAAGCAGGCAATCTTTGCAAAACAAGCCCCGAAGAGTGAACAGGTCACTTATATTGACTGTTTCCTAGTATGATTCAATTGCTTATTGTACCGTATGACTATTATTAAGTGTTGTACCTGATGATTTCAACTCTTGATGAATGTATCTTTTCGTCTATGTACACTGAGAGCATTTGCACCAAGACCAATTCCTTGTGTGTCCAACCACACTTGACCAATAAAGAATTCTATTCTATTCTATATTCTAAATTCTATTCTATATTCTATTCTAAATTCTGTTCTATTCTAAATTCTATTCTATTCTCTATTCTATTTTCTATTCTATTCTTAAAGCTTGCAAATAGGGGATAGCAGAGGATTCTGGATGCAAACATGGCTATCCCTCAGGACAAACACTTTCACGTAGCCTCATAGTTGCATTCTGAAAGTCTATTGAGTTTTTCTTGGCAACTTTTAAGATGTTTGCTTGCTGGCTCGGGAATTCTGGGAGTTGAAGTCCAAGGTTGAGAAACATGGACTTAGAATTTAATCCTGAAGGCGACCAACTTTTCCTTCGCCATCCTCTGTTCTTTTCATCTCTCTTTTGCCAGGCCTGTTCAGTAGGCTAAGCCAACAAATAGCTTTGTTTCATTCCGCTCAGGAGGGTGAACCGTAACCGATGACTTAGCAGGTGGCGTGAAGTGAACCCAACCAACTGTGGCTTAGTCAATCCGCCCCGCTGAAAACGAAATCGGCCTTTGCTTGCTGTCAGGGCCTGTTTCTGTTTTTTTACGTCCCTCCTGACGAGCCGCTTACTAATTTCACACATTTTTTGTTCTTCTTTTGCCCAAACCCCCCAAGTTGACTCAAAGCCAACGAGATGAAGCAGTGGGAGAAGAACGAAAACCTGGCGAGGGGCGTGCTGCGGCTGAAGTCGGGAACCTCTCGTGGGGAAGGAAGCGCTCTTTTATCTGGCTGAGATCATGGGCAGCTTAACCACGCGATGCAAAAGGCCCAGATATGGCTTTGAAGGACAAAGCGTCCTGTGATACATTACGGGGCTGCCAGGAACGGTCAGCCGGTGCCATCAACACCATTCAGCCAAGCCAGTCTGCATTCTGCTCTCTTGGACTGAGCAGCAACTGGGTCGGCTGCCATAATGCTTCTCTGCTCGCAATGACCCCCGGCTCATCTTCCTTCCCCCGCTGGCAGGAGGGCCCTGCCACTTCGCTAGCTCTGCCTGGCACGTCCAATGAAAGGGGCTGCCAAGTGAAAACGCTGATATTGCCTAGCTTTTCTTTCTTTCTTTCTTTCTTTCTTTTTTTTTTCTTTCTTTCTTTTCTTTCCTTCCCTTCTTCACTCATCCACCCACTCTCATTTTTTCTTTCCTTTCTCCCTCCCTCCCTCTCCTTTCTTTTTTCCTTTCTTTCCCTCCCTACCTTCACTCACCCATTCACTCTCACCCTTTTTTCTCCCTCCCTCCCTCCCTCCTCCCTCCCTCCCTCTTATCTTTCTTTCTTTCTTTCTTTCTTCTTCTTTTCTATTTCTTTCTTTCTTTCTTTCTTTCTTTCTTTCTTTCTTTCTTTCTTTCTTTCTTTCTTTCCTTTCTTTCTTTCTTTTCTTCAGCTTTCTTCTTTCTTTTCTTTCTTTCTTTCTTTCTTTCTTTTTCTTTCTTTCTTTCCCTTCCTTCCTTTCTCTTCCTTCCCTTCCTTCTTCACTCACCCACTCACTCTCACCCTTTTTATTTCCTCCCTCCCTTTTTTCCTCCTCCCTCCCTCCCCCCTCCCTTCTTCTTTCTCTTTCTTTCCTTTCTTCCTTGATGAAGGGCAGTTATGGAGCCATGTTGGTGCAGCGGCTTAAAGACGCTGAATCTGCCCACCCGAAATGGTCAACACTGTAGCAGTTCAAGTCCTGGGAGCACTGCAGGATGGAGTGAACTCCCGTCACTCCCCTCTAGCTCCTGCCCTACCAACCCAGCAGCTCGAAAGCATTATGGCGAGTAGATTAATGGGTACCATTCTGGTGGGAAAGGCTAACTGCGCGAGGAGAACGGGAGCCGCCGCTGGACCTGCTTGGACACGAGGCGAGATGGGCGAAAGACGCCCCGGAAGATGTCACCAACCTGAGTGCCGCTAGCCAGGTGGTGCATACTACTTCACACACCCTTTCCCCCATGACCCACCATGGATAAGCGCACAGGCGCAACAGCAAACAAAGTAGCAATTAGTCCGCCAGGACTCCTCTGTAAAGTGTAAATCTCCTTGACAAATGCATGCCATACAAAAATATTGTAAATGTGCGCAGATATTTCCCAACAGGAGGAAGAGTGCGGTGGGGCGGAGAAGGCACAGAATAGGCCTTAGTCCACACCCTTTGTGGCCAGGCTTCCATTTTTGCATGCCAGACATGCGCTAACGCTTTCCAATGCGGGCTGTATTTATTTATTTCCCGTCACCTGCCTTAAGCAACCGTCCTTGGCCCGCCGTCTAAAAACAAGCCAGGAATATTTGTCAACAGCTTGCCAGGGACCTTCCAGTCGGAAGCCAACCGAGCCCTCAGGGAGGTGAGGGAAACCATCACGACTGATAGAAACAGACAAGACTTTGATTCGGGGAGGGAGAAAGTTGATCTCCCAAGGAGAGAGGCACGCCACACAGTCACTGCTCCGGCAAAGAAGCTGAACTGAGATCGGCCGGGTGCATTCCTGTTCAGGGCTGTGTCGCCGCCACAGCTGCCCGGATCAGCTCTCACAACAACAGGCTTTCTGCTTCGCGAGACAAAGCCACCGTGGGTGTCAGGAAATCAAGCCACATCGAGTCACGTGCACCAGTGTGTCTACTACAAACACAGAAGGGTGAGCCGGTCGTTGTAGACGAGGCCACCTCTGCAGAGATACCAATGCTGTTTCCCAACAGTGGAGACTGGAGTGATTTAACCATACATGTTTTTTGACTGCAATAATACGATGGCAGGGCGGGGAATTCCTGCAGCAGATTCTGCCCGACAGAAGAAGAAATAATGAAAAAGGATCGATGCAAACAACACGTAGATGACCTATGATGTTCATTTATCACCTCAAACTCCATATTTAAAAATCCTCCCTCCTTCGAAAGCAGGGGAGGGGGATATTTTGCTGATTGCCAAGGAATTTGGTTGCTTAGGAGGGCTCAGAATAAAAGGGCCACGAATTTCGCCATTCAAAACACGCTGGAGATATGAAAGGAGAAGCAGCCCTCTTTGGAAATCACACCTCCGCAGTTATTGAAATTGTTTCTAGCATTGTTCATTGTCTCACTCAGAACTGTTCAAAGGCAGAGAGCCAAAAAAAAGAAGAAAAGGAGGAAAAATGTGATTGGATCATCTGTGGATCAGAAAAGTTGGAGATTAAGTGTCGGTGACGCAGCAGATTAGAAGCCAAATTTGGACGTCTCGAACTAACCAACAGGGGGTTGTTTTCTCTTGAATCAGCTTGACAAAAATTGCTTTCCCAGCAGGAAACAGTTATGATTGAAAGATCAGACAAATCCTGACCCATGAAATCACATCGACTCCAATTCCTCAGATCAAACCACGTGGCTATATAGTGTTCTTTATAGACAAATGTTCATTAAATCTACGACAGGAAGTTACTAGTCCAGATCTACAATTATCATGGACCAATTCCTTTCTTATTCTTCCCCTTCCTTTGAGGGTCTGCCTTCAAGAAACATTCTGTGGTTTGTTAAACCACAGTTTCCTGTGACTTCGGAAGTAGGAAACTGCTTTAAGGACCACTTACAAATCAAGATATCAAGCCAGAATTTTCCCTGAATCAGGACATCTAAAGATGAGGGGGAAAAGGAAGAAGAAAGGAGGACCTGTGGAAGCCCAAGGCTTATATCCCCATTCCAATTAAACCACTGATGCAGAAAATGACCAGGCTGAGCCTGAGGAAGGGGTCAAATGCATCATCAGTCTTGTGTCCCTTTGCACCCACAAGAGATCTAAGTCCAGCCTACCTTGAATTCCTTTTGCTCTTATCTCCTGCTAATTTCCCTTGGCTGCTAGTAGTTGAGATTCTTGTAGAGAGCTTAAGCTTACAATAAATCTTGATACCCATTTAAACTGTCTGGATCTCCTGATTTTCCTGGCATTTGACAACGGATTAAACAGGAAATCCACAAGGTTTTTTACTTTCTTTCTAGGGGATGATTTCAGCCTTGGAAAACCTCTCAGTTTTGTGGCCAACGAAGAATATGGATCGTCCTGATATTGTAATGATCCAAAGGGCATGGCACAAAGGCAACACAATAAGTAAGAAAAGTCTCTTTAATACCTCCAACTTTTTCCCCAATGTCCAGTTACCTTCGGCTGCAGAAAAAAACTCTCCCAACAACAACCTTTAAGTGGAGGAAATTCAGTCCGAAAACAAAGTACATACAAACTGTAAATAAAAATCCACACAAACCAGGCTGCAGCAATTAACTGGACAGGGCAGGAGAAGGAATTGCAGACTTGAAAGGCCAACAAAACACATACAGTTGGGAAGATGCTAGGAACCCAGATAAGCCTCCACAAAACAATACACGATTTGTTTCCAACAAGTTGCTGTGCGCAAACTCCCTGTTTAAACACTATGTTCCCAGCTGCAGCTAATGAAGGGAATCAGGGCCCTTTCCTCCCCTGTAAGCCACGCAACTCACATTGCTCCCTTCTCCATTCCTCCCTGCGTGCCCTAGGATGAAGAGGGGATGGATCTCGGTCTTCTGAATTCCCTCTTCCTTGCTCTACCTCTCCCTTGCCCTGCCCAGCCGGACTTTGCTCTTCCCCAGTTTCTTCCACAGCCAATGGAGCCACACTCCCACTCCCTGTCAGCTGCTCGGCCTCCCCCTCGAAATCAGATTCCAACAGGGGCATGACAGATATACTTGGTACTTTTGAAATTTGGGCCGGTGTGTTTCTGTATGTTTTAAAGTACAGCGTAGATATTAAAGTAGTTTTAAAATCGTAATGCAAAATTGGACACACCATGCTGTCCAAAACCACCATTTTGCTCCCATATCTCTATAGCAGGATCCTGCTGAGTTCTAGATTACAACAATGAGTCTAGAGATGTATTTTGATCAAAGGCTGCCTTCCTCATAGGTCTCCATGGACCGCTTAATGTGCAATATATCTTTGTTTCCTTAGAGCAAGAAAGCACAGGGATAATCTCGCATGTCAATAAGGGCAGACAAATCCTTTTACGTGGGATAAAAGCTGGGTTGCTTTGAGAGTTTCCAAGGGAGGCGCAACAAAACAAAGTCAACTCATTGTGCTAGGAAAAATTAAAGACAGCTCCGCTATGCAGAAAGGATATTTGTGTGGGAAACTGCCACAAGTGGAATAACTCTGGTGCTTCATAGGAAATATAAGACCAAATCAAGGTAATTAGACAAGCGCCGATGTTGCATGTCGACTGTAATTATTGCTATCATTTTTATCAGCGGTAACTGCTAGACAGATGAGAGAACGCTGTACCAAAGGGAGGCAATTGTTAATGCATCCTTAAGTACAACAGAACTGGGGAAGTCTGGCTTTTCTAGAACCTAAGCCAGGTAAGAATTCACCTCTTTGAATTCAAGATTCCTCCCTTCCGTTCTCGACGCGCCCATCCAAACATTGCTTTTCATACCGAGAGTTTTCCAGAGAAACAGATTTTAGGAAAGAGCAATGACCTTTCCCCCAGCAGTTCCCTGATCACACTTGAATGTCAGTTTTGTAATTAATTCCCCTCCAAACTGGAGTCTACTGAACTCCGGCTGGGCCAAATGGCGCTATAAAAGTCTTTCTACTTCCAGGGGGATAAGAGAAAGTTGTACTTAGCCAGCTTTGTTCTCTGGGGTAAAAAAAACGAAAAGAGGAAACTGGAACCATCAAAGGGAAATGTTCCCTGGCATGAAAATAGTACAGGGAGTCCTCAAGTTATGACCGCAACGGAGCCCTAAATTCCCATCACTGAGCAAGACAGTCACTGAGTGAGTTTGTCCCATTTTACGACCTGTTAAGTGAACCACTGCAGTTGCTAAATCAGCAATATGACTGTTAATTTCCCCTTGGATTTTGCTTGTCAGAAGATCGCCAAAGGGGAATTGCACGACTCCGGGATACTGCAGCCATCCTAAATACCTGCCAATTCAGTGGTGCTATTCTACCGGTTCAGCCTGGTTGTGGCGTACCGGTAGCGCCGAAGATCAGCAGAAACCAAACCGTTTTCTCTCTGCCGCTCTGCTGCTGGTCCCACCCACCCCCCCTGGGCTCCCATACGCACCTTTATTCCCTGCTTTTGAAGTGCAGTTGCTTTGCGCGGCACAGCACATCGCCGCGCATCAGTTGCTGAAGCGACAGGGAGAGTGAAGGATTGCAGGAGGTGAGCAGGAAAAGTGCCTGCGCCAAGTGCGCATGCGCGTGTGTGCGTGTGCCCAAAGCACGCCCACCAAGCCACGCCCACCAAACCGGTGGGAAACCACTTTGCAACCCACCACTGTGCCAGTTGCCAAGCGCCCAAATTCTCATCGCATGTGACCATGGGGCTGTTGCAACAGTTAGCCATGAGTCCCTTTTCTCAGTGCCGTTGCAACTTTGAACAGTCACTCAACGAATGGTGGTAAGTCAAGAACTACCTGCATATTGAGAGCCTTCAAGGAGGGACTTTAGGGCGGGGGTGATGGTGTGTGCTGGCTGGGGAATTCTGGGAGTTGAAGTCCACAGGTCTTAGAAGCAGCCAAGATTGGACACTCCTGTTTTGGGGCATCAGGGATGGGAGCGGAAAACATGCAGACAAGGACGGAGTTTGCCTGGGAAGCAGCTGCAAAAATTGACTTGGGTTTCCCTGGGAAGTTGCTAGCACCTACTGCTGCTGCCTGCTCCTTGTCCCACACTGCCTGCCAGTAACTGTCCGGCAAGCCTAGGAGATACCCTGAAGAAGGAAAGGAAAGGAAAGGAAGCGAAGGAGGGAAGGAAGCAAAAGAAGGAAGGAAGCGAAAGAAGGAAGGAAGGAAGGAAGGAAGGAAGGAAGGAAGGAAGGAAGGGAGCACCCCCAGGGTCATTTTGCCAGCTTCCTCCCTCTTTCAGGAGTAGCGACCTGCTACTTACAGAGTTTATGTTTGCCCTTGATGGGAAACTTAATAACCATCTCCTGGGGGTTAGAACAGATGAAGACAAATGGAGAAGCCGACTCCTGGCTCAGCTGGGGATGCTAGAAGGGAAGAAAAAAAAGGAGGGGGGGGGAGAGAGAACAAAAACAGCATTACAAATAGGTTATCAGCACCACAATAAGTCAAGGGAAGGGATCTACCTACCTACCGAGGGAAGGCTAGGCGAATTGAGGGGAGAAAAACGTTTCAAGCACAGCCAAGCAAGTTGAAACACAAAGGCGAGGGAAGAGCTTCCCCTACCCTGACGTCTCTTGACATCTCTTCAAAAGGGAGAGCCAGATCAAAGGGAACCACACCGCGGCAAAGACAAATCCCAGCAGCCAGTTCTCAAACCAGTGCTAGAATCAAGCTTAGGAGAGATTTTACACTGCAAAATTGCAGCCTGGGAGGAAGGAGAGAGGTTTTTTTTTTTTTCAAGCCCCTTCCCTTCTTTTGAGCTTCTTCAAACTAACCAAAGCGGACATAATTAACCGCGGGTTTCAGGTCTCTTTGGAGAGAAGCAGGTTGAGCTAACCAGGCCAAAGATGCCACCAAGATGGTCAATAATGTTTAAGGTGGCACCGTTTAACTGTCCCAAATGATAGGAGAAAGCTGAGTAGACTGTAATTCCATAATCCCTGACAGTGCAGTGTAGAAGAAATTTAAATGTCAGGATTTAAAGTTACAGGAAGACAGGAGTCCGTTTGAATAGTAGGAGAACATTCCAAGCACAGAATAATTTGATGTTAGAATCAACGACCCAGAGGTGGTGGCCCTCCTTTCACCGGATGTATCCGAGCAGAATCTAAACACTCTTCTATGAGGAATAGAATTAATTTGGATTTGTGCAGCAAGCAGAGGATGGGATTTTTCAATCTAAAGTGCCCTTTCCAAGCTTATAACGTTGCAACCTCCTCACCATCTTTGGAAGTTCCTCTCTGGCAGGGACATTTGGCACAAAGCAGGCACAATACTGGGGGCAGCAGATAACCTTTTCACCCCCATGAGGGATTGCTCTTTGAGGGGCACTAGAAGGACGATGCTTCCTTGGGGGGGGAAGGAGCACTATAGGCGTGGATGTCCCTACCCTGGCCACCACATTGCCAACTTCAGAAGTTCTATGATGGTCATGGAGATGGCTTTATTGCTTGTGCAGATGGCACCCTTCCTGAGGCCGAGGCCTCAAAGCCACTGGGAACATGAAAGTATCTTCAACTGTGAAATGTCAGCTGCTGGAACATCATGCGCGGGCGGCTTTCGGAGCCCCAGTGGGGAAGCTGAAACGGGCAGCTGCATTGTGAGGGCCCCTCCGTGGTTGAGACGGCTTTCCCCTTCTTCTCACATGGTCTCCTCCACAGCGTATGCACAAAATTGGCTCATGGAGCGAGCAGGAAAAACAATAGCAACAGCACTTAAGACGTATATACCACTTCACGGTGCTTTCCAACCTTCTCTAAGCATTTGACATAGAAGTGGCATTCAATTTTTTTTATTACCGGTTCCGTGGGTGTGATTTGGTGGACGTGGCATGATATGGTGAGCATGGCGTGGCTTGGTGGGCGTGGCAGGGGAAGGATATACTGCAAAATCCCCCTTCCCTCCCCACCCCACTAACCTGCTTTCCAGTTCCGTTCTCCTGTGCAGGGCAACAAGAGAACACCCAGCCGATCAGCTAGGATTCGAGAGGCGGAGAAGAGATGGGGGCAGGGCCAGTCAGAGGTGGGATTTGCTGGTTCTCCAAACTACTCGACATTTCCACTACTGGTTCTCCAGAACTGGTCAGAACCGGCTGAATACCACCTCTGGTTTGACAGAGTCAGCATATTTGCCCACAGCAATCTGGGTCCTCATTTTACTGACCTCGGAAGGATGGAAGGCTGAGCTTGATGAGAATCGAACTGCTGGCAGTTGGCAGAGTTAGCCTGCAATACTGCATTCCAACCGTTGGGCCACCACGGTGCACCCCCAAAGGCAAGGAAGGAATCCATAAAAGGGAGCAACTTTCCACAAGGGAAAAGAATGCAGTTTTTTGACCATTGGCACCAGTGAGCTCAGCCAGAAAGCCTCAGCATACCAAGATTGCCCCTTACAAAAGGCATTTCAGAAGGAATTCGTTTTAAGACGGAATCCTGTATTGGATGCCAAACGTTCCAGAGAACCGAGTCTGAAACGCATTAACCAATGTTTCCCCAAATCGCCCGATTTCCCCGAGGTAGCTCTGCTACTCTATGCTTCCCTTGCAATTGCAGAGCACATTCTACCCTCCAAACCAGAGGCACCACCGATCTGAAACACTCAAGAAGAGAAAAGCCGAAATCTAAGCTCCATCGAAGGTAGCCAAGTCCACGCAAGCTCCCACTGCAGCAGATGCAGCCAGGGTTCCCCCTCACCCCTGGTGTAGCCGGTCTTCCTTGACCCAATACGGCACCTGGGAAGTGGGGAACCCCCACCAGCTCCTCTCGTGGTCACAAGATTCTCTCTCTCTCTCCTTGCCTCTTTTCCCCAGCTGCAAAATGGCTGCTGCACCCAGCTGTTTGAAGGGCAAGAACGCCGGGGCCTGTCAGCTCTCAACAGAAAGGCATGACCAATTTTATTTATTAAATACCCCACCACCTTCGTTTTTTATAAATAACTCCTCGATTTACAAACAGTTCATTTAGTGACCGTTCAAAGTTACCACAGCATGGAAAAGGGGACTGTCAGTGTTCCAGAAAACCTCAACTCCACCAAAGAACTCCTCAACCAGGTCCGAGACCCAACCACTCCTCACCCAGGTGCAGAAAGAACATGACCTTGACTGAGAGAAAGAATGCTATTATGTCTAACCACATACACTCCAAGAAATTCCCCCCTCCCATTCTCCCAGACTCAAGAATGTGGCAGACCGGAAGCGTCTGATGCTAATATGGCTTCCAAAGCTGACAGGGACTTTTTTTTTCCCCCTCGTGTTTTCCACTCTTACGATCGTTGCAGCATCCCCAGGGTCACCTGATCCAAATCCAAACGCTTGGGAATCGACTTGCATTTACTGACAGTCGCAGTGTCCCGGGGTGTGTGTGTGTGTGTATATGTCACGTGATCCCCGTTTGCGACCTTCTGATGAGCGAAATCCACGGGAAAGCCAGATTCGCTTAAGCAGCGTGTCCCTAACGTAACCACGGAAGGGATCCCCTTAAAAGAACGGTGGCAAGAAAAGGTCGTAAAACGGGGTGAAACTCGCTGAACAAAAATGCCTCGCTTAGCAACAGAAATTTAGGGGCTCCGTTGTGGTCGTACGGAGGGTTAGGAAGGAGGGAGTGGGTGTGTGTGGGAGGACTGGTGGTGTTTTCAGAAGCCCCCCCCCCGCCTCCCCCCCTACGGGCCTGGATTGTGAGAAAGTTTCCAGGCGAGAAACAAGCGAGAAAGGAACAGTGCAGAAACGTTGCTAACGAATGACAGGGCTGATCCAAAGGGCCTGGTGACGAAGCGAAGCGGCATTCGAGACCTCAACCGATGAGGTTGCAAACGACCGTCGTGCTGTGCTATTGAAGGCGGGCAGCGTCTCCCCTGGAGCCGCTTTCTGTCTGCTGCTCAGAGATAACAAAAAAAAAAACAGGCCAAGTGGTTTTTGGCTCCTTTGACAGGGAGATGCAAAAGAGACCCACCAGGCGACTTCACTTCACGTGCCTTTCATCGCGCACTTCATGTGAACTCCCTTCGCCCTCTTCACTGGCAGCCAGGAGCTGGGTCCTTGAGCTGGAACAGGGGCAAAGGTGGCTAATCTGGCTCTCTCTCGCCCTTATCAGCGGTTAAGGTGGGATCCGGAGTTCCCTGCTGGCTGGGATCAAGGGAGGATCTGCAGAGGCAAGACGGAACGGGAACCAGGGAAGCTTTGCTGGCTTGGAAAACTGTGGAGCTGACAAATGTAAAGCAGGAAATCAAGGAATGAACGGCAAACACACGTCCAAAGGCAAAAGAGGGGATTACGGTGGACGTCGGCATTAAAAAGACGACAATCCCCTTCTCCTCTTCCAGCATACCTAAAGTTTAACCCAAAGGCAATAGGATTTCACACTTACGACCGTTCCAGCATCCCCATGGGGGTCAGCAGGAGATCCAAATTCAGATGCTTGGCAATTGACTCCTATCTTCGGATCCTTTTGACAAGCAAAGTCAAAAGGGGAAGCCAGATTCCCTTAATTCACTTTAACGACTGCAGCGCTTCACTTAACAACAGTGGCAAGAAAGCTCGTAAAACGGGACGAAGTTCCCTTAACCACGGTCTCACTTAAGCACAGAAATTTGGGGCTCAATTGTGGGCATAAGCCAAGGGCTACCCGTATTCTAGCTGGTGGTTATGACTTCCTATTCGTTTGGATCGTTTCTCCAATAAGTCAGCTAACGTTTTAAACCAGCCTCCAACACGGTGGAATGGAAAATTGTCTATGCAGCAATAGATGAATTAGTTCTTCTTTCGCTATTTCTCAGTGACCTAAAGTGTCTTTTTTTCCCCTTGTTGTTTGGAAACCAGATGTTCTTTGTATAATAATAATAATTTTTTTAAAAAAAAAGTCCAAGTAATGCTCACTTTGTTGAAAAATGAACTGGAAAGCAAACCCCGAGAAGGTGGGGGGAAAAAAAACCCTATAGCTGTGATAGTGAACCTATGGCACGCGTGCAGGAAGTGACTGCGGACACAGGAGCCGTCGCTGTAGCTCAGTTCCACTTGCATGTGCGAAGCCTCCCGCCAGCCAGCTGATTTTCGGGTATCTGTGCACATGCATGGGGGGGCAGGGGGCATGCAGGAGATGCATGTGCATGCACAGGAGAGCAGGGAAGAGCAAAGGGGGGGTCACACGTGCATTGCATTACGGGTGCAGGTGAAAAAGGTTAGCCATCACTGCCCTATAGCAACAGCTATTTGATGCTGACGACAATTCTGCAAACGCAGTACGTGTCAAGGTGGCTGAAGGCACGAATGAAAGAGGCCCCACTTTCCTTCTCGGTCGCGCATGTTGGCGGCCGCAATGACTTTAAGGAAGCTTGTATGCCCGGTGTCCGTGCAATGGGCTGGCGATTGCCAAAAATAAGACCCGCATAAGGCGATCTTCCCCAGGCCACGGAGAGATGCCTTTTTAGCGATCGGCATGGCTTTACCCAACAGATGTTAGAGCAGCAGGGAAGCCTGCATGAATCCAGCAGCTGACGGTTCGGCTCAAACTGGGGAAGTTATAAATAAGAGACTCACACCGTTACAGGCTTCCGAGCGCAAGGGTACCCTTTGCTTGAGAAGCAGGACACAGCCAATTGGCTTGCTCCGCCGTCCAATTTCTCTAACATAAACTGCCTGCTGGTTGTCAAGATGTGGAGCGGCTCTGATCGGAAGCTCTTTCAGGGATGTGTTTAATCTATTGGCCTCTCGCCTGAAAAGGAGAAGGGGAGGAGAATCCAGGTTCTCAACCCACAGAACGCTTGGTAGGCTCTTAGCCTGTTTCGGTATCCGACGATGCATCAGCTTCTAACAAGCCTGGCTACTTTGAAGAGAAGATGGCGTAGAGCAGGGGGGTCAAGCTCAAGGGCCCACGGGGGCTGGATCCGCCCATGGGGGGGCCTACCCCACCCTGGGAATAGTGACGGACCAGGCCCTGGTGCCTCTGCCGGCGAAAATGGAGCTCAGGACGGTCGTGCAAAGCACTCCCGGGCTCTGTTTTTGGCTGTGACGGCCCCCTGCAGCTCTCTACCGGCTCTGTTTTCCCTGGCAGAGGGCTGCAGGAAGCCGTCGCGGCTGAAAACGGAGCCTCGATGATGGACGTCGAGTTGGCCATGCCCCCTGGCCAAACACACAACCCTCAATGAAATCGAGTTTGACACCCCTGATGTAGAGATAAGGAGCAACGTTTTTACGTGGCCAGAAGAAATCACCAGTCAACAGCGGCCTGTCCCTGAACAGCTAAAGCAGGAATAGGAAACTACAACACCCAGAAGTCCCTACCATTAACAATACAATCCGGAGCCAATAGGAACTGGGTACATGATCCCAACATAACCGAATTAGGCGCAAAGGAAGACAGGAAAGAACTTGGATTCCATCCCACGGCAGACGAACCGGTCTGGCTGGTCACCCTGTTCCTTAGGGAGTTGCTTGCTAACGCGGGCCAAGCGATGCTTGCAACTTCAGCTGTGAAAACAAGCAAGGCCCAGCCGAGGATGTGCTCCCACAAGAAGCCCAAAACGCAAACTTGCCGAGCTGTGGAATTCACACAAGACCGTGCAGGAGGCACCTCTCTTTTCAGAAGTTTACGTAGGACAAAGAATGTGGGGTGTTAACTCATCCTCTTATCCCTACCACTCTCCCAGGCACCTGGAAATGGAGGCCCGGAGAGCAGAGTCACGGCGGGGGGCTCTAACAAACGGGAGGCCTGCTAATCTCAGGGTTTGCCTAATCTGTATAAATATAAGCCCACCTCACCCAAAGGAAAAGAAAACATCTGCTGAACGTCTTAGGAGGTGGAAAGAGAGGAAGGACGAGTGCTTTGTGCTTTGAATAGCTTCCCCCCCTCCGGGCAAGGAACCTCCCTCCCCCGCCCCCCCCTTGCTTCCCCAGTCTTCCAGAGAACCGCTAAGATTTGGCTCTTGCAGAAACCCTTGGAGATTAAAGAGCTGAGCTCAGAGGATCTCCCCCCCATACACGGAACTGCTGCTGGCTTGTGGTTTGACTCTTACTGTGTGTTGGTGCTGTGTTGCATTATTATCTGATGTCATCCGGGGCCTAAGAGAACCTGGGAGTCAGACAGCGGAGAAACCTTACGCAGCTGCCAAACCCGACAACGGGATCCCATGCAAAAAGCCCTTCGAGCTGTTGTCACTCGTAGGAAACTGGAAAGCCCCAGAGTGCGGAGGGGAACAATTGGCCGAGGATGGAGGAGCTGCCTTGCAGGAAGAGAACTTCCCTGAAAGCTTCCGAGGCTGGTTTTTTTTTTTGTCTGCCTTTCAAAGGGAGGGCCACGAATTCCCCCAACCCGCCAGGGAAAACGTTGCTTCTGGAAGTCAACAAGCAGCCAAGCCAGAGGGCAGGAGCCGCCTTTGAAAAGCGATTTCCCTGACTCAGGGAAGCTGAATTGGTGAAGCCAAGATAGAGAAAGAGAGAGAGAGAGATAGGAGAGAGATCTCAGATCTGCCCTGAAACCTGCCTGCAAAGGATACAGACAGGAAAGAGCTTGTGGCTGGTTTTGTTGTTTCTTTGTCATTTCCACCCAAGATTCTAGCTCTTAAGAAACCCCCTTTGCTGACAAAAGCTTTCTAGATAGAACATGTGAGTGGGCAGAAGGCTGGCGTTTCCTTTTTGTTGTTAGTTGCGGTCGTGTCCGACCCATCGTGACCAGGACAACAGTTCCTCCAGGCCTCCTTCTTCTATTGCCCTCCATCTTTCCCAGCATGAGGCTCTTCTCCAGCCAGTCCTTCCTTCTCGTGATGTGGCTAAAGTCTTTTTGAGTTTCATCTTCAGGATCCGGCCTTCTCAAGAGCAGTCTCCATTAGGACTGACCGGTTGGATCGCCTTGCAGTAACGCAACCCAAATCCTTAGATGTGGCAATGAATTTCTCTCGTGTTCCCAGAGCGGCAGGTTGCCACTGGCTGCCCAGCCCTGCTCAAACACCAGGAGGCTGTGCTGAGGACAGGCTATGAAATGTATCCCTTGTGAGTAAAATTTCTATCTTTAGCTCCTGGATCTCCTGTCAGATTCCAGCGAACGTCCAAGGAATTGTGGCTGGTGAAGGAGAAGAACCTTTTCTGTTGTGGCTCCCACCTTTTGGAATAGCATGCCCCTCCAGGCTGAGAGAAGCCCCACCCCTCACCCACCCTCTTGGCCTTGCCAAAGAGCCTGAAAACCTGGTTCTGCCAACTGGTTTGGGGCCCCGAAGGGGATGCCCCATTTTGGAGCTGGCTAAAAAATTAGCAGAAGATTACCACCTCCATCCTGTCCAAGCCCTGGTTCTTTTTATCAGTTTTAATATTAGTTTTATTGCTTTAACTTTCAACGCCCAATGTTGTAAAGTTTTTAATCCTCTAATTGTTTGACAGCCGTGGTGGCGCAATGGTTCGAATGCGGTATTGCAGGCTGATTCTGCTTCACTGCCAGCACTTCGATCCTGACCAGCTCAAGGTTGACTCGGCCTTCCAACCTTCCAAGGTCAGTAAAATGAGGACCCAGATTGTCAGGGGCAAAAGGCTGGCTCTGTAAACCACTTAGAGAGCCCTGGAAAGCCCTGCGAAGCAGTATGTAAGTCTACGTGCTATCGCTATTTTTCTGTTATTTACGGCATAGCAAGCCACCCAGAATCGCTTGTTAGCAAGATGGGCGGCATACAAATTTAATAAATCCATCAATAATAGCTGGTGGGAGAACCCAGAGGACCTGCTGTCAATCAAAGCAAGAGTGTGGGGAAATGGAGCAAAGATGTAATGCTCCGCTCTTAGGACCTAGCAGAACAATCTTTACATTTTCTGCATTCAAGTCCTTTGAGGATGCGTCTGTCTCCAACGGCATCCATTTTATAACTCTTTTGAGGACTGGGGAGAGGGGAGAAAAGGCCATTCGTTTTCAAAGCAAGGGACAAAAGCCTCCCAGCTTCGATTACCGCAACCTCCATCCCCCACCAAAAAAACAAAACAACTAAGAAACAAGTAAGGGTGGGGTTGTTGTTGTTTTTTGTGTGTGGCTGTTGCTCAATCACCTGTTCCTGAAATTGCTCTTGTGACAGGCAGTCAATCAAGTCCACGCAGCCGAGGAGACAGCCGGAGGGATAATCCTTGGGAAATTCCAAATCTGCGGGTAAAGCGGGAGAGAAAATTATAAGGCAAGCTCACACATGGGCCTCCGGTTTCTGCCGTTCTCCACATGGTCCTGATTAGCCTTCGCCAGCCCTCGCGTGCGCTCACGCCATGCTACTTTCAACTGCTAATTTAACGGTTTGGATAAAACGCAGGCGTTCTTAGGGAACCCTGCCTGAAAATACCCACTCGTGGAGAAAGGATGTCATGCCCCTGGTGGAGATTGGAGGGAGAGGAGGAATAGCCGACAGGGAGTGGAGGTGTGGCTCTGGAGGTTGTGGAGGAGGCTGGGCAGTCAAAGGAAGAACCAGGCCCATCCCCTCTTCATCCTAGGACACGCAGGGAAGAATAGAGAAGGGAACAACTTGGCTTACGAGAGAGGAAGCGGCCATGATCCCCCTCATTGGTGGCAGCTGGAGGAATAGTATAATGGAGGGGCATTTAAAACACAGCGTTGCCAGAAGCAAAGCATGTTTTCTTCCTGGATGAGGTTTATCTTGGTTGCTGTTCTTCCAACGGACTGTGACTTGTTATCTTGTTATGAAGTTTGTAATTAATTATCCTGATCTGTCGTGGAACTTTCTTCAGTGCGGGTTTGTTTTGGTTTTTTATTGCTCCATTATCTGCTCTTTGAGTTTGGACTGTATTTCTTTTTTTTGGAATATTATTTTGGAAAGAGTTTAATCTCCAACTGCAAACAATTGAACAGTGAAGCCAAGTTGGAGGCAATAAAGGAAATTTATTTACGTCTGGAAATGCATTACTTGTGTGCTGTTTCCTGGGTCATCACAAAGGAGTTCACGGCTGCATCGCAGGGAGCAGTTCCCCATCAAGGACGTTAAGCCGAATTTAAGCCGAGAACTTCCAAATTTCAACTGTTATCTTTCTGGCCACCATACGGCTAGTCCTCGACTTACGACAGTTCATTTAGCAACTGTTTGAAATTACAATGCCAGCACTGAAAAAAGGGACAGGACTATTTATCACGCTTACAGCTGGTGTGGCATCCCCCTGGTCAGGTGATTTAAATTCAGATGATTGACCACTGTCTTGCATTTATGACGGTTGCAGTGTGGTTCCCGGGGTCATGTGTGATCCCCTTTTTGCGACCTTCTGACGAACGAAGTCGATGGGGAAGCCAGATTCACTTCACAATTGTCTGACTGGTTTAACGACGGCAGCGATTCCCCTAACAAATGTGGCAAGGAAAGTCGTAAAATGGGGCAAAGCCTCACTTAACAATTTTTTTCACTGAACAACAGAAATTTTGAGGTCAATTGTGGTCGTACGTTGAGGACTGCCTGCATAATCTCCCCCCCCCCCCCCCCCGGTTAAGGTGACTCTTTTAAGGTTCCTGTTGTATCATGCAGGCCTTTGAAACTTTCTTCACGGCTAAGAAACGCCCACTCCGTGGAGCCCATTTCCTGCCTTCCGATGGTCAGATGCAGGTGGCAAGGTTTCTGTCTTGAGAAGCTTACAAGACGTACTTGAGGGGAATTGAGAAATAAAAAAGACCCAATAGAATAGGAGGGAAAAAAATGGGACTCTGGAAAAATTGTTTGTTGGGCTATAAAAATGCAGAAAAGAAACAAATTTATGTGGAGTCACGCAATCAACTAATAAGCCAGAAGAGATGTGTCGAATTTCACCCTGCTAGGGTGGTTTGTGGTTTCACACGCTGCGTAACAATTTTAGGTCAAGGTTCCTTGTTAAATAATCCCATGGCTTTACATGACATAAATGTCACACATTCATAAATTACGGGATCTTCTCTTTCTCCCTTCTCGTTTCCTGCCCTGTGGCTATCTTTCTCTCAAGATCTCCTTTCCCTTTAGAACAACGTCTTGATACCAATTGAACCAAGATAAGTAAGCTTGGTTGTTTTGAAACCACTTCCCCTGTGTGGTCGTTTTCATACATTGGAGAGTCAAACTGAAATGTTATGTCATCGCAAAAATGGAGTTGAGAAGATGAAAGAGCAAAGAGAGCACACACATAAAGAATAGCAACGAAGGGAAAGAAAAAAAGCACAACATTTTTGTGGAAACATTTTGAGCACCTATTCTTCCAGAGCACCTCGCCCTACAAGTTATAAACAACCCTCTTAACTGTTTCAGATATAAACAGACATAAAACATCATTTTTAAAACAGTCAATGAAAATAAATATATAAAACAGACATAAACTGTTTCAATTCCTTCCTTCGGGACGGCGCTGTAAGGCATTGTATGCCAAGGCAACTAGACACAGGGACCGTTTTTTCCTCTCTTCTGAACAACTAATTCTCACAGTCCTGTCTCTTGTGTACATGCATCAAGCCCAAAAAGAGGTTGAGACTCTAGAAAAAGTGCAGAGAAGAGTAACCAGGAGGATTAGGGGACTGGAGACTAAAACATATGAAGAACGGTTGCAGGAAGTGGGCCTGGCTAGTCTAGTGAAGAGGACTAGTAGGAGACAGGAGAGCAGTCTTCCAATATTTGAGGGGCTGCCACAGACAGGAGGGAGACAAGCTATTTTCTAAAGCACCTGAAAGCCAGACAAGGAATGATGGATGGAAACTGAACAAGGAGCGAGTCAACCTGGAAATAAGAAGGAATCTTCTGACAGTGAGGACAATCAACCCATGGAACAGAAGTTGCCTTCAGAAGTTGTGGGAGCTTCATCACTGGAAGCTTTTAAGCAGAGACTGGACTGCCATTTGTCAGAAATGGTGTAAGGTCTCCTGCCTGGGGAGGGGGTTGGATTAGATGACCTACAAGGTCCTTTCCAACTCTGTTAATCTGTAATCACTGCTGCTTTAGTATTAGTATTTATCCTTCTTATCTTCTTTACTTCTCTCTTTTATTATGGTTCGTTGCAGTCAGACAGATGTTCAGCTTGGATTTGGCATTTCTGTCTACCTATCGAGTCCTTTCCAAGGACCTGGGATAGGCTGATGCAGAATATTATCATCATTACCCCACTGCTTCTGTACCGGAGATAAATTCCGTGTGTGTCTAATCACACTTGGACGAATAAAGTATTCCACTTCAACCTTTTTTCCCCCACTTTCCTTCTAGCCTCCAGAGAAAAAAAGCCCAACAAAGATAAAGGATTAAGCTCACCTTCCTGAAGCAACATTCTGTAGGTGGCCTCCAGCTCAGAAATTTCCTGGGCGGTTGGTCTTTTTGCCGTGGCTGCTATCCATAGCCGGCCTCTGTGGGATGTGTACCAAATTCGGCCTTCCACCCTGTGGAAGAAAAGGGAAGGATCAGAAATGGAGGCTGCCTCCCCATGGGGTTTTTTTTACATGTCACTCAAAGGACATTTTCTTTGGAAACCACTGTATGAAACTCTGGGTCAACCTTTGGGCCAAACTGAGTCTTAGAATGAGCCCAATCTCTTCTTGAAAGTCTCCAGGGATGAAGCTCCCACAACTTCTGAAGGCAACTTCTGTTCCATGGGTTGATTGTTCTCACTGTCAGAAAGTTTCTTATTTCCAGGTTAAATCTCTCCTTGTTCAGTTTCCATCCATTATTCCTTCTCTGGCTTACTGGTGCTTTAGAACAGGGGTCGCCAACCTTTTGAACCTCAGGGACCACCAAACTCATAATTTTAGATCCCAGGGACCACTAACTGGTTCTGTGGGTGTGGCCTAATTTGTGGGTGTGGCTTGGTGGTCATGTGACTGGCTGGGCATGGCTTGTATGTAAATATTATAAATATTTATATAAATATTGAAATATTTTTTTTATAAAAAAGAGCAACTTTTACCCAAATTCAGGCAAAGCAGGCAGGCAGATTGAGTTGCTCACAGAATCAGAGATTCATTCAGAAATCCATCTATCTTCCATTGGCTAGGTCAATCTGTCACATAAAGTTTGCTTGCAAGCAAACTCATAAAATTTGCTAGCTAGCAAACTTACAAAATTAACTCACAACACACCATGCATGTAAATATTGAATTTTTTATTTTAAAAAAGCAACTTTTATCCAAAATCAGGCAAAGCAGGCAGATTGAGTTGCTCACAGAATCATTCAGTGATCTATCTATCTGCCATCGGCTAGCTCAGTCTCTCAAATGTGCTTGCCGTGAGACTGCACTGAATTTGCTTGCAAATAAACCTTCAGTCCTAAGGGTGGTTTGGCTGTGCTTAGCTAGAAAGCAAGAAATCCAACCATTTCCTGCTTCCTAGCTAATCTAACTCTCCCGGCGCAGCAGAACAGATGATGGTCGGAAAAAGGAAAAATAGCAACTTAGCAGACAAGTTTGTTGGGTAAGGAGTGAGTGGGCGGGGAGTGTTCCCGCAGGCCATGTGGGCTGAGCAGCCTTGTGTTTCTGTGCAGCCTGGATTAATTGCTTTGGGGGGGTGCTCTGGGAGTGAGATTTCTCTGCGGCCCACCAAAATTTTCTCACGGCCCACCAGTGGGCCACAGTGCACTGGTTGGCGACCTCTGCTTTAGAAAATAGCTTGACCCCCTCCTCCTCTTTGTGACAGCCCCTCAAATATTGGAAGACTGCTATCTTGTTTCCCCTGTTCCTTCTCTTCCCTAGACTAGCCAGGCCCAATTCCTGTAACCATTCATCATATGTTTTAGTCTCGTCCCCTAATCATCCTGGTTGCTCTTCTCTGAACTTTTTCTAGAGTTTCAACATCTTTTTTATAGTGAGGTGACCAAAACAGCCTCAACAAAGGAAGAGGAAATGGCCATGATGGAAGGGCAGGGAGTCCTTAAAAAGCTTGACAAACAAGGAGATGGACAGAAAAGCCAAGATCTTCCAAACAGGTAGAGGCAGTTTGACACCTTCCCAGTTTTTTCAACAGAAACTAATGTTTATCCCTGCATATTTACCCAGGAATAATAGAAACATTTTTTAAAAAATATGGAAAAAAAGGTTCTTAGGAGAGAAAAAATTCTCTCTCTTTCTAATCTCAGGAGACAACCAAGAAAGAAAGAATATATATTGGCCTAGCAGCCAATATATAATATCTATGGGTATAACTAAACCCAATAAAATGAGGAAAAAATCCAGGGCTTAATTTGTAAAACAGATGAAAAGTCACAGCCCAATTGTACTTTTAAATGCATGTTTATTTCCCACCAATGCAAAACTCTTGGGATGGTTGGGTTTTTCACTTGAACCATTAACCTCTAAAATAAGAAGGTTGTTTAAAACCCCTGAGAATCTAGGCTGGCAGAGAGGAAAAGACTGTCTTACAGTCACAATTGTTTTCTTTGGGGGGAAAGGAGCCAGGCAAGAGCTATTCTGCTTAATGTAGCTGCTCAACTGGCATTAAGCCCTTTACTCTAAGGAGCTCAGGACACTAAATACAACCAAGCCATCTTTTATCATTTTGTTAACTGCGAAAGACAGTGAGGAAGAGGGGCAAGAGCATAATGCTCTTCATTTAATGGCAAAGCAGCCATTTGAAAAAGAACACCTCTGGGTCCAATAATATCTCACCCAACTTATCCAAGCGGGCAGTGGTGGGATTCAAATTTTTTTACTACCTGTTCTATGGGCGTGCCTTGGTGGGCGTGCCTTGGCTTGGTGGGCATGACTTGGTGGGCATGACTGGGGGAGGTTACTGCAAAATCCCCATTCCCTCCCCACCCCACTAACCTGCTTTCCAGCTCCTTTCTCCTGTGCAGGGCAACCAAAGAAAACCCAGTCAATCAGCTGGGTCTCAATGGGAGGCAGAGAAGAGATGGGGGCAGGGCCTGTTAAAGGTGGCATTGGCCGGTTCTCCGAACTACTCAAAATTTCCCCTACCGCTTCTCCAGAACTGGTCAGAACCGGCTGAAGACCACCTCTGCAAGCGGGGTCCTCATTCATTCACACAATCCTTGTTCCTGCAAGTGTGGCCAAGGAATCAGCTGATTGTCCTTTAGATTATTTTTGACATCCAGCCCTTACAAACTTGGGCCCTCCCAAGGGGTTGCATCACTACACTTACGACCCCCATATAAAAGTGATGGGAATCCAATGTATTACGTCCGATGCATCGGAGTTGGGGGGAAAGCAACATTAAAACATGCAGACAACTGTTCAACACACCCCTCAAGGGTTTTTATGTTTCCCCTTCAACTAGAGAGGTGGGAAACAGCATCACCAGGTGAATCGATCAGAAGGGTTAAAATGTTTAGGCTAGCAGTAGAATTCTGGGAGTTGAAGTCCACAGGTTTTAAAGTGCCCAAGGCTGGTCACCCTTGGTCTACAGGTAGTCCTTGGTTCATGACTGCTCTGTTTAGTGATGGTTTGAAGTTATGCCACTAAAAAAAAATAACTTTACAATTGGTCCTTGCACTTAAGATGGCCCCGACGGCCCCGGGGTTGCGCGATTACAATCTGGAGGCTTTGCAATCCACAGGTGTTTACAACTGTTGCAGCATTCTGTGCTCACGGGGTGTCACCTGATGTTGTGAGTCTGTTGCAGACATGGGATGTTTTGCTCAATGTCCGTGTCACTTAGCAATGAAGTGGCTAGCCCTAATTTGGGGACTCATCCTACCAGAAACTTGATTCTGATCGCCTTCTATGTATGAAGGTTTAGTAAGCTAATATAATTTTAAGAGAAGGGCGCATTGTGCCTTGTGGAAAATAAGCAACGTTCAATTCTTGAACATCCTTAGAAAACAAAAAAGGATTGCCGGTGGCTATCAAAAACATGTGTTTTCCGTGTTGCAATTTTTCCAGCCGCCCCCTGTGAAAAAACATCGTGCAAAATTATACCCCCAAAGGATACTTTTTACGATTCACGTCAATCCCCAGGGGTTTACAAGCCACAGAGGGGGAAAAGGGAAGCACATGGATGTCGCAAACATGAAAAGAAAGTGGCTAGAGCTCATTAAACCACACAAGCAGCTCCAATTAAAGACACACCAAAATGTTTTTCCCCGAAGCTTGTGCTTCTTATAAAATGGCAGGGCCACCTACATCATGTAGGTGACCTGATTCGCAATAGCACCTGGGCAAACCTCGTGTCACGCCCCTGTCGGAATCTGACTCAGAGGAGAAAGTCGAACAGCTGACAGGGAGCAGGAATGTGCCTCCGTTGGCTGTGGAAGAAACAGGGGAAGGGCAAAGTCTGGCTGGGCAGAGTAGGGGAGAGGTAGAGCAAGGGAGAGGAAATTCAGAGGAAGACCCAGGCCCACCCCCTCTTCGTCCTAGGGCATGCAGGGAGGAACGGAGAAGGGAGGAACGTGGGTTGCGTGGCTTATGGGGGAGGAAAGGGCCCTGATGCCCTTCATTAGCTGCAGCTGGGAATGAAAGTTTAAAAGAACTGAATGCTGACTGAAGCAGTTGCTGGGAGCAAACATGAGTTTATCCTGTGTTGTCTTTGCTTATCTGTGTTCCTGGTGTCTTCCCAACTGTGTGAATTTTGCCGTGCCTGCACATCTGGAATTTTTGCTCCTGCCCTGTCAAACTAATTATCTCGTTTTGGCTTGAGCAGACTTATAATTACAGTTTCTGTTGACCATGTTTTGGACTTGATTCTTTATAGTCAAAGGCTGTTCCTGGGAGTGTTATTCTCCAGCCAGAAGGCAACCAGGACATTGGGGGCAAAGTTGGAGCTAATAAAGGGACCCTTATTGATTATCTGTTTGTGTTGACTGTGTTGTCACACCCTGGGTCATCGCACGCTTGGGTCAGATGTGTCACGCGCTGGCCACCCCCACGCCCAGTTTAGCGAAGGGTGGGGGGGGGCGAATCCTGATACGTCAAGTGACGCTGTGCATTTGACACCCCTGATCTAGTGTGAACCCAATCTCAAAGTGCTCCTGGCGGTGACAGATCTCTGTTTACCTCTTGATCCCTTTGACCAGCAAGGAGGCCCACGGCTGATGCAGGCTCAGACACCAACCACCATCTGAAATCTCCTGTATCTCTCGATCCTGAACTCGTAGGCGGCTTCTTTCTGAATCTTTGGGGTTGCCACTCTCTGCAGAAAGGTCCATTTTCCGGTGTGGGAGCAAACCAGCTTGGTCCACCCACTTCAATATCATTTAAAAGAGAACCAAAATAATAATAATAATTGTTATACTTGGAAATGTAGCATGAAAAATAGGAAAAGAAAGGTTGTGTTTTTTTTTGACTTGTGCTTAACTGCCATTGGCGTTCGTTACTGTCACTGAACTGAGCAGAAGGAACAAAAAGTAAGTTATTGTGAGGGCTTCAGTTCTACAGAGGAATGATTGAGTCTATCATCTGCACCTCTATAACTGTCTAGTTTGGTTCTGCAACCCAACAGGACAGACACAGACTTCTGAGAGTAATGAGGATCGCAGAAAAAACAGTGACTACCAACCTGCCTTCAATTGAGGACCTGTATCCTGCACGAGTCAAAAAAAGGGCTGTGAAAATATTTACAGACCCCTCACATCCCAGACATAAACTGTTTCAACTTCTTCCCTCAACATTATGCTATAAAGCACTGCACACAAGAACAACTAGACACAAGGAATTTTTTCCCACCACTCTGCTAAGCAAATAATTCCCTCAACACTGTCCAACTATTTACAAAGTCTGCCCCACTGTCACTATTAATCTTCTCATCACTCCTTATCACCTATCCCACTTCTGACTTTATGACTATAAACTTGTTGCTGTATCCTTAGGATTTATATTGACTGTTTCCTAGTATGATTTGATTGCTTATTTGTTCCCTATGACTACCATTTAAGTGTTGCACCTGATGATTCTTGACTCCTGACGAATGTTATCTTTTCTTTTATGTACACTGAAAGCATTTGCACCAAGACAAATTCCTTGTGTGTCCAATCACACTTGGCCAATAAAGAATTCTATCTATCTATCTGCTGGCCTGGAGTTTGGTACCCCTGGCTTAGTGTTACCTCTCAGCCCTCAACAAGTTGGTGATGCTCAAAGAAGAAAAGTTATGCAGACAAAAAGAAAAAAAGAAATCCTAACCCTAGGATAGCAATCTCCACAATTTATTCCTGAAAAGATAGATACTGGATTATTGGGAGGTATTTCGTAGGAAGGAAGAAAAAAATACTGACCACTGGTGCTGCCTGGAGAATGTGCGGATTCACCAAGACTCCCAAGTCTTCAAGTTTCCTGTCCGGATTTTGCTTCGCCTTGACCAGACAGCCGTGGTTGATCGCTTCAACCGTCTCGTCCAACCTGCATGGAAAACCAGTCAAATTTGCCCTTAATCCCATGATATTCTCTTCCCTCTTCACAGAAGAGCCACGGCTGGAAATGCCCTTCTCACGCAAACATGGATCTGGGTCCTTTAATAAGTTGCAAATGCCGAGAATGCAATTGCTCAATTATTTCATCAGATCCGCCGGATCTACCGGTTGCGGCCCTTTCTGGATCGGGACGCCCTGCGCACAGTCACTCAGGCCCTTGTCACCTCTCGCCTGGACTATTGTAATGCCCTCTACATGGGGCTCCCTGCGGGGAGCATCCGGAGACTCCAACTGGTGCAGAATGCGGCCGCGCGGGTGATCATGGGGGCGTCGCGTAGCGCCCACGTGACGCCTCTCCTGCGCGAGCTGCATTGGCTGCCGGTGGCTCTCCGGGTTCGCTTTAAGGTTCTGGTTCTGACCTTTAGGGCGATCCATGGCATTGGATCAGGTTACCTACAGGACCGCATTCTACCGGTGATCTCCAGCAGGCCAGTGCGTGCACACAGGGAGGGCCTTCTCCGGGTTCCGTCGGCTGCCATGTGTCGCCTGGCGGTCCCGAGGGGTAGGGCCTTCTCTGTGGCGGCCCCTGCCCTCTGGAATACTCTGCCACCGGAACTGCGTACCGGCATGGACCTGAGGTCCTTCAGGCGCGCGCTGAAGACCTGGCTTTTCGAGCAGGCCGGCCTGGGCTGAGAGAGGGTTTTAATTTGTCTCCATTGCTTTTTAGTAATTTTAATTTGGGGGTTTTAAGGGGGTGGGGTGGGCTTTTATATTCGGCCAAATAATTCAATTTAATCTCTTTTTAATTTTTGTATCATTGTTGGGGTTTTCGATTGGCTGTACACCGCCCTGAGTCCCTAGGGAGAAGGGCGGTATAAAAATTTTATAAATAAATAAATAAAATAAATAAATAAATAAATAAATTTAACAGCATCCTCAATTACCCTGGTTAGCAAGTCAGTAGTAACCCTCTTAAGGATTTGAGCCTGCTTTTCCCTTCTCCTCAGGAGCCTTTATGAAAGCTCGCAGAACACAATGGATGAATGCAAGAGAGAAATCCATCATGGCAGCTGATCTTTTCCTATCGCAAATGCAGGGCTCTCCTCTTTATCGCCTCCTCGGTCCACCGTCTGGTTGCAGAACTGGCAGGATATATAAGTGTGCTGTAAATTACGAAGCTTCTTATCTGTTGCTGAAATATTAGTCTCTACTGGCCCAGCCCAGCAGGAAAAGAGGCAGAAAACTAGCTTAGAGTTATAGGTAGCCCTCAACTTACAAGCGCAACTGAGTCCAAAAGTTCCATTGCTGAGCAAGATAGTTGCGAAGTGAATTTTGCCCCCTTTGTTATGATCTTTCTTGCCACAGTTGTTAAGTGAATCACTGCAGTTGTTAAATGAACCATAAGGTCGTTAAGCAAATTTGGCTTCCTCAGAAGATTACAAATGGCAATCACATGACTTCCGGACACTGAAACCATCACGAATATGAACCAGTTACCAAGGATTTAGATCAAGGGTCTCCAGCCTTGGCCACCTTAAGCCTGGTGGACTTCAGCTCCCAGAATTCCCCAGCCAGCTGCTTAGGGGATTCTGGGAGTTGAAATCCGCCAGGCTTAAAGTGGCCAAGCTTGGAGACCCGATTTAGAAGACACGACCACGGGGATGCTGAAATAGTTGTATGGGAAACGGCCATGTTTTTTTTTTCAGTGCCACTGTCACTAAATGAATGGTTGTAAGTCGAGAACTACCTGTCCCAAAGGTGCTTTTTTTTTTCAAGAGGCAACTGGACTTTCATATTTTTCTTTGAAGACATTTCACTTCACATCCAAGAAGCTTCTTCAGCTCCGACTTCAGCTGTCTGCAAGAAGTATAAATCCTTCCATTCCCCACTGCCCAAGTCAGAGCAGCTTCTGGGATGAGAAGCGAAACGTCTTCAAAGAAAAATCAGAAAGTCCAGTTGCCTCTTGACAATGCACCTTTGGTATAACCATGGCCTGGAGGACTGAGAATCTCCACAGACTTTTAGCTGAATTTGGGATGAAGACCTTTGGAACCGGGGTGGGATTCAACCAGTGGTGCTACAGGTTCGGTGATGACGTTTTGAGCGCATAATAATCATCAGCTATGCTGCCCGGACAGCTGAAAAGCACTGCGTGCAGGTGCACAGCATTTGCAAAAACCACTTTTCCCCTGCTTTTTCTGTGCCATGCAAAGCATCTGAAGTTGAAAAAGCAGGAAATAAAGGTCAAGTAACAGCCCCGGTGGGCGGGCGGGCCAAACAGCAGCTGCTCTTCAAAGCTACCGGTTCTATAGAGCCGGGCAGAACCGGTAGCATCCCACCTCTGCCTTGGAATGGTGTGGGAGAAGGAATGGATTTCCAGAAGAAAGAAAAAAAATTGTAGACTGCAGAAACCAGGAGCATCACTCAGGTGACCCTGAGGACCGACACAGATAAACCTCCAAGTGGCCTCAACGACCCTCTAAAAGGATGCAAATGACCAGCTGTCTGCAAGGAATATAAATCCTTCTCTTCCCCACTGTCCAAGTCAGAGCGGAAGGAGCTTCTGGGATGAGAAGCGAAACGTCTTCAAAAACCAGAAAGTCCAGTTGCCTCCTTGAAAAAGCATCTTTGGGACAACTATGACCGAGAATCTTCATAGACATCAAGGACTACCTGGTATTTGAAGGGCCACAAGTCCTTCCTATCAGCACAAATTCTTCAGATTCGTAGAAGACCCTTCATGGATGCTTAAAACAGGATCCATGAATGAATGAATGAATGAATGAAAATGCTTGAAGGAATGAATGAATGAACGAATGAAAATGCTTGAAGGAATGCAAGAGGAACAGAGAAAAACTCCAAGCTCCTCCCAACATATCCACTCCCACCCAAAGTACATCCACCATTTCCAGAAGGACTCGCCTGTCCCAACTGTGATCTTGAGTCGACCACTCCCGCCTCCCCACAGCACCAGGATCCTCACTTGCTGTGATATTCCGCCATGTTAGTCGTTTTCTTCCCGGATCTGCCGGCCAGCGAAGTCGATGGTGATCTTCCTGGAGAGCCGCGAGGCGTGCCGCAATTCGTACAGCTCCTTCGCCCGCTTTCCAGCACCTGCCTCTCCTGCTTGGACAGCCACTGGTTGGAGTCGGTAGCGAAGTAATCAGACTCGTCGTCGATTACTTGCGTTCGCCGCACGCTGTGGGAGAAGAATGGAAGGTGGGCAAGGCAGCACCGTTACTACCGTCCACCCCTGTGTTGGCATCTGGGAAGCTAATATCAATCCAGACCAAGGGTCTCCCACCGTGGCAACTTTAAGACTGGTGGACTTCAACTCCCAGAGTTTCTCAGCCAGTTGCTGAGGTAGGAGACCCCGCCGATCCGATCCAGAGGCCTCTACAGACTTTGAAGGGCAGCATCGCCCCAGAGGGGTTTCCAATTGTTTGTCACTCGACCCCTTTAACCAAAATGAAAATTGGGACCCCATTCATGATATAAAATAGGTGTTCTTTTAATAGACCATGGGTACTTCGAATAAATCTTCGATACATGAGGGCTTTTCAACGTGGGTGATCTCTATCTATCTATCTATCTATCTATCTAAAAATACAAGTTCCAAGTATACTCTTACATATATATGTATATGTATGTGTATTTTAAATATATATATATATATATATATATACACACACACACACACACACATACTGTATAAAGAAAAAACTATAAAGAAAATTTTATATATATTTGTTTTCTTACGTTTTTGCGGGTATTTTCCCACGTAATATTTGTGTTTTTATTATAGCGACGTTTCAGCAGAATCTCATCTGCCATCTTCAAGCACACAAAATTAAAAATTAAAAAGCCTGAAGATGGCAGATGAGATTCTGCTGAAACATCGTTATAATAAAAACACAAATATTACGTGGGAAAATACCCGAAGAATATTTCCCACGTAATATTTGTGCTTTATAGTGACAGAATCTCAACTGCCATTCTCAGGCTTGTGTATTAGGTTCTTTTTAATTTTGTGTGCCAGGCTAATACACAAGCCTGAGGATGGCAGATGAGATTCTGCCGAAACGTCGCTATAATAATATTACGTGGGAAAATACCTGAAGAAACCTAAATACCATAAATATAAATACCCGCGAAAACATAAGAAAACATATATATATGAATATGAATATATATTTCTTTGACATACAGTAGCATTTAGTGAACAGTGTACTGTCTGGATCAATTTGCTTTATACACAATATTAAAAACAATAATGGTACTATTTAGGTATACATGGTAATAATCTTTCAACTTCTAACATTTACGTATACGTAGTAATTATAATATGGCTCTCCAGCTTTTCAATGGAGTCCTCCATGACTGACTCAGCCGAACCTATTTATGTGTACCCTGCCCTCATTATTATAAATAATTCAAGGGGGTGCACACACATAATACCCCTCCTATTTTCCCCACCACAACTCTCTGAGGTAGGGTGGGCTGAGAGAGGGACTGGCCCAAAGTCCCCCAGCTGGTTTTCATGCCTAAGGCGGGACTAGAATTCACCACCTCCTAGTTTCTAGCTTGATGCCTTAACTACCCACTGTTCGTTTTTGTGTCCCAGATTAAAATTAATCACAGTGCAGTAGGTTTTAGCCCTAATGGACTGCATAAGAAGCCTGATGCTGGAAGCGAGAAACATTTTCTTTTTCTCAATCCAGGTACCGGAGCCTTTCTATCAAACAGCATCCCCCGTGCCAGTTGGGGTTCTCCTGTCAAATGGCAAGTCCAGCTAGCAGAGTTTCTCACTGTTAATGATTTGCCCAGCGGGCTTTTTCCCCTCTCTCTTCAGGAAAGCAACTTCAGATTTTTCCATTAAAGGCAACCTGCTGGTTTAAAGCTGAAGCTGGTGTGGCTGCTTTTAACAGAAAGTGCAAGAGCAAGGCACAGTGGCCACGGATATAAACTGCAGCCGGGAATCCTTCCAGCACAACTGTGAACAAAGCTTGTTGCCCGCCACGTGCCTCAACTATACAGGCTAGGAAATCAGGGAGTCAAAATCCAATACATTTTGGAAGCATTCAGCTGGGGAAAGTTGGTCAATTCCTCCTTTTATAGGTTACTCTCCCACATACCTGGTTTTGTCATATTCCAGCAATTTGTCTTTGTGCTTCACAGCCATCTCCAGACCTGACTTAAGTCGAGCCTCCCGAAGTTGGAGTGAGTCTTTGTCACTTATGTCCGCCTTCCCAGAATTTTCTGCACCTGAGGGAAACCCCAGCCCAGCCCCAAGAAAAGCTCAATTTAGTACAAAGAAGAAGGAAGTCAGAAAGCAAATGTTTCCCTTTACTATTTTTAGGGGTAGTTTTTTTTCCTTAACTTTTATAAACAACATCATTGTGGAAATTTTGGCATTAGATAGTCCTCGACTTACAACAGCTTGTTTAGTGACTGATGTTACAACGGCACTGAAAAAAGTGACTTATGACAATTTTTCACACTTATGACCGTTGCAGCATTCCCCATGGTCCCGTGATTTACATCGGATGCGTCACAACTGATTCACATTTGTGACAGTTGCAGTGTGATCCCCTTTTGCGATCTTCTGCCAAGACTAGTCCATGGGGAAGCCAGATTCACTTAACAATCGAGTTATTAACTTAATAATTGCAGTGATTCACTTAACAGTGACAAGAAAGCTCGTAAAATGGGGCAAAAGTTACTTAACTAGTGTCTCACTTAGCAACAGAAATTTTGAGCTCAATTGTGGTCGTACACGGTGGACTACCTATACATTCAAATATCTATTTGTCTTTTCATAATGTTTTTGCAAAACATTTGGTTCACTAAATAAAAGCATTATAACACAAAATGACAACAAATCATGTATGGAATACGTTCGATGTACTTCTTAAAAGAAGGAAATGTAAGGTTCTATATTTGTGTGTCTTTAGCAAGCTATCATTGCTAAAGTTTTTAAACAAACAGGTGCTTCATAATCAGCCTAGATTTTCAAGTATTGCTGGATCCCCTCATCACATGATCATTTCCTTGCCAGCTTCCCATAAGCAAAGTTGATTGTCCTTCAAAAAATACCAACCTCCCAAAAGTTTCTTTAAGAGCTTTTGGCTCTTGTTGGAATCTCGTTGCAAGACATCCTGTTCTTCTTTGGTGCACACCTACAAGAGGAATAGAAACATCCGATTAAACTTTAAGTCTTCTCACTATATGTAGGAAATATCTTTGCTCATTGCTACACGTGCATAATTTGTCTACTGTTTAAGACTGCTCTGAAAACTGTAACTTCATCTACATTTGATATGAAAGCATTTTTTAATGAAAGCATGTTCAAAGCAAATTAAAAACCACAAAGTAACAAGGTAAGACTTCGTTATCTTTTTATTGCTCTTTGGTTTTGTCCTGGACTCATTTACTGGCTGTCTTGCAAATCCGTAGTATGTAGCCTCTCTAGTTAGGAATACATTTCTCTCTTTTTTTAATGAGCATATATGGTGACTGTCTTACAGTGAGAGCTTTTGTGGTGTAGGCAAAGGGGATCTGGGGTTATGACAGGTCTTTCTTCTCAGTGTTAAACAGATATTTAAAATGTAAACTAAAATATAATATTTCAAAGAGGTGTCTCCTTAAAATAACAGCCTTGTCCATCCTTATTTCCATACCAGAGTTCCACAGAACAGGCAAGGCCCAGACCCTTCTTGTTCACAAACGATGCGCCCGCACGTCAAACAGTTGTTGATGAGTTTGTGCTTCTGGGCCAGGCATTCACAAGAATGGCGCCCTGGAAGCATGACAGCCAGCTTGTCCTGGCCTTCTTTTGTGTACAAATTGACGTATTTTGCCTTCTTTTTGGAGGAACAGGAGTTGCTACCTCTGGTGACCTCCTGAGCCTGTTGTAAAAGGGGAGAAAGAGGGATAAAATGAAGAGAGGAAATCATAGCAGTGAGCAGATATACTATAATAAAGACTTTGTGTGTGTGTGTGTAATTGTCTCCCTTGCCCCCTCCCTCTCATGTCTGGAGACAGACAGACAAACTTTGCAATTGTGGACTTCAACGTCCTTGGGAATTGTAGAAGTTAAATTCCACAAGTGTTAAATTTTGGAGACCTATGACCTATTAAGTTTACTTACATTACAATTAAAGAAATAGTACAAATTATGGTTGAAAACAATACACATATCGTTAGGTACACACACAGCGTACAGAAATGGTGTGTAGAGGTCAGGGGTATGACAGACAGAGAGACAGACAGACAGAATTGAAATTAGTTCCCCATTTTCCTGAAAGATATTATTTTCACTGCAAAATAATGGGTAAACATTAGTCTTTATTAAAAAAACAATTTTAACTGCTCCTCTATCCAGGGTTTTGTGGTATTTGGATTAAGGCAAAGTCTCTTTATTCACCATGAAGTGCAGTGGCCCCTTGAAAAGCACTAAGTGAAATAATTATAATCAACTGCATAAAAAATTACACCAAAATGAATCTGTTCTAATAACGGTAGACAGAAATGCACCTACCTTGGCTAAATCGAGTGGTGTTTTTGCTTCCTCGACAGGCTTGCAGGCTTCAACATAAATAGGTGTTTCCTGTTTATTTCTCCCTTTATGCCTTCCTCTCTTTGTCTGGTCTCCTGGCCGAGGAGTATCCAAAATATCTAAAAGAACAGGAAAAACATAGCAGATGCTGGTTTTGGTCCAGATTTTTTTTCCTCATCCTTCTGTAAATATCAAAATCTTGGCTCCCCAAAGTGGTCCATATCAACCTCTCCCCCAAGGATCAATGGGACAGTCCAAAGAATTAATAAATGTCTAGGGGTCAAAAGATCACTAAGTATCTGGAGGTCAATAAATACTGAAGAAATGATGGGAGGTTGATTGGGGTCAATTCATGTTTGGGGGTCCCTGTAGAATTCCATGCCAATTCGTAGTTCTGAAGGTGAGATGTCTAGTGGCAAGACAGTGTTATCCAGTGTTGGATGGTCAGCTACCAGCAAGAGCAGCCTTGAATTGTCTCCGTTCTTATGGCTGTTATTATTGCTAATGCTACTAAAGTAGCATTTACTAAATTATTTTCATGTCATAAATGTTTGAGGGTCAATGAACAATGTGAAACCTCATGAATGGGTCCATGAGCTGAAGAGTTTGGGGACCAACGGTCTAAATAAACAAGAGAATGACCCAAGACCATTGTACAGATCTTTTGCTACCGTCCATAAATTAAAGGGCCATGTACAACTATGACACACCACCACATATTCCTAGATATTAAAGGAAGAAGGTGAAAGCAGCGTAGACATATCTTTTCTTAGTCTCATAACTAATTCAATCTACAGAAAGCTGACCAGGAACACTGCACTCTTAGAAATAAGTGCTTTTTTGTGTGACTTGCAGCTTTCTTTGGTTAGACCAGGGGCAGGTATCCTGTAGATACCAATGAGCTATTAATTCCACAGAATTTCAACTCAACTAACCTTCATTGCAAGGAATGCAGCATTGTAAGGAATGTTGACTGCTATATTTCAGCAAACTCATATTTTAGCTTACAACGCGCTTAAGCAGCACTATCAAACCAAGCCTACAAGAATTCAGACCATGATAGATGGTAGCAAAGGGCTGAAGTTTGCTGATTGGTTTGCAAATTTAACAATGATTTGCTAATGCCCTCTTTATCCCTGAACTAATTTTTATCTCATTTTCTGCTCCCCACTTACCATCCTTTTTCTGATACAGAGGCAAAGGATCCAAAGTTGTAGAACGGGACTGTTTCCACCTGGCTACAAGCTCATCTATGAAGTACTTCTTCTGGCCATCTCTCCCTTGGATTAAGTCTGTGACATATTCGCGAAACTCTTCCTCGTCATCGATAGACAAAATATATCTAAAAATATACAGAGGTGCTTATAAAAAAAGAATTTGGGGAGTTCAAGATTGAGAAACACTGGCCGGACTTTGTTACCAGGATCTCTTAATGATAATTGTTATATTTCTTTGTCCTATAAACAGTGCACGTTTGCCTATGGAACTACCCAAGACAATAACTTAAACGGAGCAAAGAAGTTTATTAACGTCTTTGCAAACACAGGTGCACAGAGAAAGTAGGCACAGAACTAAGCATGAAAGTCAGCTTATATCCCTTTACACAGACTCACCGCCCCCTCCCCTTGTTAGCACAGCATCCTGTTGAAGCATTTAGTTAACCCCCAACCCCAAAAAAACACTGTCTAGCAATATTTTCAGTTTTAACTGTAACCCACTTTTTTATGCATAAGCTCTACTGTTCTTGTTTCCCTGCTGTGGGTTACAGCTGGCATTTGTGGTTTCACACGCCTGACATTTTTAGCTTGTTACCAGTTACGTGTTTGGGAAAACAGCTTGATCCCCTTTCCAGTTGCATGCATTTGGCTAAGCGTTTTAGAAAGGATACATACTCACTTTTGTTTTTTGCCTTTAATATTGGTATATAACAGAGGTCTCCAAACTTGGCAATTTTGAGACTTGTGAACTTCAACTGCCAGAATTCTCCAGCCAGCTTTCTAGCAGTTGAAGTCCAACAAATGTCTTAGAAAGGATGCAAATGTCTACGGATACACTTTTTAGAAGGTAAAAAGCATGGCTGGCTGGAGAATTCTGGCAGCTGAAGTCCAACAAGTCTTAAAGTTGCCAAGTTTGGGGACCCCTGATATTTAACAAAATGCGTATATAATCGCTTGCCAAGGCCTGGAAGAGTCACACATCATCCTGTGCTGCCAACAAGCCACAATAGGGT
Source organism: Bungarus multicinctus (assembly GCA_023653725.1). Classification (NCBI taxonomy): domain Eukaryota; kingdom Metazoa; phylum Chordata; class Lepidosauria; order Squamata; family Elapidae; genus Bungarus; species Bungarus multicinctus. The sequence goes on from CM042843.1 coordinate 17,072,063, forward strand.
TTTCATGCGTTGCGGGAAAGCCGTGGTCATTCTCCCAGACTCCCCCCCCCCCCAAAGCCTCAATTGCCCAAGGCTATCACTGGGTCACTCCTTCCATGCCCCGCCACCTGTTGAACTCCTGCTTGTTGTCTTAACGGGCAAAGCAATACCCTCAGCATGGCAACTGCCGTTGTCGGCCTGCCGGAGCCAAACGAAAAGCGGGCAGGACAGAAGGGCTACCCTTCTCGCCCCCCCCCCCCAGCAAAGACCACAGCCCATAACAAGGTGACATCGTGGGCTCTGCCCCGCTCCCCCTTTTTCCCCCGAATCCCCCCCCCCCAAGCTCACTGGATAATCTCCTCGCTGACATCCAGCCCAAAAGTGCCGCGCAGCTCCCCCATGCACCACGACACGAGCGCCGCCGCCATCTCGGCTTCTGACAGCGACGCCTTCATGACGGGGGGGAAGAAGAAAGCGGGTGCGCACGCACACACATACACGAAAAGCCGGCCGGGCTTCGGTTTCGGTGCAACGCGCACAGGCGCCGGCTAAGCAACGGCGGCCGCGTATTTCTAGTTCCGGGTCTCATCCCCTCTGAACTGCAGTACAGCGGCCTTGAGGTTTTTAAAAGCAGGGTGTGTGGCAAATTTGGCAACTTTTAAGACTTGTGGGCTTCAACTCCCAGAATCCCCCAGCCAGCCATGTCCACTAGAACAATCACATATTGAAGCTGCAATCTGAAGTCTTACGCGACTGTGCTGTTCGTGGTTGGCTTATGGTTTAATGTGTTCTATAAATCCAGAGAATTGGAATAGGTCAAGAAACTGTTATTCCTTTACCCACAATTAGCATGGTGCATGAAGTTAGCTACAACTAGCTTGTTTCTACCATTGTGAATCATTTAGATGGCACACACCCACTCACTCACACTCATACACACACACGCTTAGACCAGAGAGATTTGGAATGTGAGTTAGTTTTGCTGTAAGATTTGAAAAACAAGTGAAAAACATGAAATAATATACTCGAGGGAAACAACTGAAACGAAACCAAAACCATTTTAGCAACTGAACCTTGATGAAGGTTGCAAATGAACACTAAAGAGAACTACAGGATTAAATAGAAAAGAATTAAAATAGTTAAGGGCTACAACTTTAAATGCAGGTTGAAATATTAATAACATGCCTCAGAAAGGATGCAAACGTCTGCAGATACACTTTTTAGAAGGTAAAAAATGTTTTAAAACTTTTACACGATATAGACCTTATAGAATATGAAAGCATGGGAGAGAACAAAATTGAGATTACCAACATGGGAATACAAAAGACAACTCTAGAAAAGGTCCAGGATATGGAACAGCTGTTACAAAAAAATTCTGGACATCTTGTGGTTCTGTTAGAATGTAAATAAAAAGTTAACCAACTACTTTTTTTTATTATCTGGAACCATTCAGAGAGGGGGAAGGTTGAGAGGGAGGCTGAGCAGAGATAATAGCTAACTGGGGCAGAGTAAAAAAGATGGGGGAGAAAAGAGATAAGTAACATTTAAAGCAGGAGAAATAAGTTCAGTTAACCCCTTATGACAATGGAAAAGTAATTCCGTAAGAAATTATGGAGAGGTTTTATGGCTGCTAACGCTTAATGCAGACATAATAAAATGTTTTTTTATTTATTGGTAAAGAAAATTTGCATCTTTTACATTCAACTTGTCCTGCAAATACATGGAAGAATAAAATATAATTTTACCTTCTCCAAAGGTCACAAAAAAAAAAATAGATAAGAAGGGCTGGCAATATTCACAAGACAGGTGAATATAAGACCAGATGAATTCCATGTATGAACTCTAAACCTATCTATTTCAGTGTAATAAAAGCAGAAAGAATAAAGAACATTTATTTCCAAAAGAAACTTAAAATAAATTATGCCACTTCTGTTCAAATAAAACTTGAGTTTTGATACACAGGATGTTTAAAGCTTGGTAAGCCAGGCACTCTGCCAATCAAATCTCCCAAGCAAGTATATTTTAAGGAGTTGTTTGAAAATTCAAAAACAGGACATGATAGTTACTCCAAAGTGAGTAACCTAGTGCAAAAACACTATCTCCCCCACCCAAGAAAACCCGTCTGCTGTTCTGGATCCCACTCCCCCATAAGTATTAAAGCACGTAAAGCAGAACAAGAATCTGACTCCAAAAAGTATAAAGATCTGAGCTGACAATGCTTGGAATTTTCAGGGGAGGAAACGAAAATGCAGCCAGGCAAAACTGGGTATAGGAAAGAAACAAAGAATCTTGCAGGGTCTGAAACGAATGCATCCGAAGAACGGTAAAAAGAGAACATACTTAGAGGAAAACCAGAAAGAAATTAAAAAGACAAACCAAAAAATTCTCTTACCTTCATGTTGCTTCTTGACTCCACTGGAGCAACTGTTTCTGTATGCTGCAGGAAGCAAGGAAGAGTGCTGAAATCCGCCCCTTAAAAATTATCTTCTTAGACAACCTTGAAATTAGAGAAGGCAGTTTGTTTTTAAATCCCTCAAAAGGAGATTGCCTACTCCAGTGGTTAAAATGCTGAGTGAAGCGCTTATTTGAGATCTTGAGGCAGCTATTAGGCAATCTAGAAAGCAGAGGATGTTGCCCCGGGGTTCTTCCCCTTCTGGAATTGTTTTCATTTAATAACTAAAAGCCTGGATGTTGCCCAATTAGGAAGGTAAAGACTGCCTATAATTGAGATCCTTTTAAAAAGTCTTTGTTTTTCATCATTTTAGCTTTTTATTGATTATTGTCTCTGAATAGGTCTTTATTCTTGATAGATTTATCTTACCTTGTTTTATTGAATCGGAACATCTTAAGAGTTGGATAGGATCCAGAAGTCCAGTGTTTCTCAAATTTGACAACTTTAAGAAATGTAGAGTTTAACTTTAGGTCCCTCAGGGTCATATCTTACATTATTCCCCCTTGAAAGCTATTTTATCCTCTTATCCTAGTCTTCCAACTTGTCCAGATTAAATTGCAAATTCTTTTTATCCTGGTGTTGGTAGGACCACCCAATGTGTCATCCCCAAACTTGAAAATCTGCACATTAGTCCTATTATCTAGATCATTCATAAAAATGTTGAATAAAGCTGACTTAAAAATATGTCCCTGTTGGGTCCGTGTTTGAATATGAAGTATATATTCTACTTTTAGACTCCTTTGGGAAGGATGATTAGAATAAAACCACCTAACATTGATATTACAACTGCATCACACAGTTCCTAACAGCTAAAAACAACCCTATGGATTGGCAAATTAAAATCTTGGTTGAAGACAATTCTTTTCTCTAGGAATCTGAAAAAGAGAAAAAGGAGCAAAGAAACCAAATCAACACCCCCAAAACCTCAAAGTCAAAAGAAGAGGGGAAAAGACATATCGTTGGAATATATAAGTAGGCGTCCTTATTCTCAGCCCCTTCTGTCACCATGCCAACTTTTCTGCAATCTAGTTGGTTATTCATCTCCATACCAATTACATTTATTTCATGCCAAGGCCCAGCCTTGAGATATAAAATAAAAATTTGTAGCAATCAAAATCTCCTCCTCCTTTCCAAAAATAATCCGCTGAAGTTATCATCAAAGGGAAAAAGTTTTTTTTAGAAAAAGTTGTGAGTCCCTTAGCTATGAACATTATACATCTCTCCTGCTATGACATTGCTCCATTGTTTATGACTAGAAAATGGCTGCCTGCAGATTGCTGACCTCTTGCATTCCAGCTTCAAGGACGCACATCTGCAATTGGTTACAGGAGCTGAAAAACATGGCTAAATGTTTATTCAGACTCTGAGTTAGAGTTTTACCATGGGTCTATCAGCACTTCTATTGTTATACTGTTTTCCTACAATAGCCAGGTCTAATCACAATGAGAAGAGCTAATATAGCCTTCAGGGTGCCCACGAGTAGGTAGATAAGTAGGACAAATAATAAGTAAAAAAGAATAAACAGTTCTTCCAACAAGGTTCCAAAAGTTCCAAGAGATTTTAGAGTTTATGATAGTGGAATAGCTAAAGAATCTTGAGTGTCAAACTTCAAGGTTCTCAAAGTGTGATGAGTCCTGATGTTGGTCATTGCAATCTTTGCCTTTGATTTTATTTTTAAAAAATATCTCTATTAATCTATTGTTATACACTGCAAGGTGGACAACCATATGTTCGTCTGGACTGCTGTACAGATAGAAGAGATGGAAGGGACCTTGGAGGTCTTCTAGTCTAGCCCCCTGCTCAAGCAGGAGAACCTATACCATTTCAGACAAATGACTGTCTAGATTCTTTTTAAAAACCTCCAGTGAAGGAGGGTCCACAATTTCTGGAGTCAAGCTGTTCCCCTGATTAATTGTCCTCACTGTTAGGAAATTTCTCCTTCCTTCTGTTTCTCTCCTTTATAAGTTTCCATCCATTGTTTCTTGTCCTGCCTTCTGATGCTTTGGAAATTAAGTTGACTCCCTCTTCTTTGTGGCAGCCCCTCAAATACTGGAATCCTGTTACCATGTCACCCAAGTCCTTCTTTTCTCCAAACTAGTCATATCCAGTTCCTTTAATTGTCTTAGTTCCTTTTCTCTGCACTTTTTCCAAAGTCTCAACAACTTTTTTGTAATTATGGTGATCGAACCTGGATGCAAGAAAGCCAGATGAATTGAGTGAACCAACAGACATTTGGTACAAACACAGAACCCCAGTGTTGGGAATTTCTAGGGAAACCTTTCAAGCTTGCATTGTTACTGTTCTTTTTTAAGGAAACCTTAATGAACTTGCAATTGTCTATTTTTTCGGATGTGCTTATCAAGATTTACTGGAATGGACCACCCAGTGACTTAGATCATCCTTCATAAAATGTGTTTTCCTCAAACTGACACAGTCAAACCAGTACAGACATTCTTTAATTTGTTCCCAGAAGCCGTCGATTGCAACGATCAGCAAACTGCTGGAGAAAAAGCCAGTGGCAACCTTCGCTATCAAGTGGAAACATAAGTATAACTTTTAAACATCCAGGATCAGGAAATTCCTGCAGTTTTTATTTATCTTCTTGGCTTTGTGAACAAGGGAAACTCTAGGATTCGGTTGGACTGTCTGTATTCAACTTCCTCTTTTACGGAAGCAAGAAAACAATTGCAGAGAAGATAAATGACTATGACTGTTGGGATGAGAGCAGAACATTAAGACTTTTTCCTAAGTTCAAGATCCTTAGTTGATAGACCAATTTTATCCAAGAACACAGCAGAGATGCAGATGAGGATAAGTGAAATGATGGGCCTTATTTGAGCAGTGATGAAAAAGCCTTCTAAAAATTGGGCCTATAATCCAGACCTTTATTTCCCATGGATCCTGATTAACACGATCAATTTCCTCAAGCATCTGATTCCCAATTAGTCTTTCTTCTTAACCCATCTGGAACATACCATCATTTTTGTCACATTTCCAACAAGGGTACACCTGTGGTTAGCATAGTTTTGCTCCACAGATCTTTCTCTCAGATCCACAGATCTTTGCCCCCATCTATTCTCTGCTGCCCGAGTCCCAGCTAATCAGCTGGGTCTCCTTTTGTTGCCCTGCACAGGAGAACGGAGCTGGAAAGCAGGTTAGTGGGGTGGGGAGGGAATGGGGATTTTGCAGTAACCTTCCCCTGCCATGCCCACCAAGCCATGCCCACAGAACTGTAGTAAAAAATTTTGAATCCCACATCAATTCACCCACAAGTCTACCTGCTTTCGGTGAGGGGTCTCCAAAATGCTGGCTTCTCCATCCTGCTACTATAGCTTTGCTGAAACCACAGGCAGTCTTTGACTTATGACAACAATGGGGCCCAAAATGCCTGTTGCTGAGACAGCGGCCAAGAGAGTTATAACCTTTCTTGTCACAGTTGTTAATCACCAGTTGTTATATCAGCAACACAGGTAAGTGAATCTGGCTTCCCCATTGACTTTGCATGTCGAAGGTTGCAAGTGACCTCACATGACCTCCAGGTACGGCAACCGTCATAAATAGGAGCCAGTTGCAAAACGGCTGAATTTTGATCACGTGACCATGGGGATGCTGCAACGATCACGTGAAAAAGGGTCATAAGTCATTTTTTCCAGTGCTGTTGTAACTTCAAACAAACTAAAGGAATAGTTGAAAGTCAAAAACTATAGTTTGTGTAGGGCGGGATTTAGAATAGAATAAGAGTTGGAAGGGACCTTAGAGGTCTTCTAGTCCAGCCCCTGCTCAGGCAAGAAACCCTACACCATTTCAGAGAAATGGTTATCCAATCTCTTCTTAAAAACCTTCAGTGTTGGAGCATTCACAACTTCTGGGGGCTGATTAATTGTTCTCACTGTCAGGAAATATCTCCTCAGTTCTAGGTTGTTTCTCTCCTTGATTAGTTTCCACCCATTGCTTCTTGCCCTGCTTTCTGGTGCTTTGGAGAATAAACCCCTTCTTTGTAGCAACCTCTGAGTTTTTGGAAGATTGCTATCCTGTCACCCCAGTCCTTCTATTCATTAAACTAAACCTATCCAATTCCAGCAACCATTCTTTATATGTTTTAGCCTTTAGTCCCCTAATCATCTTCGTTGCTTTTCTCTGAACCAATCTACTGACCCTTTAATATTCAAGCATAAAGTATGCTTCAATAAACAGAATTCAGAAGTGGGTTACATTAGCAAACCTAACCTGTACTTGCTTATGGGAAATGCTTTTTTTTTTTTTTAGAATAGAATAGAATACTTTATTGGCCAAGTGTGATTGGACACACAAGGAATTTGTCTTGGTGTAAATACTCTCAGTATACTATAAAGAAGGAACATTCGTTAAGAATCAAGAATCATAATGTACAACACTTAATGATAGCCATAGGGTACAATCAACATCAAATCATACTAGGAAACAGAGGATACAAGCAACAAAGTTATAGTCACAAGTGGGAGGGGAGGGGTGATAAGGAGTGATGAGAAGATTAACAGTAATAGTAGTGTGCACTTTGTAAATAGTTTTTTCACACATGTAACAAAGGATGTGGTGACAGCTGCAGATTTAGCATGAAAAAGAATGCATGAAAAGGGAGGTTGATGGGTAGTTACCCCCAGAATCAAACATATTTTTCTGCCAAATATTAGATACCGGCTAAAATAGCAGGAGAGAAGATCTGTTGGTTTGTTCCTCATAGCCCACGATGAAAGCCAGACAAAAATGTGTTTAGAAAATGAATATTAGACAATCACTGTATAGCTATTCCCTCTCCAAAGGCATTGATGCCAGGCCTGGGAAGATGCTTGTGACACATTTCTCAATCAACAAACTAACCTCAGCAGTGGTTCTTGGCATCTTGCTTCTGGTGAATGACAATGGAACTCAAGTGGCTTAATACCAATTAAGCTTGGAGGGTTTTTATTACCATGATAATGGATGAAGTTGCAGAAGCAAAGTGTCTTTTATCACTTTCAAGGAAAGCTTGATGGATTTAGACTGGCTGTATTGTAAATCTAATTAAGTTCGGCTTTGATTGGGTGTGGAATGACCCTGTTTACCTTTCCAGATAGGTAACAGGAAAAAGGTTTTAAGGTGTTTATTCGGTGATTAGTAGGGAGCCTTAAAAAAATAAGGATTGAGTTCTCTTTGAGATTTTCAGATTTAAACAAAGGATTGTGCTTCTAATTTATACCCCACTTTCCTTTGAGATTTATTTAGCATAGATATTAGATCTATGCAGGATTACCTTTGGTGTTATTGACAAGGCTGTCCTATGCATGTTTTTTCAGAAGTGATATCTCACTAGCTGGCTTCGTATAACACTCGGGGTTAAAACATGGTTAGTTAATGCAGCATTGTACAAACTCAGGCAGCCTGGTCAGTTTAAAATCCGGTGTGTTACACACTTATATTTTTCACATCCCTTGATTCCATTCTTTACCCGATTCCATTCTTTGGACATACTATTGTGCATTGTTCTTTTCTACCTACCACTTCTTTTTTTTCTTCCTTTTCTTCCCTTTCCGTTAAATTTGCTTTGTTATTTTATGTAAAATCTTCAATAAATAATTTTTTTAAAAAAAAAGAAACACTCATAACGTTCAATTACGGTTGCCATAGGGGGAGGCGCCCTTCTCTCCATGCAGAACCCCAAAGGAGCCCCAATCAAGTTTTTCCCGGTTCGGTTCATTTGCCCCACGGCGGCCCGGGGTTCGTGGGGATCCCGCCGCCGCCCAAGGACGATTCCAAGAGATCCAGAGGCGGCCGGAGTTTCGAACCGCGGGTGAAAGTCGCGGGCTGGCACGTGATTGGCCGCTCGCCGTCTCCGCCTCGGCCAATGGGAGCGCGGCGCGCGCGCGGGAAGCCCGAATATTGCGGCAGAAGGAAGTAGCCGCTCGGCCGCTTTGCTAGAAAGTTGCGCCTTTTATTCCGCTTGCTTTCCCGGCTCTCGTTTTATTTCGTTTTTCCCACCCCCCCTTTGGTGCAACGGCAAAGGACGGGTATGGTGCGGACCAAGGCGAACTGCGGCGGCACCGCCGGTGCCTATCGGAAAGGTAAAAAGCATTTATTTGCACATGCTTAACCGGGATGCAGAATTAAATGGGATGCAGAACTAACCAGGATGCAGAATTAAGTGGGATGCAGAACTAACCAAGATGCGGAATTAAGTGGGATGCAGAACTAACCAGGATGCGGAATTAAGTGGGATGCAGAACTAACCAGGATGCAGAATTAAGTGGGATGCAGAACTAACCAGGATGCAGAATTAGCCCTCTTGTATAAGGTCTCCAGCAATTAACTGCTTAAAGAAGGTTAGGTTTGCAGTAGATGGTGACCCACGGGGGAAAAAAAAAAAAAAACCAAAGGCAGGCTAACCCTAGAGCAGCGTGGTCTGACTCTAGCCGCCTTGTAGCCTCCTGATTAAAACAATGGTGTGAATTGTCATATTTAAAGCAGCTGCCTTGCATTCCCCCTCCTTCCTTCTAAATGGGATGGATTTTAACTACGTTTAGGCCATTAAGCTGGATTTAAGGCACAGCAAGCTGTTGAAAAAGGCAGTTGAGGTTAGCATAGGGTGCCCAGGCCGTTAGATTTTCGGCTGACCGTGTTGCATGACTGCATGGTGTGTATTGCAATTCCCAGTGCAAGCCCTTTGAAATGGAGGAATGCTCTCATTCAAAGTAGCCCTATACCTGGCTATCCAGTCAGCTTGCATTACCTTAGACTGGAAGCACCTTGGACTAGAGCACCCTCATTACCGGTTTAAACCCCCCCCCCTGCATTTTTAAAAACTGCCCTAGTCTTTGTGGATTGTAAACAGAAGCAACTGGTCTGAGACCTAAATAATTGGACTTAATGGAATTTTTAACTGTAAATAATCTCTAATTCTTTCTTTATGCCAGTGGTAGCTGCCAGGGCTCCTCGGAAGGCGCTGGGCTGTGGACAGGCGAATGTTAGTTCGTCTCCTACATCAAGGAAAGGTGTGTAAGATGGACGTGATTACTTTAATGTGCTTTGGACAGAGGTTGAAGGCCGCTGATGTTTTTCAATTTAGAATTGCTCTGCAAGTACAAATAGCCCTTGACTTGCAACCACAATTGAGCCCTGTTTCTGCTGTTAAATGAGACATTTGTTAAGTGAATTTTGCCTAATGTTACGACCTTTCTTGCCATAGTTGTTAAGTGAACCATGGCGGCGGATAAATTAGTAACCTGGTTCAGTGAATCTGGCTTCCTTATTGACTTTGTTCAAAACTCATAAATATGAACCAGTTGCTAAGCATTTGAATTTTAATCACAAGATGCTGCAAAGGTACATTTGAAAAATGGTCATAAACCACATTTTTCAGTGCTCTTGTAATTTTGAATGGTCACCAAATGAACTATTGTAAGTCGAGGACTGCTGCAATCATACTGAAGCTCCACATACCTCCTTCATGGTGCTTTGTATGCTTTCCTTCCACTTTCTTTAAATTAAAGATGCTGTGCTGTGGCTGTTTAATTTAGAACTGCAACCACCGCAGGGCTGCTGCCAAATATAATATGGTTCCTGGGCTTTTCTGTCGTTCTTGCTGTTTCTTATAGAGTCAATACTGTATATCTGAGCCAGGCCTAAAATATTTTGCACTTTTAATGCGCTGGGCTGAATTCCTAAAACATTTTAGGAATAGGGAACAGCTTCACATTCACTTCTGTGAGATAGATACTTGAAATTGCTCATCTGATGCATTCTGGCATTACAGTTTAGCAAAGATGACTTGTTTTAATTAACTTGAGATAGTTTGTGCATTCGGAGATTAAACCATACGTGGATTGGAAGCTTTTGTAGCTACTACAGGTAGTCCTTGACTTAAAGCCACAATTGAAAGTGGAATGTAAGTCGCTAAATGATATGGTCATGAAGTGAGTTATCATGTTACCAGACCTGGATTGACAACCATGTTCACCATGGTTAAACAAACCATGACTCTGGTTTCACCAATTAACTTTGCTTGTAGAAGTTGGCTGGGAAGGTGACCATGTTGTGTTTGCAAATTGCTCCAACTGTTGTAAACAAGACCAGGTTGCCAAGTGCCCGGATTGTGATCGCATGATGTACAACAGTCAACTTTGAGGCCAGGTTGTGGCAAATTACTTTTTCCAAGGCCATCCTAACTTCGAACTGTCATCAAACAAAATCATCATAAATCGAGGCCTACCCTGCAAGTTGGATGTGTTGCTTTCCCCCCCTTTCATTAGCTGGGCATAAATTCTGGTTTGCTTTCTACAGCGGAGAGTAAGTATGCAGGAGGCAATCCGGTATGTGTGAGGCCAACTCCATCTTGGCAAAAAGGCATCGGAGAGTTCTTCAGGCAAACTCCAACTCGTCGGGAAAAGGAGAACCACAACTTGGAGGAAGAACCTGGGTGCAGCGAAATAGGAAAACGCAGGAAGAAGTAAGGATGGCTATCTGCGCATTCCTAGTGGCAAAACAGCTGCCAAAGTATTCAAGGTTTCATGTTCTATAGAACATGGGGTCTCCAACCTTGGCAACTTTTAAGACTTGTGGACTTCAACTCCCAGAATGTGCTGGCTGAGGACTTCTGGGAGTTGAAGTCCACAAGTTTTAAAGTTGCCAAGGTTGGAGACTCCTGTTCTATAGAAGAATTGTCTGTATAAATTCACAGTCATCCAGGTCGTGATTGTCCCAAAGGTGTTTTTTCAGGAGGCAACTGGACTTACGTTTTTTTCTTTGAAGAAGTTTTGTTTCTTACTCAAGAAGCTCCTTCAGCTCTGACTGGATGGTGGGGAATGGAAAGATTTATGTTCCTTGCAGTCAGCTGGTCATTTGCATCCTTTTTGAGGGTCATTGAAGCACTTGGATGTTTAGCTGTGTCCACTATAGAAGAATTGGTGAAGGATGTTTTTAAACTTCTACCTCATTTGATCTAACCACCTTAGTTACTGCTCAGTGAAAATGACAATTCACTACCCTTGTTCACTCGGTACAGCATGAGTTTTGGAGAATCCATGTCTAAAATGGATTTTTACTAGGTATTAGGGGGCAAATGTTTTGGGAATTTTATTTTTTTCAGTGAGACCACACAGTAAAGCTTTCTTTCATTGCTTTTTGCAAATTGCTTTTTAAAAGAGTGCTTCCAGCATTATCTAGTTCAGTGTTTCTCTACCTTGGCAACTTTAAGTTGTTATATGGAGTGCAACTTCCATAAGAGTTGTCTGGGGAATTCTTGGAATTGAAGTCCATAAAGCTTAAAAGTTGCCAAGGTTGAGAAACACTGGCCTAGATAATAGAATTTTCGACTGTGCTTTGTTTCAATGGACCTTGTTCTGAAATCTTTATTCAGGGCAACACAGAAAGAAGGAAGTGACTGTGTGACACAGGAGGTTTGAAGGTTGCTAATCTAACTGGAAAACAGATTTCAGTTCAAGATGAAGACTGCAGGCCTTTACGATATTTTTAGTCTCTTCTAATGGCCCCAGCTATTGAAAATATAGTTTATTGGAATTTGAGAAATATGAAGGATTACTGACTTGTATTTTTTTTTCCCCATTGACAGAGTACGTCCTTTGCCTCCTTGTCCTGCAGACCAGGAAGAATCTGAAGATGATCAAATGTGAGCTGATCCTGGATCTGCAAGCAGATCTTGTGCTCCCAGAGCATTGTGTATAGGCTGTATATATACTGCATATATTCCGTTTGAATTTGAGTCTTTATAAGCATCTGGCATGCTATTCTGTTGACTAAAATAACTTAAAAGTTGACAGACTAAAAAAAAAAAGTCAGGTCATTGATACAATGCTCTTAATACTTAAGTGTTTTAATGATTCCTAACTAGTAACTAGATGCTTCGTATTAAATTCGTTGTGCTTTAAGCACTTATTAAAGTTCTGAGCCATATCAGTGTTAAATAACATTCTTATGCTTCTGTAAAAAAAGAAATCTACTTGTTGCTACGCTGAATATCTAGTTTTCTTCCCTGTAAACTAGAAAATGCTGAACGAATAATACTTTTGGATTTAAAAGAAACAAGGCCCAAGAAATGTACCTCATTACAATGGCAGAATGGTAGAATCTCTACATGGCTCTGTATAATAACTTGAATAGGCTAAATTTTGGTACGAAGGCAACATGAAGCACAGAATTGCTGATATTAGAAACAACGTATTAATGCTTCTAAAGATTTTCCAGTTCACTTCCATCTTTGTTTTGCAACATTGGAAGTTTGGTTAAAATCTTTTCTGATTAACCAATTACTACATTACTTGTAATTGTGGAATTGGCCTAATAAAGATATAACACAGTTTTATAGAATTCAGCACAGCTGTCTTTGTTTTTATCTGGGTAATTGATTTGTCTATGTGCAGACTGCGATTCGTTCTTAAATGACGGTTTTAAAGATTATGAGTATTCATACTTGTATCAAATTTTGTGGCAGTGGGGAAGATTAAGAAAGGTTCATTTTCAGCATATTCCGGCCCAATATTCTTCAACTGCTTTGAGAGTAGAGTTTCCAGAATACCCATTATATTTAAAGGCCGTAGGGTTTGAAGTCAGAATAAATCTCTTCTGCTCCTTTGTAAGGTTCTATAAGTCTCTTAGCTTTTAATGTAGGATGAGATTCTTGTTAATTCAGCAAAACTTTTTATGAAATCTTTAGGCTGAAGTTGAGCAATGTTTTAAGACCCTCCGGAATGCCACAGTGATGTCTGTGGGGTATGTCCAAAAAGTCAAAGATAGCCATATTATTTTAAAAAAAAAAAAACGGAATTAACGTTAATAATAAAAGTTTGTCTCTTCAACTGGACCATTGTGGCCATCATCTTGTCCTGCTGATGGGATAATTCCTGGATTTGAGGTCCATTCATCTTTAAAATGGCCCAGGTTGAAAAAAATACTGCTCTGAAATACAATTGCCTCACTTTAAACGCCAACCTTGTGCGAACAGTGGAAGCCAGTGTAGAATATGGATGTTTTGCACGATGACAACCATCGTAGGGTGCAGGGCTACCTCTCCCTTGCCCAGTACCCCTTATTTTGGGGAGTGGAACCCAGAAAAGTTTTGCCCTGGTCGCATTCTTGACTCTTAACAAATGTATATTTTCTTTTATGTACACTGAGAGGATTTGCACCAAGACAAATTCCTTGTGTGTCCAATCACACTTGGTCAGTAAAAAGAATTCTATTCTGTTCTATTCTATTCTATTCCATTCTAGACCAGTCCAGTACATGCTGTTCCATTCCATGTTTTCTATTCTATTCCACTCCATTCCATTCTGTTTAAATTCTATTCCTATATCCTTCTATTCTATTCCTATTCTTATTGTACCTTATGACTATCATTAAGTGTTGAACCTGATGATTCTTGAGGAGTGCATCTTTTCTTTGATGTACACAGAGCATTTGCACCAAGTCAAATTCCTTGTGTGTCCAACAACACATGGCCAATAAAGAATTCTGTTCTATTCCTATTCTATCAATTTTTTACTTATTTTATTTTGTCCAGCGATTATAAGATAACAGGTATAAGTATAAACATAGTTATGAATACATGGATACATATAAGAAGAAAAGAAACAATAGGACAGGGACGGTAGGCACGTTGGTGCGCTTATGCACGCCCCCTTCAGACCTCTTAGGAAAGGGGTGAGGTCAATAATAGACAGTCTAAGGTTAGTTTTTGGGGTTTGGGGAAGAAACCATAGAGTCAGGTAGAGTATTCCAGACATTCACTTCCCCCACAGCCTAGGATTTCCCAGTGGTCTCTCATCCCTGCTCAAGCCAAGGATCCCTTTCCAGAACCAGCATATAAACAAGTCACGCGTGACCCCACAATCCGCGTGTCTCTTTCGCCCCGCCCCCGGCCTCCCTCTGGCTGAAGGAAACCTGGCCAGTCTGCGCCGGCTCGTCTCCTTGAAGCCCCGCCCTATTCCGCTTAGCAACCGGACGCGGTTGCCAGGGCGTTCGGGCCCCGGAAACACTTTTGTGACGCGCGCCTCGGGCCGGCTGGCGTCTCTCCGATAGGCCGCCGTCCGTCGTAGGGCGTGTCCACGGGAAGCGCTTCCGGGGTGGCCCGCTCCCCCCCCCCTCCTCCCTTAGAGCGCTCAGCGAAGGAGGGGGCAGTGGCCCCGGGTTCGCGCCCCCTCCCAGCCGGGAGAAGCGGCTTTTCCTCGGGACGGTAAGAAGGCCGAGCCGCGGCCCGCCTCGGGCTGGTTTTCTGGGCGGCCGGCGGGGGCGTCCGCCGTTAACCGTAGCCGACGGGAACGCTCGCGAGAGAGGGCGGGAAGGGGGTCGCTCCTCGCCCTGCGCTGCTGAGGGGGCGCCCCGAGGGCCCGGAGCTGAGGGGGGCACCGGAGTGTGTGTGTGTGTGTGTGTGTGTGTGTGTGTGTGTGAGGGGGGCTCTTCTCCCCCTCCCCTCCCCCGCCTCGGGGGCGGAGCTCTCCGGCCATGTGGGGCGTTTAAAAGGCGCCCGGGCAGTTCGAGGGCTCTCCCTCGTTTCCCCCTCCCCACACCTTCATTTTGGGTCGGGGGGTCGCTTCTCCGGAGCCAGCTCGACAGCCCCCCACACAGCCCACCCCACCCCACCCCACCCCACCCCAGGCCGGCCTTCCCAGGCGCCCGCCCGGCAGGCAGCCTCTCCGTGTGGCGGGCTCTGCCTCGGCTGCGATCTCGGAGGGAGACAAAGAAAGGGAAGGCGGGCGGAGGCGCCGTTCTCGCGGCCCCGGCTGGGCTCGGCGCTGCCCGTCGGGACGGCCACGTGGGGAGAGAGACCCGCCGAGGGTTCGCCGGGGGGGGGGGGGGGAGGAGGCGGAATCCCTTGAAGCAGAGCCGCTTTTCCTCACGCCGCCGCCGCCGCCGCCGCTTGGGAGACGGCTGCCCTGGCTTGTGAGGTGCCTTTCCGTGGGTTGGTTGGGTGTGTTTTTGTGTGTGTACACAAACACATACATACACACATATACATACATATACACACACACACACACATACATACACATACTGTACATACATACATACATACAACATGCATGCATGTATACCATACATCTCATATATATATACACACATGTACATGTACATACATACATATATATACACACATACTGTACATACATACATACAACGTGCACGCATACCATACATCTCTCTCATCTATATATACACATACACATTCATACACACAGATACACATACACACATATACATACATACACACACACACACATACATACATACATACATGGGCTGCGCTGTGGGTCCTTGGTGCCCTCCGAACTTGGTTGTTTTCTTGAAGACATTTATTTTGTTGTTCATTCCGCCATTTTGCAAATTCCGCTCCCTTGTAGTAGCCCTGAAGAAGATACTTAGTGCGGTAATGTAACGCCTGCAAGAAAAATCGCCAAGCTGGAGAGAGAGCAGCAAGGATTCCACGTGTCTTTGGAGATTCTCAGTCATCCAGCATTCCAGCTGATGCTTCGTCTCAAAGGTGCTTTTTCAAAGGGCAACTGGACTTTCTGATTTTTTTTTTTTTTGAAGACGTTTCGCTTCCCATCCGAGAAGCTTCATCCGTTCTTCTGATAAAGCTGCTTGGATGTGAAGCATCTTCCTCAAGGGATAAACAACATAGTTGCCTTTTGAAAAAGCACCTTTGAGACGAGATCTCCACAGTTCAACCCCAAAGTGTAAATCTCCTCTTCTGTTGGAAAAAGAAAGTTTCTGTCTTTTCTTTAAACAAAGTTGAACTCTCCACCTCGGTGAAGGGACCCATTTTCCCCTGAGTTTTGAATTGCAACCTGGTTGGGATAACTATTAGCATGGGCTCCCTCTGTGACAAGCCAAACTTGAACAGTTTGTAAGGATGTAAAGAAGGGATTGCCCCAAAGGAACATGTTTTTCTTTTTTATCTTTTCTTTCTTCTTTCAGGCTTCCTCTTTGCCCCTTCTTGATTGCCTTGTTTTTCTTTCAACCTAGATGACTCAGTGCTTAAAGTGCAGTGGTTTATTATGGTCTGTAGCTGAAGGATGATCTTTTTGCAGTACTTCTCTCTGTTGGACGTAATTCCTTTTTGACTTTTGGGGAATTATGTTTGGTAAATATCAGTCTGAAGACCTTGCGTCAACAAATTAAATGCTTTGTATGAGGATGTTGAAATAGGTGCACTTAAAAAGATGGAGATGAAAGGTACAGGCTAAAATGAGAGGAATGTTAAATATAGTTGAATTGAAACAATCAGACAAGTATTGTTATGTGAAAGAATAAAAGCAGTTTTTGAAAGTAGAACATAGTATAAGTAGTAATTTAAAAAAAGAAAATCCTAGAATAGATTATACCTTTTGTCAGAAGCTCAAATTCTCATGTCGACAGGAAATACCTGTAGGTATATCAGAGGAACTGTACTTTTAAAACTAAAACACATTTGTTAGGGGAAGCAGCCTCAAGCTTGCTTTCAGTAGCAACTGATATAAATTCTTTGACATTGAAATGTATAGTTTTGTTTTGGTATATTTGTTCCGTTTTAATTTCATGGTACTCTAATACAGTCATGATTTGTCTCTTCTAGAAATGTGCTCATCTTTTCTCTAACTATGCGTGTGTGGAATACCACTTCTTTTTATTTGGCAGGGAAAAAAAACATTATTTTGGCAGTTTGATGTTCAGTATTACATGGACATATACTGCCTTTGATTTGGGAGGAATGTGATTAAATGTTCTTAAAATTGTAGAATACAGTTCTGTTTAATAAAACACTTTGAACTTATAAATTACTACAACAAAGATATTTATATGTCTTCCTTTTAAATACTTCTTTATAATAAATAAATGTATATGGAGATTCTCAATCATTCAGGTCATGGTTGTCGCAAAGATGCTATTCAAAAGTCAACTGAGCTTCCTTGATTTTTTTTCTTGAAAATGTTTCACCTCTTATCCAAAAGCTTCTTCAGCGGTGCTTAATTCTCCTTTCCAGCCTTTTTGCACTATCAGGGTTTCAGTTTCTCCTGTAGCTACTTGTTTTCAGCTTCTCAGTCCTGTTGCGTGGGCACAACTATGTGCCACTTCCATGGCAACCACCTCCAGTTGTTGACTGTTCCTCAAAATAGGTGGTAAATCTATTCAAATTAATTGAAAATGTATATAATTGATATGTATTGATGAGCCAGTGATTGCATTTAGATTATGGTGTATTTACCTAGTGATTCATTCAAAATGGTTGCCTATTAATATGGTCAGTTGGCTCTTTGATTTCAGAACCAAACTCCAAAGTCAGGTTATAAACTCTGTTCTTTTTCCCCTTTTAGTTTGATGTTTATATAACGAATTCCAAAATATAACCCATCAGCAGATTTATATTCCTTGTTTAGTGTACTAGCATTAATTATTTGCATGTATTTCTGTTGACTTTGTGGTGGTTGCATTATGCAATTCTATATCATGGGATACGCAACTGATTTTTTTAAAAAATAACTTTAATATATACCCAGCACACATTTGAAATTTTAATATTATGCAGGATAGGGTAAGCAGCTTTTACATTGGCATATCATTCACAATCTAATGAAAATATTAATACTATGTAGGTGACATATTGTTGGTCCCAGTGATGAGTGATTTTCTATTTGTGATACCCAAAATATGTTTCCCATAAACAATCCAGTAGTATCCAAAAATTGCTGTAATACAAAATGGATTTCAGATATTGTCCCTTAAAAAGAAAAAAAAACCCACCTGCATAGGACCCAAATTTTGTTGTGTTTAATACATCAGAATATTTAACTTCTTTTATTCCAAAAGACGTATTTTGTTTTCATTCACACCTGACACCAAAAGATTAAACTTTCGTTTTGTTTTCAAGGCAAAATTCCTTATGAGATCATACAGTTCAGACTTGGTTGAAAGCTCAATTTTTCTTGCCTTTTCAAACTGCTAGCTTGAATAGGAATAGGGAAAAAAATCCCTTCAAAATAAAAAAAACATATTAGCCATTGTAGGTAGATAACTATATATTTAACTCAGATGTCTTATTTTTGGAATATTTTTTTACTTCACATTTTTCTATACTAGAAGTAAATGAAGAGGTAGGTTTTATATTATGCGGGATGATTTACAGACTTACTCATTATTACTTACTATTTTAAAAGTCAAAAGAAGAGAGGTTTCTGGATTATTCAGGACAAAGGCACCTTGCCTTCTTAATGGTCCTGACCTCTGTCACTATTTTTCCTGAACTCCCGTAAAGCTCATTGTGTTATCACAGCCACCTAAGTTCCATGAGGCTCCTACATTCTAGGGGAAGTATAGTGACTCAGTGTCAGCCAGCCAGATTGGTTTCACCACAAACATGTAGCTGGAACAAACATTTTTTTGGGGGGGTTGAACAGCAAAATGCTTTTATGCCTTTCCTTTCCAGGCCAGGTAAGATCATAGAATTAGGTTACAAGTAAATCATAAACCTGTAGTATCAGGGATCGGTAACTTTGACATGCTTTGGCTGTCTAGCAAGTGCACCACCAAGAATACCTTTTTGTCTTAATCTTCCTGACCCTTTTTTTTTTTTGCACCCAACAATTCTTTTGAGTCACTCGCTTTTTCTCTCGATACATAAGAAGGGGATTTTTTTTTTGTACCTGTTTTGTTTCACCTCCCTTCCTTTACCAATCGGATTGTGACCTTGCCCCTTGCCCCCCCCTTCTCCCTCTGCAGGTAGTGTAAGGTTTTCCTCTACCTCATTGAGGACGCTGAAGTCATCCCCGGACCTTCCGTGACAGTGCCTGAACAGCCTGGATATGATGCCAAAGGAGCTCCAAAGGATTTTATAGTTTGACCCAATGATTCTTCTGGATCTATATTTCTCTCTTCAAGAATAAGCGCAAAGACCAAATCCTACTTACTACCAGATATTTTTTATTGCAAGATCATGGACCATATCACTAGGGAGAAAGATGAAAGGCGAACAGGGAAAGCAAATCCAGGAAGAAGTACGCACAGTTCCCGAGCATCGAGTTCCACTTCAGCGGCTGGAGTTCTCATGGTTGGGCCCAATTTTAGGGTTGGCAAGAAGATCGGCTGTGGCAATTTTGGGGAGCTCAGGCTAGGTAAGAGCATGGCAGGTTTGGCAGCTTTCAATCCTGGCTAGCCAGAATTGCCAGTATATTACAGGCAGGGGTGGGATTCTACGGGTTCTGTCCGGCTCTACAGAACCGGTAGCTCTGAAGAGCAGCAGACAAAGAACTGGTTCTGTGTCTGCTGCTGCTTTGGCCCTCCCGCCCGCCCGGGCTCTTATCTGCCCTTTATTTCCTGCTTTTTCAACCACAGCTGCTTTGCGCGGCACAGCTGCAGTTGAAAAAGCAGAAAAAAGGGGCTTTTCCAACCGCTGTGCACCCTCATGCAGCGCTGCTCAGCCGTCCGGGCAGCTCAGCAGGTCGTAAATTGCACTCGCGCAACGGAGAACAACAGAACCGGTAGTTACACTGGTCGGATCCCATCCCTGACTACAGGTAGTCCTTGACATACTACCACAATTGATTCCCAAGTTTTTGTTGCTAAGTGAGATCTTTGTTAAGTGAATTTTGCTCCATTGTGCAACCTTTCTTGCTACAGTTTGTTAAGTGGACCACGGCAGTTAAGTTAATAACACGGTTGTTAAGTGATAATGTGAGTTGCAAACAAAAGTTGACAAAACAATAAACTATTTGAACCCTTTTTTTTTGTTGTTTTAGAAAACCCGAACAGCTAAAAATAATAATTTGTATGTCCTGGTTGCTATTTGAAACAAATTTATCTTTCTCTTGCAGGCAAAAATCTTTACACAAATGAATATGTAGCAATCAAGCTGGTGAGTAGTTTTGTGGTTTTAAAAAATTTTTTTGCATGCCAAAGGTTAGCCCAACAAGAAATTTTTTTCCAAGCCGCATTTGTCTTGATTGCATCCAGCCTATGTTTCACAAATGTGCTGTATTGTGGTACTACCTTTAAATTTTGTAGCAACCAATCCAATATCAGCTGTGCTGCTCACCAAAACCAATCCTGGTTCAATTTAAATGCCAGTGATTATTTTTAAAACTCTTACTGCTTGTCACAAAGTTCTCAAAAGGACTGTAGCAGATGAATAGAAGAATCTAATATGAGGAATCCTTCTTACATGCCCACCCATCAGTTCACTTAAGTTGATGGGCATGAGAAATAGATTTAATTATGTATTGAATTGATATGCGTCCATCTTGCTAGCGATATAGATTCAGTTTGAAAGAAGCCAATTTTGGAATACAAAACTGTTTTCTATGAGGTTGGAGTGGGCCGTTTCAGAATCAGAATGTTTTGAGAGTGGATGTTTTGCATTCCCATCATCTTTCATTTTTTCTATAAAGATGGCACAGTCCTAAAATGGGTATGTATACATTTAGGAAATGATCAAATATTTCAATGTTCATCAACTTCTGGCAACTTGAAGCTGGGTGGACTACAACTCCCAGAATTCCACCCAGCATTTTAGGAGTTGAAGTCCACCTGGCTTCAAGTTGCCAAGGTTGAGAAACATTAATTTTGTTGAACATTTAAAAAGCTGTGACAGTTTATCTCCTTTTAAAGCAAAGTGTTTTTTCCACATGTTTGCACTACTTTTAAATTTATTATATTTATACAGCTAGCCATCTCACAAATGTGACTCTGAGTGGCATAAAATAAAATTTTACAATAGAAAGGCCTTGCTTTGAATGGCTGTGTGTGTGTGTATATTCAAACTGGAAATCAAATTTCCAGAATCGATTTGATGTATTCCTGCTCCTGCATTGTCATTTAGTAAAACAATCTACATTAAATAATCAGTTCATTTTTGTTTCATTATTTTGTGTTTTATAGGAACCATTAAAATCTCGTGCCCCACAACTACACTTAGAGTATAGATTTTATAAACACCTTGGCTGCTCAGGTAAGAAATCTTCCTCCTAGGAGTTAAAATAAATTGTGGCAAAGGGGTGTAATGAAACTAGTACTTACCCAACCATATATTTGAAAGCTACAAATATCCTAGAAATCAGAGGGTGCAGTTTTTAGCAGTAATAAATGTAGTGCATGTAACTCATCAGATGCAAGACAGGACCCGAAGTAACATTTTCTGTACCCGCCCCGAAATCTTCACTGTTGTTTTTTTAAAGTAATATCTCTCTGTCAACTCGTAAAGCACTCTTATGACTGTTTTTCGAGTTGCCATAAGCAGGAGTGGGGGAAAAAAACTGAAGGATCAGTATGGCAATTAAAACCAGGAGTACATTCCACGCTTATCTTCCAAAGATTGTAGTGTAGGCTACCGGATCTTCTGCCCTCGAAAATCCTTCATTGGAGAATCTTATTTATGACACACCCAGGGGGAAGGGGAGAAACAAGGTCACAGGTGACCGTAAATGACGATGGCAGCGTTGGCTTCACATGGGTCAATGCCGACATGTTGCTCCTAATAAATCTTTTAGATTCTTTTGAAGTTTGGCTTGAGGCTCATGAGGGCAATCGAGAGAACGCTGACACTCTCCATGTAGCATTTGTAAACTGATTTGAAACCTTGTGGTACCTTGGAAAAGTAGCTGGTGATTTGATTCAGTTTGTCCCAAATGGGAAAAAAAAAATGAACTATCTTAGAGGCCATCTGCTTAGCTCAGTAATACATCATAAAATTCAATTCATTGAAATTGCCAGTGGGTATAAATTGTCACGAATTTCTACACTGGCATTGGTCTAATTCGAAATTTGAGGTTTCCTTTTGAAAAGGAAAGACCAAATGAAATGTGATGATGAAGAAGCTTGGGATATATTTTTCTAGCACTTTTATTTGTGTGGCCCACATCAGAGCTGGTGGTTTTGAGTTTTTTTTCCTTCCTTCTTGTGACATCCACTTGATACAGTGTACTAAAAAATTTTGTTTTGCACTTGTTTCAGTTGAAGGTTTCCCACAAGTATTTTATTATGGTCCATGTGGAAAATACAATGCCATGGTACTGGAGCTCCTTGGTCCAAGTTTGGAGGACTTGTTTGACCTCTGTGATAGAACGTTCACCCTGAAGACTGTCTTAATGATAGCAATTCAGCTGGTGAGTAAAAGAATAGTTTCACCTTTTTGTAAACATCCTCCCTTCTTCCAACCTCAAATATTTCCAATTACAGTACTGCCTTTTGGGGGCTCTTATGCAAACTTTTCTTTATTGGTTTATTTTGGTTTTATTTAATTAGCATGGATTCAGTAAAGAGTTTCCAAGATGAAGCTCAGTCACTTGAAAGAGCATACCGTAGTTAAGCCAAGCTGCTAGTTTGATTACAGGTGATTTATGGCTAAGATAGGCTGCATAAAATGAGTGTTTACAAACAGAAATCAGATCATGGGCAGTGGCTTTCAAATGTTTACTAGGGACTGTTAGATAGTTTGAGGCATGTTGTGGCCTTTTCTTGGTTCATTTGGTATAACTATGTGGGACAATAATTTAATCTTTAATGAACAAAATGCCCAACCCAGTACAATTCCTTTGCATTCTTTAGAAGGTAGCTTCTTAAATTGATCGTGATCTACTTAGCTTTCATTTTCCATTTCCTTTAGCTAAATAAAGGAATGCATTTATACTATTGCAAAATAGCATCTTGGTATATGAAGCTAGTAGGTATTTTCATATCTAGTGATCCTGTACATGTGAACCTTAATTTAAAATACTAGTTGTGAGCAGTTAGCAAAGGATTTTTAATTCAGAGATATAGAAGAACTTATTTTTTGTCTTTTTATAGATTACTCGAATGGAATTTGTGCATTCAAAGAATCTCATTTATAGAGATGTCAAGCCAGAGAATTTTCTTATTGGCCGGCAAGGAAATAAGAAAGAACATGTCATCCACATAATAGACTTTGGATTGGCCAAGGAGTACATTGATCCTGAAACACAAAAACATATACCTTACAGAGAACACAAGAGCCTTACTGGAACAGCAAGATATATGTCAATTAATACACATCTGGGCAAAGGTTTGTTCAGTATAATATGCTGCAATAACTGATACTTTTCTGCACTGTTTATATCATGAAAACATGTTTGGAAGCTGTTAAGTTTCATATTGTGACTCTCTTTAAAATTAGCAATATGACTTTGGCATGCCTGCAATAAATATGAATTCAAAGTAGTTTATGTTATCAGTGCATGTTCTTACATAGCTGTTTATCAGCTGGGATTGACCTAGTGAGCTGGCATTTCCAAAATTGTCTACTGGGAAATGAGAATGACTGGTACTGTTATTCAATTTTTCTTCCTTTTCTCCTCCTGGAAGCAAAACAAACCACAGTAGCTTCTTCATTGTGACACCTGAACCGAAATTTTGTGCTTTTCCACACATTAGGAATTCAAAACAAAATAAGATTTACATCAAGCTTTTAATCCTGTTTTTATTAAGAGAGGAATAAACCAGATTTACACATTACCGAAACAAAAAACAAAAATAACCCCTCCTGAACAGAAATTGTGATGGTGCAAAATGTCTGGAGAACCCCAGATTGTCCAGTTTAGTTTTAACACAGATGTGTGTTCCATTTGAATGTGAGAATGGCCACCTTGGAGAATATGAATAATAACTCAATTCTGTTGTTGTACATGTAGAACAAACTTTTACTAAATAATTTCTCATGTTGCTTATGTGTCTGTATATTTACAGATGTCTTCTTTTTCACACTGGAGTTAATTACTAGGAATGTAATTACTAACGTAATGTTGATTAAGATGTTAGAGCAGTGTTCTGTTCTCTTACGTGTTTTAGAACAGAGTCGGCGAGATGACTTGGAAGCTCTTGGACACATGTTCATGTATTTCCTTCGAGGCAGTTTACCATGGCAAGGCCTTAAGGTAGATGCTAAAATGTGCATCAGTTGGGTTTTGGCAGATAGACCTGCCTCTTCTGACAATTTATTTTCATTTTCATCCTTTCGGAAGGACATCTCACTATCAATATCCAGGTTTTGCCTCATCTAATCTGATATAATTAATTATAACCATAACAAATCTATTTGATATAGATTTGTTATGGTTATCCACTCCAGAAAACTCTGGGTGGCTTACAAAATCCCAGAAAGGGGGGGGAGAGAAACACTCCACAACACCTTATTAAAATGATTGAGCAAGTTCAAAGGGAAGCTGGTGTACAGAAAGTGGACCGATTTGGTTTCATTTTGCAGATGGGAAAATTTAAATTACTCTTTTTTTCCCCCCAGTGCTGATGTTAAAAACAAAACTTGCTGAGTTACGATGCAAATAAAGATGTATCAGATGACAGGCAAGGACTTAGTTAAATGCTTGCCAAGCTTCTATAACTCACTCAAATATTGTTCCCCTGGTTACTTCACCTGCCCTTCTTCCCAGGTCAGCATCCTTCATATTATGACCCAATAATAGTTTTTAAAATTAGAATCTCTGCATTTCACAGGCTGATACACTGAAAGAGCGATACCAGAAGATAGGGGACACAAAGAGGAATACTCCAATCGATGTTCTCTGTGAGAACTTTCCAGGTAAGTTTTAGTTCTGGTTTTAGTTCTGGTGGCATATCATTTCTGTAAATTACTCCTAGAAATAAGAATTGTTAAGATGGTGATTTTTAGAATGTAGCTTATACAGAAAAATATGCTAATATAAAAAAAAATACGCGTACACCTGGAAACCATGGTTTAATATATGACTATCTTTAGAGTTGGCCACAAATTTCAATTACACTTTAAAATCTGACTTTTTATTTATTTATTTATTAACATATTTATATACCGCCCTTCTCCCGAAGGACTCAGGGCGGTATACAGCCAATTATAAAACATTCCACAATTATAAAAGTTAAAAGAAGATTAAACATCCTAAGGTTGCCTTTAAAATTGAACCCATATGAATAATCACTTCCTGATATTTCAAATGTTTCTATTAACTAGGCTGATTTATCATGATTTATCAGGTTTGATAAAAATGTTGTCACATTTGCAATCAGCTTTCCATTGGATAAAACATTTTTGCAGTTGGTTTAACAGCCACAAACAGGTGTTTCAGTCATCTGGCAGGCTGCAGTTTATGCTGCCTAGGCTAAAAGCAGCATATTTGATATGCTGGATGTAGAATTCTGGGAGCTGAAGTCTACAAGACTTAAAGTTGCCACAATTGGACACCCCTAGTCTAGATGATACACTTGGATTAAAATAACATAGCAAATTCCAGGTGAAATATTCAAAGCCTTCTCTCATTGGAGCCAACAGGTAAAAGGCATTCTTAATGCTTCTCTTAAATACTTTGATAGCTTCTGGTTCTGTCAACCCCGGTGCCAGTGACCCATGTGGGCCCTGAAAAACATAGTTTGCGTGATTCCAGTCTGTAGTTTGCATGGTTCCAGTCTGTCCTCAGTTCTTATCGTGATGGAAGATGGTTTCTCCATCACCAAATTTGAAACTGCCTCTGAAACTGCTTTCTAAAATTGGAAACTTAGACTGTGGTGCTTGATGCTCTCTTCCTCTAATCCCAGGGAAGAAAGAAAAGATAGGAACGTGTGTAACAAACATTGATTAAATGAGGGAGGGCCTCTCTTTGAAACTTCTTTAGAATATGAAGTTCTACCAGCTTTCAGTTCTTTTAGAAGTGATGTAATCCCTGGCAGAGTCTTGCCTAACTCTGCTCTGAATCACCTGGCCTTTTTATGACTTGGACTTTCTGTTGAGTTCAGCTCTTACAGTCTGAGTTCCGCAACCCATCAGTGTTAAGAAATTCCCAATATACAGCGGTTTGTAATTTGCATCCCAGCAGCGCCCAGGCTACTTAAAGCAAGCAGGCTGCATCTCCTTTATCAGCCATGTGTGTGTGTGTGAGAGAGAGAGAGAGAGAGAAGATATACCTGCATTATAATCCATTAAATCTAAATTTCTGCTTTTGAAGTGGCTATAGTTACCTATTTTATCTTTATACCCACCAGTGCCTTTTAACAGTTCGGAGAATAAGAACGCTAATATAAACAATTGTTCCAAAAACTGGTGCCTACTTATTGTTTTTGCCCCTTTTTCATAAGTCTGCAAATATTTCAATGATGTACTTAAAGAGGCCCCTTTAGAAGTCCATGGCTTGGTGGCCCATCCGTGCAACAGATTTGTCGATCTCGTCTGCCTCTCTAAACTGATAATTTTAAGGGGGGTTAATCTGACCAGTAGGTAATGCTGAAATGTATTCTGCTTCTACTTCTTTCTGAACAGATTGTCTGATGTTGCTTCTTCCTAATTCCCTTTAACAGAGGAGATGGCCGCCTACCTTCGTTACGTCAGACGATTAGACTTCTTTGAGAGACCCGACTACGATTACCTGCGAACCATCTTCACCGAATTATTTGAAAAGAGAGGATTCACCTTCGATTATGCCTATGACTGGGTTGGAAGACCAATTGTAAGTGGCCATCCTGTGGGATCTGCTGTATTTTCCCAGAAGTTGCTTTTTAAAGGCCAGTTTTAGAGCAGGGATCTCCAACCGTAGCAACTTTTAAGACTTGTGGACTTCAACTCCCAGAATTCCTCAGCCAGCTTTGGGAGTTGAAGTCCACAAGTCTTGAAAGTTGCTATGGTTGAAGACCCCTGTTTTAGAGCATATGTGCCAAGACAAATTCCTTGTGTGTCCAATCATACTTGGCCAATAAAGAATTCTATTCAGTTTTGACACAACCTCACTGTCTCGTTATTTGGAAAGTAAGGTCACTGCCTGGACAGGTAGCCCTCGACTTACAGTAATTTATTTAGTGACCATTAAAAGTTACAACGGCACTGAAAAAAACTGACTTGTGACCATTTTTCACATCTAATGACTGTTGCAGCATCCCCATGGTCACGTGATCCAAATTCAGACAGTTGGCAACTGGCTCATATTTATGACGGTTGCAGCATCCCAAAATCCCCTTTTGCAAACTTCTAACAAGCAAAGTCAACGGGGAAGCTAAATTCACTTAATAACCATGTTACTAACTTAACAACTGCAGCGATTCCCTTAGCAACTGTGGCAAGAAAGGTTGTAAAATAGGGCAAAATTGGCTTTAAAAAATGTCTCATTGAACAACTGAAATTTTGGGTTTGATTGTGGTTGTAAGTCCGAGGACTACCTGTATTTTGTTGGTAACTTTCCTGCAAGCCTAGGTGTTCACGCTATATTTTTCTTTTTCAAAAGGGTTTTTTTTCCCTCGCTTTTGAACGGGGGAAGTGTTAACCTTGTTTGTTTTCAGGGAATGGGTATCAGGATTCCGGCAGTTACTCCAATTATATCATGAGCCTTGAGCCACGCTCCCAAAACTTCAAAGGATTTATTAGAAGTTAACATGCCGGCGTTGGCCTGGGCGTAGCCGACTCTGAGATACGTAATTCACTGTCACCCTTGATCCTGCTTTCCCCCCCACCCCTCTGGATATATCATCCAACGAAACACGTCCATAGCCAAGAGTCAACAATCATGCTCTCCAATTAGATTTTTGCGCGGCAGAAGCTTCAGTCATCTAATCAGTGTTTGAAGAAAATATGGATGGAATATACTTTCGATTCCACACTGCCGCCAGCTCTTTGAAATTCCCCCCCCCCCTTTCTTTCTGTTGACAACTATAAAACGTGTATACAAAATGTTTTATGAGTTGACAGTGGGATTCATTGGTGTCTGTGTTTTATTTTCCAGCCCACTCCGGTGGGACCCATGCATGTAGAATCGGGACCATCCGTAATCCGAGATCCCCATATGCATCGGGATCGATCCTCAGTGCAGCCTTACCGAAATCAGGTTGGTTCACCTTAAATGCCTTCATGCTTTAAAATCTCCAGCCTGTAGTTCATTCCCAAAAGGGGCACCTAGAAAAGCCAGGGGTGTCGTCGGCCTTATTAATGCCCCTCTTCGTTTTTCTGTCTAGCAAGCTTTCCCTTAACAACTCTGCCATAGCTGCTTTGGGGGGGCGGGGTGTGTGTGGACGTGGTCTTTAAAGCAAGAGTACAACCTACTCGGGTCTCCGATGCTACTTGGGAGAAATGACAGTCTAAGAACGGAGATTGAACGGCACTGAAAAAAGCCACTGAGGACCGGTTTTCACACTTAATGACTGTAGTAGAACTCCCCCCCCCCCCCCAATGATCATGGGATAAAATTGCAGGTGCTTGGCAACTGACTCATATTTATGACGGTTGCAGTGTTCCAGGGACGTGATCTCCCTTTTGCGTCCTTCTGACAAGCAAAGTCAACGGGGAAGCCGGATTCACTCAGTTAGTGTTACTGACTTAACAAGTGATTCACTTAACGAATGTGGTGATTCACTTAACGAATGTGGCAAGAAGGGCCGTAAAGCGGGGGCAAAACTCAATAAATCTTCCCCTTAGCATCAGAAAGTTTGGGCCCCATTGTGATCGTAAATCGAGGATCATAAGTCGAGATTTACTTCCTGTTTTTAAACCACAGGGGAACGCACTTCCTGCCTTCACTGCTTTGTGCCTTTCGGGCCGCCTTGTCAACGGGAATATCCGGTGCCTGAAACGCTTTGCTCCCCTGTCCCTCTTGAGCTTTTTCACATGCTTGCTTGGTTCTGGCTCACCATTTTTTGCCTTCCCTCCGGTCTCTTTGCTTTCCTGCATGCTGATGCCTGGGCAGCCTGTGTCCGAACGCAGAGGAGAGTGGGAAATTCCGGCAGTCCGGCAGGCCAATACTTTGTTTCTGACCTCTCACTTGGCTACCGAACGGCATGGGGGATCTGTCCAGGTATTGCTGTATTTTTTTTTTTCCTCTCCACTCTCCTGCACAGCTAGCTGTTTGGCCATCACCCTTTGGGCATGCGCAGGGTCCCTTCCATCTTTTCCCTGCAAGGTCTGGCTTCCGCTAGAATGGCGAAGCTAAGTGCGGTGTTGCTGTGTCTTGCCATGCTGACTCTTTAGGAGAGCTTTCCCCCAATCGGGACATGGTCCACAGGTGTGAACTTCAAGGAAGACCAATCTGGCTGAAGAAATCTTGCAATTAATCCACATCTGGAGCGGGCTCCAATTGGAGAAGGAGTTTTAGACAGAACCTAGGCCTGAGGTCTCCAAACTTGGCAACTTTCAGCTGGCTGGAGAATTCTAGGAGTTGAAGTCCACAAGTCTTAAAATTGCCAAGTTTGGGGACCCCTGACCTAGGCCATAAATCTAAAAAAATGGATTTCTGTCCATATCACATTCCATATGCCTCTTCCTCCTCCTCCTCCTCCTCTACCTGCAAGGAAGGCCAGGCCTTACCTCATACAGTACAAGCAGTTCTTGCCTTGCAACTATTCATTTAGTGACCGTTCGAAATTACCACAACACAGAAAAAAGTGACTTATGTCTGTTTTCAACAACCGTTGCAGCGTTCCCGTGGTCACGTGATCAGAATTCAGCCATTTGGCAACCGAACTCATATTTATGATGGTTGCAGTGTCCCGGCACCACGTGATTCCCTTTTGCGACCTTCTGACTAGCAAAGTCAGTGGGGCAAGCCAGATTCACTATACAAGCGTCTTACTAATTTAACAACTGCAGGGATCAACAACTGTGGCATGAAAGGTTGTAAAATGGGACCACTTAGCAACTGACATTTTGGGCTCGACGGCGGTTGCAAATCGAGAACTACCCGTATATAACTTGATTCTTCGGATTTCAAATGACTTGCGCCGTAGCCAGCATACAAATTAGGCTCCCTTGCCCCTTGTGGGATTTGTATGTTGTCAATCAAACACTTATTAAGTGCAAAAAAGATGGATGCGTTCAGACATAAACCTGTGATGACCCGGGGCGTGACACGAAAATAACTAAGTCACAAAAGTAGAATAAATTCCCTTTAATTAGAAGGTTAGAAGAACTTTATTGTCATTGTACAAGCACAACGAAACTGTGGATGAACCCCAGCAACTGTTTGCAATACAATAAAACCAAAGCACTTAAAAATAAAGATAAGAAAAATAGAGTACCCAGTAATGCCTCCAACTTGGCCCCCAATGTCCAATTATCCTCGGCTGGATAACAGACTCTTCAAAAAACAGTCTATGAAGGGCAGAAATGCAGTCCAAACCCAAAGTAAAGATAATTAGAAATAAAAAAACCAATACAAACCACACTGAAGTAATTAACACGGCAGGCCAGGATGATAAATTGCAGACTTTCAAAGGATAATACAGCACCCACAGTTGGAGGACTCCAATGCCTCAAGATAATGCACGCTTTGCTTCCAGCAAAGAGCCGTGTGAAAATGTCCCACTTATATCCTGTTCTCCCAGCTGCAACCAATGAAAGGGATCAGGGCCTTCTTCTCTCTCGCAAGCCATGTTGCTCCCTTATCCATTCCTCCCTGTGTGCCCTACGAAGAAGAGGGATTGGATCTGGATCTTCCTCTGAATGCCAGCTGGCCTGTGCCTTTCCCCAGTTTCCTCCACTGCCACCGGAGCCACACTCCCACTCCCTGTCACCTGTTCAACCTCTCCCTCTAAATCAGACTCCAACTGGGGCATGACAAAAACCGACTCCATCATCTGAAACCACCCTCTGTTTTCCTTCCTGGCCCTCGGCTGCCAGAATGAAGCAGTCTCCCCCTGTAGTGGTGCTTGGGAGTGTTAAACCCTTGGCTTCCTGATCAACAGATGTGCCAAGATGGAGGAAAAGAGGCTGCAAGAGAGAAGAAAGATAGGGTTGATCACCACCCCGGTGACCTCAAGATGCCTTAGTTTATTGGGTTCAAGAAGAGCTGTAGGCTGCATTGGATGTGACTGTGACCCACCCTTGGGTCTTAGGGCCCTTATTAACAGAGTTTTGTTTCTTTGTTGGTATTCGTTCCAGGTGGTAAGCTCAACCAACGGCGAGTTGAACGTTGAAGAGCCAGCAGGAGCACCTTCCAACGTACAACTTGCAGCCCGTACCGAGGTGGAAGTTGTAGAAGAAGCTAAGTATGTTTGCTGTCAAGCAAGGTTTCCCCTGCATCATCTCCGTGTAAAATACGTTAGTGTGTTTCCAGGCTTTTATGCGCCCGTGCCCATAATGTGTGGTCAGATCCTTTTTCCTCCCCCCGCTTTCCTTCTTGCATGGATAACCATGGCGTTGCTGGGTCATGCAGCTTCTTTTCCCTTGGGCTGCCTGGGTCATGCTACTTCTGACCGATGCATGTGCTGCAGGTTTGACGGAGGGTTTCAGAAGAGTTTGCAACTGGCATGCGTAACCGATTTCCCCAGGAGTTAAGGCCGTAGCTTTTAGTCCTTATTACTGTACACACTTTTAACACTTTCCATTTCTTTGGGATAGTGTAGTCTACTATTCAGAGACCCACGTGTCTTCTCCTTCTCCATCCCCAGTCTTCTTCTGAAAATCAAAGTTCTCTTGTGCTTTAACTCCTCTTTGAAAAGAGACAATTTTTGTGTTCAGTAAGGAACTTGTGGCTCATAGAAGTCCTGAGTTATTTTTGCCCTACAGTGGGATTTATTTTGCTTCTGTTAGAAATCGAAGCCATTATTTCCATCTCTACCATCCAGTGCTACCGTGTATGATTTATTATCACTGCAGGAACCATAATAGGGAGCCGCCTCCCTCCATTTCTTTTTTTCCACAAGGGAGATGAGGATACACTTGATTATTTACACTGAGAAAAAGTTTCCTCAAAGATTTAATGGGGGCAGAACACTGCTGTTTGTCTTGCCTGACTTTATCTTGTGTTTAGACTCTGGGCAGCCTTTCAACAATCATAACACTATTCCTGTAAGTTTTATGGCAGGCGTGATCCTCGATTGGCTAGGCTAAAGGTGAACTTCGCTTGTCCTTTCCAGAAAAACAGCCTTCTCTCTGCCTTAAATTTAATTGTGCTTCAGGTTCTGAAGCCCCAGCTAAGAGAGGAAGCCATCGCCCTAAAAATCTTTTAAAAACAGGTTATAATTTTGCAAACATTCCCAACTTCTCCCTTAAGGAAAATAAAACCTCTATAGCATCTTTGAGCTGAGAAGGAGGAGAATTTTTAATGTTTTTTTTTTTAAATCACAAATCTCCTTGTGACAAAATGTAGTCTTTGGTTTGCTTTTCCAGTTGATAACTTTGGTCAATGACTTTCTGTGGTTAAAAGGGTGGAGATGGAAAGGAGAGATTAGGTTGATTTTTAAAAATTAACTGCATTTGTATAAAGTGCAGGAAGAAACTTGAGCAGTTTAGCAGCAGGAGGTTTTTTTCCCCTCAGGAAATGTTACAGGGATGAACTAAACTTCAGCCCTTAAAATATCTTTTTGGGTTGTAGCATGAACGAAATGGCTGAAAGAACTCTCTTGTAAATCTACCAAGCAAAGATAGACCATCATCTTTGTGATATAGGGTCAGTCAAGCTGAAGGAATGGGCTCACTCCTTTTCTTCTCCTGGTTCTCATCATCTCTGGAAGCTGACGTGGAGCAAATCCCACTTAGTTCAAAGTAATTCCCAGATAATTGGACTTAGGATTGCATGTCTATGAAAACATTCTGTCCTGCTCCAGTTTCATGAGAGAAGTTTTCCTCTAGGATGGAAGAAATTGGGCTTGTCTGATCTGGATTGCAAAACGACTAAGAAAAAGTTCATTTTCTATATCACTGTAGATATTTGCAGTTCAGAACTGAAAGCAATTGAAATGGAAGTTAGGGAAAAATTAATGTTCTCTGGAAATCACAATTTATCTTTGGGGCACCATGGTCCTTCTGAACCAAACCTCCCGTGGAAATGGTACTTCCAAGGTTTCCTCTCAGTTATCTCAGGCAATGATTATTTATTTCCAAGACGTTTTTCAGTCAGCCATCCTTCATAACACCTTGAAGTAGCTGAGAATCCAATTTCATCTTTGATTTTTGCCAGCTCATCCTCCTCTTTAAAACCACTCATTGACACCTTTCTCAGAAGCCTCTTCTAACCGAATGCAAAAATTGCATCTTTATTCTTAGTGATCAGTCTTACGTCACAGTGCTGTTATGTTAATTATCCCTCAAAGCATTAAGGTGTTTGCATCTGGGCCTTTCTAGGCAGTCTCTTTAGGGTTTTTCTTTTCCAAGAATATATTCCAGCCTAGCAGGTCAGAAACCTTCACGCTCCCATCTGCCAGGGCCTCACTGAACACATTTATCCTGCTTATGATCCTATTGGATCTTGGGCTATTGCAAATGCTTCTTTTTGTCTGTCTCAGAAACCGCCCATCACAGTCTCTCTTCCTCAGGAAGTGCGAGAGTGTTAGGTAGAAGAACCCAATTTGAGAAAATAGGTGGAGCTGGTGAAGACCCTCAGATGCGCAATGCACGCTTGCATGAACTGCCGTGACTTGCTTCCATCATACTCCGAGCTAATGTTTCCTTCTTTCCTTTCTGTGTTTTTATTTGTCTTTCTTTCTTTCCTTTCTTTCTCCTCTCACTGTCTGTTGTAGCTGCCTGAAAATGCTCAACTTGTGGTGAGTCACTCTCTCTGGTTCACGTGCAAGGGGGAGTGAATCAGACTAGGCTGTGCTTGGCCAAAACAAAGCGAAATTATTCGAGTGGGCAGATAGTTAAGAAGTGGCCTCCTTAGGGCAAGGCAGGGAGGTTGGTGCCCGGATTGGCACTGGTCTGCGGCTTCCCTCTTTTCATCAAAAGAGACAGCGGCAGAGTGCTTGGAAAGCCTGAAGGCATCTCGGTTTGTCCCCAGAGTTGTTGAACTATCCAGGTTTTTCTTTAAGCCACCTCATTTGCCGGGGATATACTTTTCCTACCCTTCCTTGGTAAAAAGTGTGTGTTGTTAGCGGTTTTGCAATGGTTTCGTGAAGAATTTGGGCATTTCCAATGCTAGGGATCTGTACTGTGAGAATAGCATAGTCCTGCTTTTGTCCCAGAATTCCTTATCTGTTGTCTAAAGTGGATCCCCAAATGTGGATCCACATCACCAGGTTTTTCCAGCTATGGGCAGCTGTTGGAGAAGAGGGCAGTTTTGAACTACACCAGAGTTTGGCTTGTTAAAAAGTACATAGCATAAAAAATTCTTTTTGGGGGGGGGAGGGGCTTCTGAAAAGAATGCCTTTTGGGCTCTAATTGAGTTTCCATTCCAACAATAATTCCCAGTAGTTTAAAACTGCATAATGCTAGAATATATTGATTTTTCAAAGCTTTTCGAAGCCCCAAGAATGTTCTGGAAACATTCTGTCCCAGGAATTTGTGGGCTAGCAGGAGACGGTAGCAGCAACGATCATACTTGCTTATTTTGCCAGATGGGGAATTTTAAAGTTTCGGATGTGGCAATGAAGGAAAGAGATTGATTACGGGGAGTTTTGAACCCCAAACCGAATACAGCTTGTAAAGTTTCCCTGTCACCATACCAGCTGTTTTGTCTGAAGTCTTCCTTCTCAAAGATGGACAGCGAACAGCCCCATCTTCTGTCTAAATAGGATGAGACAGCAGGATATCAGTGTGGGTGAGGGGAACGTCTTCCTGTCCCATCTCATCCCATGATTCTGACTTTCCAACGTACCCCTTGGGCCAGATTTCAATTATCCATCCTGGGACTGAGAAAACTGCTGTGTTTGAGTAGCACCCCTTGCTTTTCTTTGAAGCAGGTGATTGCAATTCAGAACAACAACTCTCACGGTCTTTAGGTTGTTTTTCCCCACTGAACTCTCGGCCTTCAATTTTAAAACACCCCCGATTTCTTTTGCCTGCGTGCACGTTCATCTGCATGCCCATCCTTGGCCCGAAGGGTGATGAAAGTTCCGAGGTGACCAGTATCAGTCAGGGCAGTTAGCGGATTTGTAGTCTAAAATGAACCGGCCTCTGGTTTGGTTGAGAATTTGGCACTGGAAGGGATTTATTTGGCCACCGGTGTCCTCCGTGGTAGCGGTCCCCACTCTGGTTGGCACCAGGGACCAGGGTTTTGTGGAAGACAATTTTTCCACAAAAGGAGGGTGGCGGGGAGAGGAGCACGCAACCTAGATCCCTGGCATAAAGGGTCCGTGCTCCTGTGAGAATCTAATGCCTGATAATCTGAAATGGAGCAGATTTTAGCGCTGGGGAGCAGCTGCAAATGCTCGCTGCTCACCTCCAACTCTCCAGAGGCCCAGTTCCTAACAAGTCACGGACCGGAACCGGTCTTTGGCCTGGGGGATTGGGGACCCCCGCTGTATGGGACTCCTGTGACTTCCCTATTTATTTTTCTCACATCAAGCACCTCAAAGACGCATCAAATGCAATTCCTGATAGACCCCTGACCTTGGAGTTATTTCCGAGTCGTGGTGGCGCAATGGTCAGAGTGCAGTACTGCAGGCTACTTCTGCTGACTGCCGGCTGCCTGCAATTTGGCAGTTCAAATCCCACCAGGCTCAAGGTTGACTCGGCCTTCCATCCTTCTGAGGTGGGTAAAATGAGAACCCAGACTGTTGGGGGCAAGAGGCTGACTCTGTAAAACCGCTTAGAGAGGGCTGTAAAGCACTGTGAAGCGGCATTTAAGTCTCAGTGCTATTGCTATTTCTCAGGTAGTTCTTTAAATGCCCTGTTCTTGTGCCACAAGCTATGGATATGGCTTATCCCTGAAAAAGGCCACCAGTAGACTTACAGACTCTTCTTCAGTGAAAATAAACAACACATACCCATTGACTAACCCCCATGTTCTGTTTTCGTACACTCGCTAAATTTTGCTCTGCCAAAGAAATGCTTTCCTTCTGTCTGTTTTTTTAGATTGTAAGCCCCTCGGGGTACGGACCTATCAGACCTGTTCTTTGTGATATGCTTGGTTGGTGCTACAGAAAAATAAAATAAAGACAGTTTTGCAGAAAGGCCACGCCTGCGTTCACCTGTTATGCAGTTGAGAGTGGTTTCTTGGTATTACAGCCTCTGTCAAGATTTGCTGTGCCACTTTTGCATGCAAAAATAAACATTGAATCATAAATGCCCGAGAGTGCCGTGTAATGCCAGGAAGCGGTCAGGGTTATTATTGGGATGCCTGCTATATTACATACATTTTATTTATCTATTAAATTTATATTGCCACCCATTTCACGTATGTGACTCTGGATGGCGTTCAATAAAAGAACCCAATAAACAATATAAAACACAATATAAAAACATCTTTTTATTTAAAAAAAAATTAAAACAGTTAAAACACGTATAAATAAGACTGGAAAAATAAAATTACCAACACTTGCAGGCTCCCCACTTCCCTGGGATCTCCAAGCCTGTTATTTTATTTATTTATTAAATTTATTTGCAGCCCATCTCAACCACAAAGTGACTCTGAGTGGCTTCTAGAACCAAGTTCTTTCTCTGTGTTTCTTTCTGAAATACTCAGTTCAGTACTTCAGAAAAAATTTAGAAAGGTGGTTTGGAATGGCCAAAAGTCTGAAGGAACCAAGAAAACCAAAGTAATGGAATCCGTTATTTTTAATTATAACATTTTATAATTATAACATGCCTCCAAAAGCATCGGACAAGGGGATTTTGTTTGATTTTTCTCAAATATGGCAACTTTAAGACAAGTGGACTTCGACTCCCAGAATTCTGGAAATTGAAGTCCTCCCATCTTAAAGCCTGCTAGCTTATTCTAAGGCCGTAGAGTTTAACTTTATCTACATTGAGTAGCAGTGGCTCTCAGTGTTTGAGGCAATGTTTTATGGCAGTTCTTGGGGATCAGTCAAAACGTGAACTATTTGTTCTACCAATGAGCAGCCCACATCAGTCAAAACTCGTTCTTTACTTTATAAAGTATATTTGGAGAGCATCAGTTTGGGAAAAGATGCGGAAACAGTCTTTCCTTTAAGTCTTTTGAACTTGGAGAGAGGAGTCAAATCACTTTTTAAAAATCCCATACAGTAAGTACCCTTTGGGGATTCCCATTCATTTTTCAGACTAGGGAACATTTGAATAGATGTGTGTTTCTCTGTTGTGTGAACTCTTTCCAAAGATTTTATGCATCACTCCTGGCCCAAAAAAGGAATACTTCCTCGCGCATTAGCCCAGATTACGGAAACTGAGCTGTTTTGTCTTTGGCTCAGCTTGCTGGGTTTGTGGTAATTGTGGGTGTGCTCCTAGATGTACAATTGTACATAGAATGCTATGTGTATTTGACATTCAGGAGTTGTGGATCTGGCCATTTCATTTTACCCTTCCTTCTCCTCTACTTAAGCAAGGGTTAAATCATGTTTGTAACAAATATCTAATATTGACACACTGTCCAACAACCCACAAACCTTAAAATCTATATAGGTAAAACTATCTCTAGATATTTTCAGAGTACCACATAACTTCTTTGAAAAGCCTTTCGAAGCTTTTCCCATTTGTGAAGGTGGACCCAAATCTGGGTAAAGAATTGTAGAGCATCATAGTTGTTGAAGGCCCACCCTGAAAAGGCCAGGTGTCTTGGGCAAGGCCTTGTCTTGATGGACAAGCACACGGAAAAGTCTTGATGGACAGGCACATGGAAGCAAAAACAGTCATTCTGATGCCATTTAGAACCGAGGCCAAAAATGACGTGCATGCCAAAGACAAACAACGGTCAAAAAAGGGAGATCATTGTTAGAAGTGATTGCCCAGGATTTTTATCTGTCTGTTATGAACTGGGCTCTCTTCCGTAACACATTTTTGCACAGTCTCACTGTTTAGCTGGAAAAGATTTGTTTCTTCACTTCAGCCTGACCAATTCTCAGCGGAGTTTATTCAGCAGCATTTAGGGAAACATTTTTAACAAGACTTCTTTTTGAAAGAGGAAAGCCAGAATTTAGTGCCCACCTCTATAAATTGATAGACTAATATCGTGGAACCTCTTGCCATCTTACGGTTTGTCAAGATGTACTTCTAGAGAAGTACCTGTGGTTAATCCAACGGTTAATCCATTTTTGCCACATCAGTCCTCCAACACTCCAAAATAGACTCCCTGTGTTCACGAGAAGCCACCTCTGCCACGATTAGTTTTGTGCAGATCCTTCTTTCCCAAACAACACCTCCCAGATAGATTGGGCCAACTGCTAGGCTGCCTTTTGGCCGTTGCAGCCCCAATGCCTGTGGATGTGGTTAAGCTGAGCAAAGACTAGCCTCAAATGGAAATCTCGAGTGTGGGGAATAGTATGTTAAAGAGACTCTTGCCTGTGTGGTCCTTCCATGTGACTCTGTGTCTCTGCTTCATTTCATAGTGAATTCATTGCGTAGGTGAAGGCTTCCCAGGTCCACTCCAGGCTTCTCATAAGAAACTGGATTGTCTCATTCTGTGAACCCTCCAGGCTGAGTGTCGTCATTAAAGGAGGCCACCTGTGCAGAATAAGTCACCCTTAGTGTCCTGCATGCGCCCCTCAGGTTTTACCAATCATCTTCCTTCCCTTTTGGTTGTTCATTTGATCATGGATTAAAAAGAAAACCTTGTCAAAACGCTAGCCATGTCCCCTTTCTCTTTTATTATAGTTATTTCTTGTGAGGTTTTGTCCATATATAGCCGTCAAAGTGATGTCCCGGTGCCTGGAGGCCGTGCGGGGTTGGATGGGTCGTAACAGGCTTCGTCTCAACCCGGCCAAAACCGAGTGGCTGTGGTTTCCTGCGCCCAGATACAGCCAGCTTATTCCTTCGCTGGCCGTGGGGGGAGAGGTTTTGACCCCCGTGGAAAGGGCACGCAACTTGGGTGTCCTCCTGGATGTGCGGCTGTCTTTGGAAGAACATATTGCAGCCGTCACCAGGGGGGCTTTTCATCAGATTCGTCTGATTTACCAGTTGCGGCCCTTTCTGGATCTGGGCGCACTTCGCACAGTCACTTCTGCCCTCGTTATCTCCCGCTTGGATTATTGCAATGCTCTCTACATGGGGCTCCCCTTGAAGAGTCTCCGGAGGCTGCAGTTAGTTCAGAATGCAGCCGCGCGGGTGATCGTGGGCGCCCCTCGGGGCGCGCACGTTACACCACTTCTCCGCAGGCTGCACTGGCTTCCTGTGGCCTTCCGGATTCGATTCAAGGTGGTACTGACGGTATTTAAAGTGCTCCATGGCTCGGGACCTGGGTACTTACGGGACCGCCTGCTGCCATCAACTACCTCCCGCCGCCCAGTACGCTCCCACAGGGTTGCCCTACTTGGGGTTCCGCCACCTGATCGCTGTCGGCTGGCGGCCCCGAGGGTGCGTGCTTTCTCTGTGGGAGCCCCCTCCCTGTGGAATGATCTCCCCCCGGAGATACGAGCCATGACAGATATCCTCTCCTTCCGGCGCGCAGTTAAGACCCTATTTTTAAACAGGCTGGCCTGGCCCAGTAAGGGTTAAAGGGGTTTTAAGTTAATAGGGTTTTTAAAATTTTAACTATTTTTAAACTTTCGGGATACAGCTATATTTATATTTAATTTGGTTTTAAACTCTATTTAATCTTGTATTTTTGTATTTTAATGTATTTACTAGGCTGTACACCGCCCCGAGTCCCTTTTCGGAGAGGGAGCGGTATAGAAATATGATCAAATAAATAAATAAATAAATATATCGGATCGCATGCTCTACATATCTTCCATCTCAACCAACCAACCAACCAGCTAATTGAGTACCTGAGGATATTTATTTCAGACCTAAACGCAAATCTGGAGTATTTCTGTATAATCTCATAACCTAAGCAATTGGTCAAGAAACTGATTGTCTAGGAACCCTTTTTTTGCAAGATGCTGAATACAACCATTTGCAATTAGTACGTGAACTGAAAGAGTCGGACACCGCAATTAGAAGGTTGCCATCTCCTCCCCCTGCTCCCCCCAGCATCTTTTGTTATTTTATTTATTCTTTATTTATTCAATATATATGCCACCCATCTCGCTGTCCAAATCCCTTTTGTGGGGTTAATCCATTCCACGAGATAAAGGACTCTCTGTGAGTTTTGTATTCTTACCCAATTCTGGTGTCATCAGTTCCCAAGGAAGACTACCTTAGATAGCAGAAGTTGGTGGAAAGTGTTTTTGAGGAATGGGGGCAAAGAAAGTTTAACATAGTTAATTTACACCAATTGACATTTTTCTAACCTACTGTGGTTTCCATAATTTGGCTGGGTTTTATTTTCTGCATTGAAACTTGTAGTGATGCCAGCAAGCTGTTTTTTGGTTTTTTGGTCATTTATCCCAGGCAGGCCAGGACACAGTTTAGCCCAGCATTCAACAATCTGCTGCCCTTCAACTCTGTTAAATTACTAATTCAGTCATCCTCATCCTTTGATAAAATTCCCATCACTTGCAGGACATCAAGCTGGAAAAAGGTGCTACAGAACAACCTTGGCAACTTTTAAGACCTGTGGATTTCAATTCCCAGCTGGCTGGCTAGGGAATTCTGGGAGTTGAAGTCCAGAAGTCTTAAAGTTGCCAAGGCTGGAATCCCTGCTGTAGAAGAAATGTGTTACATGGACAGACAGATTAGACTTCATCCAGCAGAGAAGAAAGACATTTTTTAGAGACCGGGATGAACTTTTGAAGATAGTGAGAGGCAACTTGGGAATTCCAAGGAAGTACTTCAAATTAAATCTTTCTAACTATTCCTTCCATCTACTCATGGCGTGTTTTGGTTTAGAAGATCTTTTTAATACATACTTTTAAGTGATGAAATTTGGATGTTAGGAATAAATGTTAATGATGAATAGGATACAAATTCTGTTTAATTAAATGTTAAACAGAAACGGCACCCTGGTTTTTAAATATGGGTATATGCACTTAACAGTCACTTTAATTTCCTTTTTTAAGGAATTGGAAGTACAAATATCTTTAATGAGAGTACACCAGGATGTAAAGGATTCAGACAGTCAACATGTTCAGGTGCCATTAGCAAGCTTTATGCACGAACACTAATTTGAACTGTGCATTCAGTTCCCTATCAAATAAAAGGGAAATTTGCTGTTATGTATGAATGAAACCAGGAGGAAAAACATTCTTTCTATTAAAATGTAACTAAGGAGCAAACATAAATTACCGAATTTCATTTTCACAGTTTGAATTTTGTGTTTGCTTGTAATGAAATAAGGAGGAAGAGTATTAAAACACTTCATCTCCATCTAATTTAGATTACCTCAGGAGTTTGTTTCTCTGTTTTTTTTAAAAAAACGTATTTTCTAATGAGCAAAGAAGGACCTTTTGTTCAAATGACACTCCCAAAATTTTACCTCAAATCTTTCGAAAACTCCAGGACAAGCCAAGTCCTTAATGGGTCCCAAATTTCATCCCGCTTATTCTTAAATAATCGACTCTAATCTCCATGTGAGCAACTACTCGGACTTTCCTCCGCCTTCCTGTGCTACATGGATCTGTCCCAACGGCATCTCATGCAAACTTCGTCATGCTTCTGAATCTCTAATTAGACCCTTCCAGAGCTTGAGAGCTTCTTGCTTGTCCAGATTGCTTTTTTTTGTTGTTGTTGTTGAGAAAATGGAGGCTCGGGCTGTGCTTTGGGGACGGCGCGGCTTCTTACGAATGAAAACTACCACGTTCACCTTCCTGGCTGGTGTGAATGCAGGTGGTGTGGAAAAAGCTGGAGAAGCTGGAGGTCAGAATGGATTGCCATAAGCTGAATGAAGTCCTTTCAAGCGGGGGAAAGTCTCTCAAAACCTTGGCAACTTTCAGACCTGTGGACTTCAACTCCCAGAGTTCTCGGAGTTGGAAGTCCACAAGTCTTAAAAGCGGCCAAAGTTGGGGACCCCCTCCCGCTTTGAAAAGCAAAGAAAGTATGGATCCCTGTCGTGGGGTCAGTCATAGCGAGCGCACACCGTCTCCCGTTGCGTTGAGGTTGCCTGGCTTGGCAGGAGAGGGTGGCTGGGGGAAAGGAAGCCTCAAGTGCTTCCAAGATGTTGGCTCCACCCTGTGCTATGTGTTGTTGTTGGTGTTGTGTTGGAAGGAGTGGGGTTTCGGGGAGGCCCTGGGACGCTGTTATTGATTGGCTGTGTTCTTTGTGCTCCAGGTGCTGCTGCTTCTATAAGAGGAAACGAAAGAAGTCTTCTCAGCGCCAGAAATAACAGGTGTCTCCTGAAGGCATTTTGGGGGTCTTTTGCGTACCTGCTGTTCCTGCCACGTCTTGTTGAATGGGGAGGGGAGGGGAGGGAAAGGGGGCTCCTGTTGGGGA
Organism: Bungarus multicinctus; assembly: GCA_023653725.1. Taxonomy (NCBI): domain Eukaryota; kingdom Metazoa; phylum Chordata; class Lepidosauria; order Squamata; family Elapidae; genus Bungarus; species Bungarus multicinctus. The sequence continues at coordinate 17,114,557 of CM042843.1, forward strand.
AGGTCAAGAAACAAGGGACACTTTAAACCAAAAATAATAATAAAACCAGAGGGGGAGAGACAAGAGAGACAAGAGAGAGAGGAAGGGGAAGTTCCCAAATAAACATTCAGGTGGATTCCCCAGATGGTCTCCCTCGTTCACTCCTCGTTCACTCCTGAGGCTCCTTTTGGTAAAATCAGGAGAGCATCTCTTCCCCCCTCACACCGCCTCTCCCCTCCCCTCCAGGCACTGGTTGCCCTTGATGGAAGACAAGGCTGGATACCTTCCTTTTCCATACATCCTTTCAAAAGGGGGAGAGGGGGGGTTGTTTGTCATTCCTGGCGAATGTGCTGTTGTTTCTCCTCCCTTGGGGTTCTCCCTGTGTTTCCCCCTCCTTTTCCTTCCCTTCTCCCTCCCCCAACAGGGGCTGTGGTGAGCCATAGGGCCAAGGGATCTCATGGCTGCAAGGGAAGAACCACTGCTGAACGAGCCCCAAAGTTCTCCTACATCCAAACCTTTTGGGTTCCGACTCTCTCCCGGGCAGCCACAGTGGGGGTGTGTTCCTTGATGGTTGCCCATGGACAGCATCCATGGCAGTAAGCCAACAGTCGGAGAATTTGCAATTTATTCTTCCCAGTTGCCTTGGATTTTTTTTTCTGGCTTCGGTGATGTCTCCTTTTCTTCTTCTTCTCCTTCTTTTTCCCCAGAATGGTTGGAGGAAACTGTCCGTTCTAAATGAGCATAAGTTTGTTGCACTTTTAATTATTATTATTATTATTATTGTAACACGTTGGATGCATATTACGCTGTTTGTGTGTGTGTGTTCTCTCCTCCTCGTGGTGAATGAGGCTAGCTCACCAGCTTGGCCTTCCCACCCCTCTTAACACAGGCTGCCCGTCCCTCTTTAGGATTCCACCAGGAACTGCTGCCGGCTTCTTAACGGCCCAACGGTATTTGCGCCCTGCCGCTTACTTGAATTTTTCCAGCTCCTGTTGAACACCCCGCTTGTGGTTTTGTCTCCGTGGTGCCTATCTTGACCAGCTTGAGATTGGGGAAAAAAAAAAATCTTTTCTGCTGGCAGGAGAAGCGAAGTCAGCTGGACTGAACTTTGGACAAATGACCATGGAATGAAATGAGGCCCCTTGGCCTTTTTAAGCGGAGCAAAGCTCGGCCAGAGAGAGGACACTGCCGTTGCCTTACACTTCGTCTCTGGTTTGGATTTTGCCAAGGATTTTTAGTCAAATCTCTACAGACTAGAAGAGGGCGTCATCTTATGTAGTGCCTGCTGATTTGTTCTGGTTTTGTAAAACCTGGGCCTAAGTGTTCATTAATGCGAACCTGGACACTTAATGAGATAAAATATCAAAAATGCAAGGCTTTCATTTTATTTTTTCTCCCAGCAGACGGGAACTTTGGGTAGACTTTGAGAGAGGAGTTGAAGAGGATCCTTCTTCAAGACCCTTGGATTCGCCTCCTAAAATCAGTCTAAAAGGCAACACGACCCTGTTGATCCAGCGACTAATTTTTGGGCGCTCCTGGGAAGGAAGCTACCTCCAGGATTGTAGGGGGAGAAACAAGCAACCAAGTTCTTTGCTTGCAAATGAAAGAACTGCTAGAAGGGGAAATGCCACTGGACTGGATTCCTGCTCATCTCAAATACTCTCTTCATGCCTGATGTCGGTCTTAATGTTAGAATCTCAGCCCCACTTCTCTTTGCAGAGCTGTAGGTCGTTGCTCAATTCCCCATTAATGAGCCAGGACCCAGATTTTCAGCGATCTGTGCATAAATTCTCTTGTGTTCTACCTTTTCCCACACATAAACCCAATTTATTATCATCCTCTTTCGTCGCGGATAAAAGAGTTGAGAGTTTCTCCCTTGCTGTCCATTAAATACCAATTGAAATTAGCTTTTTATTCCACCTTTATCAAGGGAATAAGGCTTGCTTTTTGGAGGAGATTAAAAACAAAGAATTCAGAAAGGAAAATGGCAGCTCTTTAATTCTAACAGGAGCAGCGTTAATATTTCTCTTGCCCATTTTGAAAATCCTGAAAGTGGAATATTTTTACACTGAGCAAGACAGTCTGGGGATTCCCTCCCCCCAATCAAGGTACAACTTGAAGCTTGCAACAAGGGAGAGCTATGTTTTAAACAAAACACAGCTTTATTTCTAGATCCTCAGTACATCTCTAGTATGAAATAGGGACCTGCTCCAGACCGTTTTCCCGATCTCCCTTCGATATAAGCTAATAATTCATTTTATACAGAGCACTGGTGTGCTTCATGGGAAAAAAACCAAAACAGTTCTTCATTGCTTCTTTGAAAATTGTAATATCAGCACTTGGATCTGTAGCCTCCCTTTCCCAATGAGGCAAAACACATTGGTTTCCAGTCTGAGATAATTTACTTCTTTGCTTCAGGAGCAAAGAATTCAGAATTCCTTACTACCTTGACGCAGTTTTTCTGTCAGAACGTAATATCAGCAGATATTTGATATCTGTTTAGGAAAGAAAGATAACGGTATCCAGTTATCTAGAAAGAGGGCTTCTCACATATATGCATGTTGGTTATTTTGTCCTGGGGAAAAAAAAAACCTCAACTTCTGCTTGAGCCAAGAATTTTATCCTCAGATCTCTCCATAATTCTTGAAGTTAGCAAATCTGTTTTATCGGTGTTGATCGCTCATTCTGACTTCCTTTTTTAATAGGTATAAATAAGCTCGAATTGCTAATTTAGAAGAAGCTCTGCATTCACGTTCAAAAAAATGTACATACATCGCACTGAGAATGACCAGCATTAGAAAACTCTTTTAACTTCACGGTGGCTTGGATAACTTCGCTCTCTTTCAGTTGTTACCCTTTGACCATAACTCAGACATCCCCTGAATCAAAGATTGGGGGGCTGGGGGTGTTTTCCAGAGGTGTTTGGTCTTCAACAGGACCCTACCCAGATGTTCCCAAGTCCAAAATCCGTTCTTCCATTTCTTTCATGTGCCACACCTTCTACAAGGGGGTGAGCTAACGGTTACTGCTTCTTCTTGGTTCACAGCCGTGCGTAGGTGTGTCTTTCCCAAGATTTGGCGAGCGGTGACTTTCTTACAAAAGGTAAATGGAAGGTATCAGGGTGAGCCCCTGGCGTGTAGCTTAGTGTTGAGGGCTGGGTGGGTTTATAAACATGCACTGCCAAATTCGTACTTTCCCCTTAAGCGCAAAGCCATAATCTTTCGCTTCTTCAAGATATTACGAGAAGAGGAACGGATTTTATGCCTTGTCTGTACTCTTTCTTGGGGCCTCCCAAGGACTGTACCAACTCCTTGCCTGGAAGGCTGCCAGTTTTTACTAGTTGTGAGCGTCAGTAAGTGAGAAACACAGAGGTTGGTCACTTCCTGCAGGCCTTGATGTTGGCATGACCGCTAGCAATGAAAGGACCCAGCGGTCGATGGCCTCGGTGGTTCTCTGAGCTGTGTCTGTCTGGCGCGTATCTCCTAAGTCATCGGAAACAAGCTTGTCTTTCTTCAAACTAATGTTTTTACTGTCCATGGAATTGTCTGTGAAGGGTGGAGAAATGTAAAGTGTAATAGGAATTGTATTCATTATACCAAGGGCTGGGAGTCCGCAGACAAGCAGATCCCATTGCCCTGCCAACTCCCTGATTTAGCACCGCTGATGGCAGGGGATGCTGGGATTTGTAGTTTGGCTCTTTCAAAAGCCCCCCCCCTTCCCCCTCCTCGATTCTCCATCCTTGCACCGCGTGATTGTTGGAAAGGCGGGGGATTAAGTCTTTATTTTGTTCCTGTATTTGATATGCAACAAGCCTCGAGTTTGCTTCCATTTGCTTCATTGCCAAATTTGCGCAGTAGACCCCCCACCCCTGTATTTTCTGATCCGAGAGGGTCACCCTGCCGAGTCCCAGGAGAAGGCCATCCTTTTCTCCCCAAGCTGGTGGGGCTGCATGTTCCCTACTTCCTGGGATCAGCTCCAAGGTTAATATCCCTCCCCGGAAAAAATGTTGAGCCGGGTGCCAATCCAACCTAGGCAGGAATTAGGGAGGCTTTGATGTAACTTCTCTCGTTCTTTTTCAGACTGTCTCAGGAATGTAATCGCTTCCCCTCACCCCCCCCCCCCAAAAAAAAAGAGAGATTTCTCCCCTTCCCCAACTGCGCTATTGCTGTATGACTTTAGGTGCTACCATGTGGAATTTAGAACAGCAGCTGCCTTTTTTCACTTAGGAAGCCCACTGGATGGGGGCAAAAGTGGGTTTTTGCCATGGATCAGAAGAGAAGGGAATTAAGACTTTGGGCGTCTGGGCCAGAACCAAATATCGCATCTTCTCCCGGCAGGGAAGTGCAGCTGAGTGGCTTGCTCCCGTTGGAAAAACCTCATGGGATGTATATTTTATTACTGTCTGTTTCCTTCACCTACGTCGGCTGGCCGTTGTGCTTTTAAAGCGTGGGATTGGGGGTAGCGAGCGAGGGCAGCTCTTCTTAAACCGTCAAGAAAAAAATCAGCTGTGAAAATCTTTTTATTTCCTCTCTCTCTCTCTTTCTTTTTTTTTTTTCTTTTTAAAGTATTACGTGCACTGTTCAGATTCTTGTTAAAATGCCTTTTTGGGTTTTTTATTTCTTAACGGTTCTATTTGAAACACGATGCAATGTTTTTGACTGTCCTCTCATCATCCGTGCCCTGCAGTGGCCGCTTGGTAGGAAACATGAAATACCTTTTCCAAGATGAATGTCACTTTGAAATGCGTTTGAAAACAGTTCAACCAAGATAAGGGCTTATCTATGCCATGCGTAGGAAATTCCTTCCTCAAGCACGAGGGGGGGGGGTTTATCGTGCCAGGAAATGGGTCTTGCTGCGGCTCTTTCTGGCGCACCTCTTTGAATGGGACATTGCAAGAAACGTTGTGTACCTTGAATACATTCTTCCCCCTACTGGCACCATTTTAATGTAAAATAAAACATGGATTTTGCTCTGTTCACTTCCAGTCTGTTCATTGTTTCGCCACAGATCTTGGGCCCTGGAATTAATATCTTGAAATCATTATGAATACAAGTGCCAGAGCGCCCTTCTTTGAACAAGTAGTCCTTGATTTATGACAATTGGGACCAAAAATTCAGTTGCCACGTTGAGGCACATATGACCAGATCGTTTTTGTTTTTTTTTTGACATTTTTGAGGGGCGGTTGTTAAATGAGTCACCATGATCCTTGTCCCAAAGAGGCCACTGGGCTTTCCGGTTTTTCTCTGAAGACGTTTTGCTTCTCATCCAAAAAGCTCTTGACTGGATGGTAGGGAATGGAAGCAAAACGTCTTCAAAGCCCAGTGGCCTCTTTGGGACAATGATCATGGTGGCTCATTTAACAACCACCTTTTTGGATGACTGTGAATTTTCATAGACATCTAACCACGATCATTAAACAAATCCATTCTTGTAGAACGGACATGTTTCTGCTGGAAAACCAGCACAAAACCAGAAACTGGCAATAAACGTCACGAATCACAGTCATAAATCATGTGAAACATCCACGTTAGTGGTGGGATTCAAAAAATTTTTACTACCGGTTCTGAGGGCGTGGCTTGGGGGGGCGTGGCATGGCTTGGGAGCCGTGGCAGGGAAAGGATACTGTAAAATCCCCATTCCCTCCCCACCCCACTAACCTGCTTTCCAGCTCCATTCTCCTAGAATGGAGAATGGTTGTTCAGGGCAACCAAAGAAGACCCAGCCGATCAGGTGGGACTCAATGGGAGGCAGAGAATAGATGGGACCAATCAGAGGTGGGATTTGCCGGTTCTCCAAACTACTCAAAATTTACGCTACCGGTTCTCCAGAACTGGTCAGAACCTGCTGAATACCCACCTCTGATCCATGTGCCTCCTCAAAAGGTTAACCTACTCTGTGCAGAGGCAAGATTTATTTTTCAGAATGGTTTAACTGCTGCTGCTTTTCTTGTATATAACGAACCTTTAAAATACTTACCAAGTGTATCAAGGGCAATATTTATATAAAAGACTGCTGGGATTCACGGAATGTAATTTTTGATGAAGGAAGCCCATTTTGGAGTGCTTTAAATCATACACTTGGATTTTTTTTTAGGTATTACTGTTACACAAAACCTCCATTTCCTATTTTCTGCTAATATCAAATGCCAAAAGGTAGGTTCATCTTTTACCAAGCTTCCAACATCGATTCTCTTCTGGGCCTAAAATATAAACCTATTCAGCAGTAGCACACAGAGTAAAAATCTGTTTTATATCTTGGAGGTTAAGCCTACAGTTTTTGAATAATTAATACAGAGTTATGTAATCTGTCAAATGAAGCATTACATGCCAGTCTTAAGAGGATGCTTGGACACATTAAGATGGGTAGACTTCAACTCCCAGGATTCCCACAGCCAGCATGGACGGCTGAAGAGTTCTGGGAGTTGAAGTCCATCTTAACATGGCCATGGTTGAAAAACACTGCTTTAAAGGACTCAGGTCACCCTGGAGTAACTTTGGCCACAGCCTTATGGCTCTGCATCTATAACAGAGGTCCCCAAACTTGGCAACTTTAAGACTTGTCGACTTCAACTCCCAGAATTCTCCAGCTGGCTGGAGAATTCTGGGAGTTGAAGTCCACAAGTCTTAAAGTTGCCAACTTTGAGGACCCTTGGTCTATAGCCTGGTCTTCCCTGAAAAAAGGGGGACTCTTCCCTTAATTGCATCTGCACAACAACCTTGTAGATAGGCACAGTTACTCCAACGGGAAGTCAAAGTAGCGGCGTCTGCCTGTATCTTACCTATACTGACCCCTACAGGAGCGGAGCAGTATAACCCTTCCTCGCGCGCTCCCTTCTGGGTAACGTAGTCTCGCCTGACCAGCCTCCCTCCTCCTCGCCTCTTCTTTGTTGCCACTTGGCCCAATGGGCGCGCCGCCGCCCTCCGTGCCAGCTTCTTATTGGCCCATCCCGTCTGCCCAATACGAGGCTGGAAACGTGGCATTCCTTTGTCGCAGCTGGGCTTCTTCGCCTATCTTCTTTCCACCACCACCCCTCCGGCGATGGAACGCGCCAATCCCTGCCGCCGAAGCCTCGCTCCGCCCGTCTCGGGGCTGTACCATTAGGGTGGCGACAGGGGGGGAAGAGGGCGGGGAAAAGAAAGGATCGCAAAGGGAAGGGGGCGGATGCTGGCGGCGCGGCGGGCACTGTGGCCGGGCTGGCGTGGCTGGAGCTGCGAACGCAGGAAGATGAAGTTGCTGACGGCTGCGGCTCTGCTGGGCCTGGGCGGGGGTCTCCTATTGCTGCTCTTCCCAGGCACTCACGCCGAGGAGCGCAAGAAGGGTCCCAAGGTCACGGTGAAGGTGAGCAAGCGGGGGAGGGAGATTGGTGGAGGCACCCAGGCTCAATATTCCCCATGCATCCCCCCCTCTCCACGACCCCCTTGCTTCGCAGCAGGATCCGGTGCCCGTGCAGCACCCCTTCGGATTGCAACGCCGTTGCAAACAGCCTGGCAGCTGGCCAATGCCCGGTGGGGGGGGTCTCTGCTGGCCCAGTTTTTGGTTCCTCGGGGTGCATTCGCACGTGCGGATGTGCACGCACACGTGTATTAAGACCGACGGGGCGGCCGGCCAACGGGGAACCCTAATCCGGCGGTAGAGACCGTTCAGATTACAAGGAGCCGCCGGGATATGTTGCCCAAGCCCTCTCCCCTCCCTCCCCCCGAACTAGGTAGGTAGGTCTGCCTCGGTAGGTAGCATGGAAGGCGAGTGGACAGATCCAGGGGTCGTTTGCACGCGAGTAATGCGGGCACAGGCGCTTCCCCACGAAACAGGGCCTTTGGGTGTAGGATTGCCCTCTGAATTTTGCAAGGTGAGGGTTGGCAGGCTGACATCTGAGAGGCCCCAGAAGGAAGAAGGTTTTGCACAGGGGTATGCTTGCCTGCTTGCCTGCTTGGGAACGAACATGCTGCATGGCTGCAGGATTGCTCGCCACTTGCATCCTGGCTGGTGTAGGGGCAGGAATTGCAGCCCCCGAAATTAAGGAAAGGGGTGACCAGGATGAGGACATGGCGTTTTCAAAAGACTAAAAGGATGGACTGTGATTTCCAGGTGAATAAAGGAAGACTGTTTGGGAGGGGTGAGGAAAGCCACGCAAGCCAGAAGGATTGGGCATCTGTTATTTGCTCCCCTGGCAAAGGATCCTGCCATTCCTAGGAACCATTAGTCTGAGATAAATAAGATGAAGCCATTGTATATTCTAATATAAAAGCATCTGAGCCTGATGCCCATTCAGACAGCAGCTTTTATCTTTAGACTTAGAACAAGGGTCTTCAAACTTGACAGGTTTAAGACTGATGGTCTTCAACTTCCAGAGCTAACATGACTGGAGGAGGAATTCTGGGAGTTGAAGTCCACCAGTCTTAAAGCTGTCAAGGTTGGAGATACCTGTTGTAATCCATGAAGCGCATATGTGGCAACAAACAGTACCTGGGTCCTTGAGATGGCCTCCAAGAATTGTAGCCTGTAAGATGTTCCCCAGTAGATAGGCAAATTGTTGGAAATGGGATTATGAACAGGGAACTTTTTTCCATATGTGGTGGACATGCCCTAAAGCTAAGAATTATTGGCTCAGAATTAAGAATTGGCTTGAAGAAATTACAAAACAGAAAATTGAATTGAAATCAGAGACATTCCTATTGGGTATATTAAGAGATAAAATTTCAATAGATCATATTACATATAATAACCGCAGCAAGAGTTGCCTGGAAATGTGACAATATTCCCTCTGACATTATGATAATAAAAAAGGTTTTAGAATGTGCAAAGATGGATAGGCTATCGATGGAAATGAAAGAGAGAGAAGAAATTTGGAATCTATAGCATAATTGGTTACAAGATAGACACAAAGTAGATAAATGAAAAAAAGGTTATGGTAAAATCACACAATATTGTGTATAATTATGTAAGTAACTATGTAAATATATCAATATATGTTACAAACTGAAAATAATTGTAATAATATTCAGTAATAATTTACATACTTAGGAATATGTCGGTGTGAGTGAACGCGGTTACGAACATGCTATAATGAATGGAAATATGTTTTTAATTGTAAAATTTGACAAAGATTTTTTAAAAATAAAATAAATAAACTAACAAACAAACAAATAAATAAATAAAAAGAATTGTAGCCTAAATTCAGAATAGGAACAAGTTCGCCTAAAGCACCTCGGTCTCTGATAGCAGTCTCTGATTCTCTCCCCAGGTGTATTTTGATATTAAGATCGGGGACGAAGAGGTGGGGCGCGTTGTCATCGGCCTCTTTGCAAAGACGGTTCCAAAGACCGTGGAAAATTTTGTCGCCTTATCCACAGGAGAGGTAAGTCGGACGCAGGTTCCACGATGTGGACGCTACTGAGTGGCTGCAAAAATAGGGGCTGGATTGGGGCAAGGTGATGATGCTTTGCGACGGGAACGCAAAGACTAGTTGTGGGTTGTGGAGAGGAAAATCCTCACGATGACGGCTCTTTCTGAGCAGGACTGGCCCCACTGAAGGGGGCAATCACCCCAGGAAGCGGATGGTTGAAATTACGAAGAAAATAAACCCCTCTGCATTTATTAATAATATTTGATTAGCAGTAGCACTTAGACTTATATACCACTTCACAGTGCTTCACAGCCCTTTCTAAGCAGTTTACAGAGTCAGCCTCTTGCTCCCCAACAATCTGGGTCCTCCTTTTAGCCACCTCGGAAGGATGGAAGGCTGAGTCAAATTTGAACCGGTCAGGATCGAAGTGCGGAACTGCTGGCAGTTGGCAGAATTAGCCTGCAATACTGCATTCCAACCACCGGGAGGGAAGGAGAGAAGGAAGGAAGGAAAACAGCAATAGCCCTTAGGCTTATATATCACTTCACAGTGCTTTCCAGCCCTCTCTAAGCAGTTTACAGAGTCAGCCTCTTTCCTCCCAACAATCTGGGCCTTCATTTTACTGACCTTGGAAGGATGGAAGGCTGAGTCAACCTTGAGCCTGGTGAGACTCGAACTGCTGGCTGTGGGCAAAGTTTGCCTGCAATGTGGCATTCTAAGCACTACGCCACCATGCTCTTTCCTTCCTTCCCACTTAGCAGTAGCACTTAGATTTATATACCGCTTCACAGTGCTTTTACAGCTCTCTCTACGCAGTTTACAGAGTCAGCCTCTTGTCCCCCAACAATCTGGGTCCTCATTTTACTCACCTTGGAAGGACGGAAGGCTGAGTCAACCTTGAGCCAGTCAGGATCGAACTGTCGGCTGTGGGCAGAGTTTGCCTACCATATAGGATTCTAACCACTGCGCCACCATGGCTCTGGATTAGATCTGTTTAACTTTTTATTTGAAGGTTTGTGTGGCTGCCTATCTTGGGTCATAACTCTGGATGGCGCTCCAGAACAATAATTCATAAAATGGATCTGCTGGATCAAGAGGGCAACCTTCCCAACAAGAAAGGACGGTCTTTTCGTGCTTAAAAGCTCTTTGGTTCCCTGTTTTGATTTAGGAACATTTTGAATCCGTTTTCTGTCTACCGAGACGACGTGTGGTTGGAGATTCCAGACTTATGAATCCACTGAGTCTGGCAGGCACAGGGGCACGCTGCCGATGTTTGCTGTATGACTGCATCTACCACTCTCATGCTTTGCTACTTTTGTTTTCCAGAAAGGATTTGGGTTCAAGGGCAGCAAATTCCACCGTGTGATCAAGGACTTCATGATCCAGGGAGGAGATTTTACCCGGGGCGACGGAACAGGCGGTAAGATTCCAGACAGGAAGTTCAGGTGGTTTCAAATTCAATCTCTTTGAAGTCTTTCATTCTTTTTTGGCAAAGACGCCCCATGGCGAACAGTAGCAATAGACTTATATACCGCTTCACAGTGCCTTACAGCCCTCTCTAAGCAGTTTATAGAGTCAAATCTGTTGCCCTCAACAATCTGGGTCCTCATTTTACCTTGAGCCGGTCAGAATCAAACTGCTGGCAGTGGGCAGAATCAGCCTGCAATACTGCATTTTAACCCCCTGCACCACCAGCGCTCTTTAGCAATAGCTTTGATTAGCAACCACAGTGATGGTTAACAACCTGTGCAAAAAAGGTTGTACAATTGGGTCTGTCACATGAATGATCCACTTTTACCAATTCTCACAATTTATGGCTGTATCAGGCAGGCTTCAATAAGTGGAGATGTATAAATATATGTATCAGGCCGGTGGGCAATAAAATCAGTTATGAAAGCAAGAGAAGACAATGACTGAGTTCACACATAATATGGTTTATTCGGTGCCGTGTGAATCCAGCTAACGAGAGATTATTTGGAAATTATAGATTGGCATGTGAACCTAGTGATTTGGTATATGATGGATAAGTGAAGCTTGGTATAGGATTTTGTGGAAACAATGGCTGAAAAGCAAGGGAATGGGTGCTAATGAGTTCCAGCGGTGTGCGTAAGTTCTTCTGAAAAGGACCCGGGGATCTTCCGAAAAGCTCAGAAGGTCCAGGTAGATCTCAGGTTGAGAGTCTTAGTCTCTATTTTGGACAACGTTACATCTCTCACCTTCTCCTCTTTGTCAGGGAAGAGCATTTACGGAGACCGTTTCCCAGATGAGAACTTCAAGCTGAAGCACTATGGGCCGGGATGGGTCAGCATGGCCAACGCCGGCAAGGACACCAACGGGTCTCAATTCTTCATCACTACTGTCAAGACCTCATGGCTGGATGGCAAGCACGTTGTCTTCGGCAAAGTTCTGGAAGGGATGGTGAGTAGGACTCCGGTTGGGCTGGGTGTGATGACCCAAAGGCAACACAGTCACATAAGCCAGAAGTGTCCCTTTAATACCTGTAACTTTGCCCGTAATGTCCAGGTTACCTTTGGTTGGAGAAAAAACTCTCCCAAGAACAGCCTTGGACAGGCTGAACAGTGGAGGAAATTCAGTCCGAAAACAAAGTACATATAAACTGTAAATAAAAATCCACACAAACCACGCTGCAGTAATTAACTTTGACAGGGCAGGAAAAGGAATTGCAGACTTGAAAGACCAACAAAACACACACACAATTGGGAAGCCGCCATAAGCCTTGACAATAACAGATAACTCATGATTTGCTCCCAAACCTTTGCTGTACGCAGCTTCCCTTTTTAAACAGTGTTCCCAGCTGCAGCTAATGAAGGGAATCAGGGCCCTTTCCTCCTCCATAAGCCATGCAACTTGCGTTGCTCCCTTCTCTGTTCCTCCCTGTGTGCCCTAGGATGAAGAGGTGGGCCTGGGTCTTCCTCTGAATTCCCTCTCCCTTGCTCTGCCCAGCCGGACTTTGCCCTTCCCCAGTTTCCTCCACAGCCAATGGAGCCACACTCCCACTCCCTGTCAGCTGTTTGGCTTCCCCTCCGCGAATCAGATTCCGGCGGGCATGACACTGGGTGAGAGTTGGTCTTGTTCAGTGTATCAATCCGCGTTTCTCAACTTCAGCAACTTTAGGTTGGGTGGACTTCAACTCCCAAACTTTGCTGGCTGGGGAATTCTGGGAGTTGAAGTCCACACTTCTAAAAGTGGATGAAGGTGAGGAACGCTGATCCAGATTTCAAGGGTTGAAAATAAAGAGTTAAATTTGACTATTACTACAACTCCGTTGTTTCCTCCTTCCTCTATTTGAATAGTCTTGTTGAGTCACAGAACAAGAAATTTAGAGGATGTACCAAAATGGTACTTCCAACTTCCTTTAAAAAAAAAAGATTGCATCATTGTTAAAAAGTTGGTTGTGACTAGAGATCACATTTATCAGTACAGTGATGGCCTGGCTGCATGATTCTTCCCATTCTTGTGTCGCCAAGTCGATTTCCGATTTGTCTTTTGTGATCCCGGTTGCAACCCTCTTCATTTTCAATCTGGCACTACCTTGGGTTCTTGAAAATCTAGATCTTTTCTAGACTGACGTTCCGATGAGATAAAGCTGGGTTTGGCAACTTTCCCGTCAGGCGTTGCTGAAATAAACATTGCCGGCCAAACCTATTGATAGTTGGAGTTTAATAATACCTGAAAGGTTTGTGCCTTATCCTAAATAAAAACAAAGGTTTTAGAGGAACTCACTTCTCATCATCCTTCCCAGCGAGACCAGAAAGGAAACATGACCACATGAGCTAATTTTACTTTTATTTGTCAGACTAATGAATAGAATCTTGCAAGTCTAAAAGTACAAATCTCCCGCCTTCTATTTTTATAGCCTGAAATATATATACTGCTTCACGGTGCTTTCCAGCTCTCTCTTAAGCGGTTTACAGAGTCAGCGTATTTATTTTATTTATTTAGTTTATATACCGCCGCCTCTCCCAAATTGGGACTCTGGGCGGTACACAGCCAAGCTAAAAACGATACAATTACAAATATAAAATTAAAAATAGATTAAAATGAATTAAATTAGTGGCTGGAAAATTAAAACTATAATAAAACACTAAAACAGGGTAAAAAATTAACAAAAGTTAAAACCATTCCAATGATACTAGGTCAGACCGGCTTGCTGGAAAAGATGGGTCTTCAATGCGCGCCGGAAGGTTTGCAGGTCAGGGATAGTCCGCATCTCCGGGGGTAACTCATTCCAAAGGGAGGGTGCTCCCGCAGAGAAGGCCCGCACCCTCGGGGCCGCCAGCTGGCATCGCCCAGCTGAAGGCACCCCGAGGAGGCCCACCCTGTGAGAGCGCACTGGCCGGCGGGAGGCCGATGGTGGCAGCAGGCGGTCCCGTAAGTTTTTCCCCCAACAATCTGGTTCCTCATTTTACCCCCCTTGGGAAGGAGGGAAGGCTAAGTCAACTTGAGTCTGTGAGGATCAAACTCATGGCAGGGGGCAGAGTTAGCTTGCAATACTGCATTCTAACCACAAGGAGGGAGGGAGCGAAGGAAGGAAGATAGCAATAGATTTATATACCGCTTTACAGCCCTCTCTAAGTATTTGACAGAGTCAGCATATTTGCCCTCAACTATCTGGGTCCTCATTTTACCGACCTCGGAAGGATGGAAGGCTGAGTCAACCCTGAGCTAGTGAGACTCGAACTGCTGGCAGTCGACAGAGTCAGCCTGCAATACTGCATTCTAACCACTGCGCCACCGGGGCTCTGATAAGTTAGGAAGGATGCTTTCTTGGCCTGTTACACAGCTCTGGGCTCCCCCTCCTCTTATATGACCCTTCTCTAGTCAGTACTCTCCTTCCTTCCGGAGGTCTTTCACATAAACTATGGCATCATCTTCCTGGGCCCTCAACTGATCTCCCAAGCTGCAGCGGGGGCCATTAGAACTTGAGCTGGTGCAGGCCAGAAGGTACCTGAGAGGTTGTCCTCCATGGCAGATGGGGGCCATCGTCTCAGGACTTTGCTACTACCTCTCTCCTAGGATGTTGTCCGGAAAGTGGAAAAAACCAAGACAGACAGCCGCGACAAACCGCTGAAAGACGTCATCATTGCGGACTGCAATGTCATTGAGGTGGAGAAACCATTCGCCATTGCCAAAGAATAATCTGGGGCTGCTGGAGGGCCAGGTTCTGGCCTGGAAAAGGGCTGGAGGCCCTACCCCTCTTCCTGGGGCCTCGTTCATCATCATCCTCCTCCTCCAGCTGCTGAGCACCCGCTGCTCTCTGTCTCCCTTCCATGCTGGGTGGTGAGGCCTCCATTTCTGCAACCTCAGTTTCACACTTCCTCTTCCATCATCGGCCTCGGTGGGCGGCGAGGCCCCTTCCGAGGGGGCCAGAGATGTTGCGTCGTCTCATTCTTTTTGTAAAAAAAGCACATGGACCAATAAACATGACCATTGTGGTTTTTTTTTTTGTAGAACTTCGTCTTCCTTGCCTTTGTCTTCATCCCCCAAGGACAGGAGAACTCAAGTCCATTGTGGTTGGTGGGGCCAAACCTGGTTTAGCACATGCTCTTAAGCCCAGTTCGAGGGGTGGAAGTCCTCAACAGTTGTGCTGTGATGAGCAGAAGAGGGTAAAATCCTAGTAGCGACCTTCGAGTTTGGAAATGGAGGAAGCTGTTCTGGGCACCTTTAGTGGGAAATGGCGTCCTTCGCAGTATGAGCTTTCAAGAACTTGGTTTTGAGTCTTAACTACGATAGCCCACTGGATCAGGGTTTCTCAAGTTGGGTGAACTTTTAACTCCCAGAATTCCCAACTGCTGGGAGGTGAAATCTACCCATCGTAACATTTGTGACTCCTGTTTTCCTCAGCCCTACTAGGAACTTTGGATGTGACCCATTTGAAAGACTACCTGTCAACTCATAAAATATTTCTATGGTCTTTTTAGAGTTGCCAACAGAAACTCCCAATAAATCCTTTTGAAGTTTTGGAAGTTTGGCTCGAGACTCATGATTTAATTGGGGGTAACTGCCAGAATCTTGACAGCAGTTAACATGTCGGGCACTGCCTGGGTGAGACACATCATTCTTTGTCACCCTTGAGCCTGGTTTTCTCCCACCCCCCCCGGGTGTATCATAATACGTATTCTCCAATGGGACACATCCATAGCCAAGAGTCATCCATCATGTTCTCCAATTAGATATTTGCATGGCTGAAACTCACCTAGTTACTATCTTGGAAAAACTATGGAATGCACTTCCAATTTCCAAGCTGCTGCTTTCCCCTCTCCCTTGCTGTTGGCAACTCTAAAAAGACCATAGAAATATTTTACGAGTTGACACTATCTAGTTTTCAATTGTTTGGAGGAACTCCCAGCCTTAAAACCAAATAAGACCTACATCCTCTTGTCACATTAAGATTCTATTGCCGCATCTTGATGCCAGCCTTGTACTTTAGCTAGCTAACTGGGGAGAAGCGGGGGGTGGAAATTAAGCAACAGAGGACAACAAAAGTTTCTCTTTTGTTAAGACTGAACAGGATTCAAATTGGGTACAAATTTTGCGAGTTGAAGTCCACGCATTTTCAAAAGCGGTTGAGAAAATGCTAATTTTAAGTGGCAGCCTCTTCTAGATCAGGCCAACCTGCTTTCCAAAGGCTGAATTCTTCTCCGCAAGAGATTTCAGTCGGAATAAAGCACGGTGTCTTTAATTGATACCCTACTTTCAACAAACCTAGGATCTACTCCTATGGATTTTTTCTTCTTTTTCCCTCCCCTGGGTGAAACTGAGGTGGACGCTTGTGCAGCCAGAATTGTGCCCTCCATCCCTCTGCTTTTTACACGCTTGACAGTTGCAAACCTAGGCAAGGCCGAAAGGAGCAACCCTAGGCAAGGACGAAAGGAGCCGAAGACCAACCCCATGGGCCACTGCCGTAATTGTCTTTTGCATCTCTGACTCGGTTAAGAGCTTTGCTTCCAGGCAGAGGGTGGTCTTGGGTGTAGTAGAGCCCCTGCAGGACGCCGCTCAGGATTATGTTAGGAAGCAAATCTGGATCAAAAGAGGAAGAAGAACTGTGAGCTGTTTTGCACTGTCTCGTAAAAAGAACCCGTTGAGCTGTCCTAGCCTTTTGCGGTCGGGAAAGCAAAAGTGATTCGGAGTGGCTGCCAACCACAAGGCAGGCTATTTTGGGTCTTTGCCCCCCACCCGAGACAAGAAAGTCATTCATGAAGCAGAAGAATATTTATAACACTTGCAGAAGCCGTAAAAGAGAGTCCCCTTGAAGTAGCTTAAGGCACCAGTTCCAAAGTGAAAGTAAGGTTCTGGAGGAATTGTGCGGAACTAGGACAGTTTTAACAGGTGTGTTTCTCCTTTACCCAAGGAAGGGGAGGGACATTGGTTAACAGCCTGCTATGAGAATAGATTAGGATTAGAAATAGAATAGAATAGAATAGAATACCATGGAATGGAATGGAATGGAATGGAATGGAATAATATGGAATGGAATAGAATTAGAATAGAACAGAATAGAATAAGGAATAGAACAGAATAACATAGAATAGAATTAGAATAGAATAAGGAATAGAATAGAATAAGGAATAGAATAACATGAAATAGAATAGAATTAATAGAATAACATGGAATGGAATAGAATAGAATAAGGAATAGAATAGAATTCTTTATTGGCCAAGTGTGATTGGACACACAAGGAATTTGTCTTTGGTGCAAATGCTCTCAGTGTCCATAAAAGAAAAGATACATTCATCAAGAATCATGAGGTACAACACTTAATGATAGTCATAGGGTACAATAAGCAATCAAATCATACTAGGAAACAATAAAAATTGTTAGGATACAAGCAACAAGGTTACAGTCCTACAGTCACAAGTGGGAGGGGATGGGTGATAAGGAGTGATGAGAAGATTAACAGTAATTGTAATGCAGATTTAGTAAAAAGTGTTGAGGGAATTATTTGTTTAGCAGAGTGATGGCTTTCCGTGGGAAAAAACTGTTCTTATGTCTAGTTGTTCCGGTGTGCAGTGCTCTATAGCATCGTTTTGAGGGAAGGAGTTGAAACAGTTTATGTCCGGGATGTGAGGGGTCTGTAGATATTTTCACAGCCCTCTTTTTGATTCGTGCACTATGCAGGTCCTCCCGGCTTCTTAATCTGAATTTTCTCAGCTTCATGTCTATGGAGATTCTCAGTCATCCAGGACATGGGTTGTCCCAAAGGTGCCAAAACTGGTATTCCATTTCCTCTGTTACCTCCCCTCCCAAAAAACTATCTGGAAAGCAGCTTCTTCAAAGCTTACCTGTGGAAGATGGGAGCACATACGGATCGCTGTGGAAGCTTACGCCCGGCCGATGGGAGAGCTGGGCACAGGGGCTGTTTGAGAGAGAGAGAAACGTACCGCCTTGTGTGTAGAGAACAAGCAGGACTAGGGCCAAGAGTAACAGAATAACAGAGTTGAAAGGGACCTGATGAGGTCTTCTAGTCCAACCCCCTGCTCAAGCTATAAATATACCATCCTAGTCAAATGGTTGTCACTTGACTTGATGGACATCTTCCTTTCTATAAGAATAAAGGGGATGAGAAGCAAACTAGGCAGCAAGCAAGTTTTAAGGTTTTTATGCTTCATATCAAGAGAGTGCAAAGAATAACAGAATAATGGTGTTGGAAGGGACTCTTGGAGGTCATCTAGGCCAACCCCCTCCAATATCTCTGGAACACAGAAGGTTGGCAAACATTGGAATAAATACTGAGGTCAAGGTGGTGTTTGGATTCCCTCTCAACCAGCAAAAGTTTGGGGGGGGGGTGTCCTCCAGCCCCTTCTCTTCAAACAAAGAAAACAACTTGCCTGAAATCCTGGAAGGAGGAATCCTCATCCCACCTGTTGGAAAAAACCAAAATACGGGGTCTTCGGTAGAATATTTGTAGCTCAAGACTGAATTGTGAAATCCTTGGTGCTCTGTGGGCTTGGTTGGTTTTTTTTTTTTTTTGCAGACCTTTCATTACCTAACTAGATGACGTTATCGGTGCTAGAGAAGAGTGGGGTTTGCAAAAGTGGGTAGTGAAATGCCTGCAAGACGACCAACTTCAGAGAGCACCGACAACTCCATAGGTATGTTTGCTTCTAACTACGCCGTCTACGACTCTGGACCCAATCTAAGCAACCACGGTATACTTCACTGTGGTTTGTGAACCGGCCCTGGCTGCTGGACTTTTCACTCTGATTGTTTTTGCAGGGTGGGAGGAGGAAGGTAAAAGCAGGATATCAGCAACACCAAAAGATCAAGGCGAGAAGAATGAAATGGAACCCCTGAAGAAGAGAAAGGCCTCCAGATGATCCTGGAGTATCCGCCACCACCATTGGCCATACTAAAGGCCGGGTTGCTGGGACTTGTAGTTCAACAGCACCTGGAAGGCCCCCAAATCCCCCTGGTCCAGCTGTGGGCACCTGAAGGGAGAAGGGGAGAGAGAGGATACGCTGCTCCTTCCTTCTGTTTCCACTCCTGAGGGATTGTTCTGACCCAAACTTGGCTCCACGAGAGTAAACACGAGACAAAGGTAGCAGCACAACCTTTTACTTTTCCATTTATAAATCCTGTTACTTCACAGATCAAAGGCTGCTTCCAATTAATTAGCTCCTATAAGAAAGAGCCTTGCCAAGTTTTTGCCAGGCTGCCAAGAACATCAGATAAAATTACTAAACAATAAATCAAAGAGTCTCCAAACACCAACTCAGATATTCAGAACATCCACCAGGCTTGAGTGCAAAAACTTCTTTGCTTCCTGCAAAGAACTCTGGTTTCTCAGCTGGCTTTTATCTCTTAAGAGAGGTGCCATTACCTTGTAGCCTTACTCCTGAGTCGCCCGTGCTGCTGCAGCTGCTTTTTCCTTCGAGCAGCCCTGCGTGCACACACACTTGAGCTCAGGCTCCTCGGGGACCTCTTCCTCACTGCTGCCAGCCTCCCCAATCTCCGAAGGCAGCCCTCCACTCCCTGATGGTCCTGGCCCCATCCCTGCATCCCACGCAGGCCCCTCATCTGAGTCCTCGCTCCCCGAGACAAACCACAACAGGGACACTCACCCCAAATGGGGCTCCTGTTGGCCCTGCCACAGCTTCAAAAAATGGAGCAGCTCCTTGGGAAGGGTTTGGTTCTGCAAGATGACACCCTGTAGGAAATGCAACAAGTAGTCAACCCTCCCTGAGGAATGTAGAAAGAGAAAGCAAAAGGGAGTAGCAAAGAATAACCACTTCCCTCCGTGGCCTTTTCTTCACCTGCAGATAAGCTTCTAAGCCAGCCCGCCGTTGCTGGAGAACTTTCACCATCCATTTGGGGACCCTCTTGGGTGGGAAATCAGGAACCTGGCAGGTCCTCTTGATCTAAGGAGAGGAAGGGAGACACTGGGCCTGTTACCAGGTGGACAAACGAGAACCGCTACGGTTCTGAAATTGGCCGTGTTTATTGCATTGCTGGGAAGGGACGCGGTGGCTCAGTGGGTAAGACGCTGAGTTGTCGATCAGAAAAGTCGGCAGTTCAGCGGTTCGAATCCCTAGCGCCACGTCACGGAGTGAGCTCCCTGTCAGATCCGTGTATCTGTCATTTCTTCAGAGGAAGAAGAAAAGGGGGGGGGAACTGATAAAGAAATCTTTTCTTGATGTAACCTGAATATATTTAACCTTATATCGAATATGCACACCCATACATGATACAATGGGGGGGAAAGAAGCCAGATGGCCAGAATCTAACACCTCTGAGAGGCACAGCCAGGAGATGAGGGGTCCATAAAACTCCACAGTGAAGTGCTCTGGGAAATCTCCAAAAACAGTCCGTTCTAAAAAGGGGGTGGGGAAGGAAGTTAGGTACGTCTTGGGAAAGCTACATGAGAAAAAACCTTCCAAAAAGGGAAGGATCCCCTCCCAGAGGGGCTGGGAGGGGAATTAACATATTGGCTTTTGTTTCCCTAAGTAAACATTGGGATGGGGGGGGGATTCTAAACTCCCTTATCTATCACTGTATGCCTGAGGGACCTCAGACGCTGCTTTGAATTCCTACTGGACTGTCTCATCTCAATAAAGGATTCCTTTTGATAAGTTCGGTTCTCAGAAGTTCATTCTTATTGTTTGAATGGGAAGAAGTTCCGTAGCCTGACACTCCCGTTCCTTGTCCCAGCTTCTGCCAACCTAGCAGTTCGAAAGCACATAAAATAAATGCAAGCAGAAAAATAGGGACCCCTTTGGTGGGAAGGAATGGCTTTCCATGCACCTTTGGCATTGAGTCATGCCGGCCACATGACCACGGAGACGTCTTCGGACAGCGCCGGCTCTTCGGCTTTGTAACAGAGATGAGCAGCGCCCCCTAGAGCCAGAAACGACTAGCACGTATGTGTGAGGGGAACCTTCACCTTTACCTATTGCATTGTGCTCTCCTCCCAGGGATACCTCTGTCAAGTCTCCAACAGGTGGCAGCACATAGCTTTAAGCTGATCTCCAGAAGTTACAAGAAGGCCTTCTCTGATAACAGTTCTTGTTTGGAAGGGAGACCACTACGAAATCCCAACGTTCTGGCTAAATTAGAACACTTAGGGGGAGGAAACAAATTCCCTAAAGAAAACAACTAACCAACTGCTCTTGTGTTGATGCCCCATATCCAAAACCTAAACCCTGAGAAGGATGGTTCCCTTTTACTCACCCTTTTATGAAGTGCGTAAAACTCGCTGTAGCGCTTCTCCACGCAATGCTTCCTTCCGTTGCAAACAATCTCCACCTTGAATACCTGCAACGGCACCCAGAAAGGGAGGGGGGGCGTATTTCAGATTCACAGTCCTTAATTTTGGTTTAGGTCCTTGCTGATCTCCTCCTGCAATCTAGCTGGTTTTAGAAGACCCTCCGGCAAGCTGCTGCATTCCAGATGTCAGGGAAAGAGAGAGGGAGGGAAGAAAAAGAAAGCAAAGGTAGAAAAGGGAAGAAAGAAAGACAGATAGAAAGAAAGACAGAAGGACAGAAAGACCGAAAGGAAGAAAGAAAGAAAAAACCAAAGAAAGAAACAAAGTCAGAAAGAAAGAAAAGACCAGGCTGAGAAGGAGAAGCCTTTCAACACTGAATGAGATAACCAATGTGGTTTCCATCCTGGCTTTTCTACATTGAGAACAGCTCAAGGAAACCTCAGAGTCCAAGCAAAGGAGTAAAATGGGAGGGGTCAACAGAAATTGCCCGGAAATCAGAAGTCGCTTTATCTTTGGCTGAGAAATGCATTTGATAAGTTGGTGAGAGTTGATTGGAGTTGGTGAGAACACTTCCTGGGCAGTTCCCATCTCTTCCAAAGTCCATGTGTCTCCGTGCGTCAAGACCGCACCTGACACCTTTGTGTATTTGGGTGTGTCTCCAGTCTGCTTTCTGCTTTTTAGAAATGGTTGGCTCTCGCTTTCTTTTTACTAGGGTTGTGAGAAAGAGACTGGCCCAAAGTCACCCAGTCGGCTTTCATGCCTAAGCCAGCACTAGAACTCACTGTTTCCTGGTGGTTGGTCCAAGACTCAACCAGCTTTCATGGCTAATGAGGAACTAGAATTCCCAGTCTCCTGGTAATTGGTTGAAAGTCACCCAGCTGGCTTTGGTAAAACTCACCATCTCCTGGTTTTTAGCTTGATGCCTTTAACCACAATCCAAAAGGGGCCCTCTGTATCCAAAACATACTGTTATTCAATCGAGGTTCCCCAATGGCTTGCCTTCCTAATTTATGGAATTTTCTGGAGGTGTCTAGCTGACTTCACAGGAAACAAGACAAGGCACCAAGCCAACTTTCAGAAAGCCCACTTCTATATCAATAAAACTAGATGGACAGCCCCTCTCCCTTGACCTGTAAACTCAGTTGACCTTCTCCTACAAGGTCTAGAACCCTCCTTTTTAAAAGGTGCCAACATTCATTTGGGGAAGCCAACATGACAAAATGATAGCTAGTGCCTTCAAGCCAGGAATGTTAGCGGCTAGGGGAAAAAAGCACCCTTCTGTCAGGACACTTGGAAAGCTACTGCAGTGTTTCTGGCTGCTTAAAAAATACACTCACCGCTTCTATCCAGAGCAGTAATTATTGAATTACAGTACTTTATATGGTAGAGGTCACCAAACTTAGCAACTGTAAGACTTGTGGACTTCAACTCCCAGAATTCCTGAGCTAATATGACTGGAGGAGGAGTTCTGGGAGTTGAAGTCCACAAGCCTTAAAGCTGTCAAGTTTGAAGACCCCGATCTATAGTATCTCTCTCTCTCTCTCTAATCTGTCTGTCTATATCTGTCTGTTTGTCTGTCTGTCTAATCCAAGGGTCTTCAAACTTGGCAACTTTAAGACTTGTGGACTTCAACTCCCAGAATTCCTGAGCTAACATGACTGGAAGAGGAATTCTGGGAGTTGAAGTCCACAAGTCTTAAAGTTGCCAAGGTTGGGGAGGTATAGTGCAATATTAATGCAATATCAGGGGTTTTCAATTCAATCGTATAGAACGCGAAGGAGGTGTGTATGTGTTTTATTTTAATAGTAGTAATGTACACCGAAGATGGCATTTAATTTCATTGTATGAAGTGCAATGACAAAGTAAAGTAGTAAACTTATCTTCTCCTTCCTAGATGTGGTGCTGTTTACCGAAGGGCACCGCCCCAATACAACAAGTTTACCTTAGAGAAAAATTAAAACAGGTTCCTGCAAACCTTAACACCGGCCTCTCCTCTCGCTTAAAAAGGAACGGAAGAACAAAATCTGGCGTTGAAAGTTTTTGCATTCACTCAATATCCTGAATTCAAGCAAAAAACAAGGAGTCATTCAAATGTCTCCAGGCCACTGAGGGTCTGCTTTAATCCTTTGCTGGACTGGAGGCAGGAAACTGACTCACACAGGCCCAGTGTGTGTGTGGGGGGGGGGGCTGGATTCTTGGGTTTCCAGAGCCCAGAGGCATTTTCAGACCAATTCTCCCTGCGCATGTGTGTGACTTTGGGCTGCCAGTGGCACAAAGGACCAGCTGTTCTCCCCTGAAGCAGGTGCTTTCCTGGTCAGCCTTTCCAGAAAGAGCAAAAATAAAATAAAATAAAAATAAAAAGCAGGCCTGAATGGCAGCTTATTGATTCCAAGGGAGAGGTTTTCCTTCTTCGCCCATTCCCGGCTGAATGGCACAAACAGTGCGCCAGTGTCTGTGTGCCAGGAAGAAGTTTATCTTCCTCCAACCTTTCCCGAAAACTCCCCCAACCCCTCCGTGTCCTTTGACCCTGGTTTAAGCAGGAGGGGCCCAATCCCCCACGCCTGGGTTCATCCCTGTGCATTGCATGGCACCTTCTTGCACCCAGGACCTGGGGGCAAATAATGGCATGCTTTTCACACCCACAGAAAGGCTGCTCACCAGGAATTAAGTCAGGCCGAGGAGGAAGCAAACCCGGTTTGCAAAAAACCTCATTCCTAAGACATACCTTTGCCTTTAAAAGGCTGCTTTTGGGGGAGGTTGGGTTACACAGGAGTAGGATTTGCACCTCCCCAGGCACCGTTCAGACGTTATGCAATCCCCGCATTTCTTTCCCTTCTCTCTCTTTCCAACCCAGCGCGGCAAGGAAAGGCTTCCAAGGCTGCAGCCTCTGCTGCTTTTGGCTCCTTGGCTCGCTCTCCCTGTTGAACTCCGGCCGGCCCAACCCGTGACAAAGGGAGCCCTTTCCCACGACGCCCGAGCTCGCCCTTCCCAGGCACGGCCCGTGACCCCGCCTCGGCCAGCTTTGCCTTCCTTTGCCCCAGCCGCCCGTCTGGGACGCACCGTGTGAGCCTTGCCGGGGCTCCGCTGCTGCCGCCGTGGCGAAGGCGCCCGCAGCCCCACCGCGCTCACCGCCACCTCCAGCATCTCGCAGGGCTCGCCGGCCGCTCCGCTCGCTCGCCCGCCCGCCCGGCTCCTTGCTTCGCTTATCCCCGCCGCGGCTGACCCGCCTCGCTCCGCCCGCCCTGCTCCGCCCAGTCTGGGCTCTTCTCTGCCCCACCGCAGCCCCGGGAAGGCCATTTAGATTTTAGATTAACAAGAGTTGGAAGGGACCTTGCAGGTCATCTAGTCTAACCCCTCCCCCCAAGCACACCATTTCTGAGAGATGGCAGTCTAGTCTCTTCTTGAAAGCCTCCAGGGATGAAGCTCCCACAACTTCTGAAGGCAACTTCTGTTCTATTGAATATAGAATACCAGAGTTGGAAGGGACCTTGTAGGTCATCTAATCCAACCCACCACCGAAGGAGACCCTACACCATTTCTGAGAGATGGCAGTCCAGTCTCTCCTTGAAAGCCTCCAGGGATGAAGCTCCCACAACTTCTGAAGGCAACTTCTGTTCCATTGAATATACCAGAGTTGGAAGGGACCTTGCAGGTCATCTAGTCTAACCCCTCCCCCCAAGCACACCATTTCTGAGAGATGGCAGTCCAGTCTCTTCTTGAAAGCCTCCAGGGATGAAACTCCCACAACTTCTGAAGGCAACTTCTGTTCCATTGAATATACCAGAGTTGGAAGGGACCTTGCAGGTCATCTAGTCTAACCCCTCCCCCCAAGCACACCATTTCTGAGAGATGGCAGTCCAGTCTCTTCTTGAAAGCCTCCAGGGATGAAACTCCCACAACTTCTGAAGGCAACTTCTGTTCCATTGAATATACCAGAGTTGGAAGGGACCTTGTAGGTCATCTAGTCCAACCCACCACCCAAGAAGGAGACCCTACACCATTTCTGAGAGATGGCAGTCCAGTCTCTCCTTGAAAGCCTCCAGGCATGAAGCTCCCACAACTTCTGAAGGCAACTTCTGTTCCATGGGTTGATTGTTCTCACTGTCAGAAAATTCCTCCTTATTTCCAGGTTGAATCTCTCCTTGTTCAGTTTCCATCCATTGTTTCTTATCTGGCCTTCAGATGCTTTAGAAAATAGTTTGGCCCCCTCCTCTCTGGGGCAGCCCCTCAAATATTGGAAGACTGCTATCATGTCTCCCCTGGTCCTTCTCTTCACTAGACTAGCCAGGCCCGGTTCCTGTAACCGTTCTTCATGTTTTAGTCTCCAATCCCCTCATCCTCCTGGTTGCACTTTTTCTAGAGCCTCGGCATCCTTTTTTATAGTGTAGTGATCAAAACTGCATGCAGTACTCTAGGTGTGGCCTTACTAAGGCTCTAGAGACTGGTATTAGTAGACTGTATTAGCCACAGCCACCGGCTGCAAATAAGAAGTGTGCAAGGGAGGACAAGGCAGCATTTTCCCCAGAGCATTTTACAATTTACATCCACAAGGGAGCCCAAGCTTTCCGTTGTTAAAGTGAGACATTTGTTATAAGTGAATTTTGCCCCATCCAGCTACTATAACTTGGAATTCAAGGTTTGTCTCTTCCATGGTTTATTATTATTATTGTTTAAATCTGGGGGAGGGGTGTCCAAATCTTGATAACCTTTGAAGA
This sequence comes from Bungarus multicinctus, assembly GCA_023653725.1. Classification (NCBI taxonomy): domain Eukaryota; kingdom Metazoa; phylum Chordata; class Lepidosauria; order Squamata; family Elapidae; genus Bungarus; species Bungarus multicinctus. The sequence continues at coordinate 17,140,316 of CM042843.1, forward strand.
CCCGTGGACGTCAACTCTTAGGATTCCCCAGCCAGCAAGACAGTTGTGAAGTGAGTTTTGCCCCATTTTATGACCTTCCTTGCCACAGTGGTTCAGTGAATCATTGCAATGGTTGTAAACACCCGTTGTTAAGTGAATCTGGCTTCCCCGTAGACTTGGCTTGTCAGAAGGTCGCAGAAGGGGATCACACGACTCCCCGGGACGCTGCAACCGTCATAAATATGATGAGGCGGCTGCCAAGTATTCGAATTTTGATCAAGTGACCCTGGGGAGGCTGCAACGGTCATAACAGTGGGTGATATTCAGCCGGTTCACACTGGTTCAGGCGAACCTGCAGCAAAGATTTGGTGTGGATCGCCGAACTGGTAGTAACTTCTGGATGGCTACACCCCCTCCCCATCCCACCCAGTCAGTCTTTATCGTGCATGCGCAATATTGCATGCATGCCCGACATTGCTGACTGCGTTCTTCCCTGCCTAGTCACTTCTTAAGGTATTTTTCCCCCCTCCCGACGATCAGCTGTTCCGAGGATCAGCGGTGCTGGGATTCCCTTCACTGTCTTACTGCTTTGCCCAGGAGGCTTCCTTGAGGCCCAGGAAGGCAAAAAATGGAGCGTGGGCCCCAAAATGGAGGCTCCATCTTTTGCCTTCCTGGGCCCCAGGGAAGCCTTCTGGGAGCAAAAACGCCCCCTCAGGAGGCTCCCGAGGCCCAGAAGGCCCCAAAATGGAGCGTGGGCCCCAAAATGGAGGCTCCATTTTTTTTTGCCTTCCTGGGCCCCAGGGAAGCCTTCTGGGAGCAAAAACGCCCCCTCAGAAGGCTCCTGAGGCCCAGGAGGCCCCAAAATAGAGGCTCTATTTTTTGCCTTCCTGGGAGCAAAAACGCCCTCCCAGGAGGCTGCCCTGAGGCCCAGGAGGCCCCAAAATGGAGGCTCCATTTTTTTTTGCCTTCCTGGGCCCCAGGAAAGCTTCCTGGGAGCAAAAACGCCCTCTCAGAAGGCTTCTGAGGCCCAGAAGGCCCCAAAATAGAGGCTCTATTTTTTGCCTTCCTGGGAGCAAAAACGCCCCCTCAGGAGGCTCCCGAGGCCTAGAAGGCCCCAAAATGGAGGCTCCATTTTTTTGCCTTCCTGGGCCCCAGGGAAGCCGTCTGGGAGCAAAAACGCCCCCTCAGGAGGCTCCCGAGGCCTAGAAGGCCCCAAAATGGAGGCTCCATTTTTTTGCCTTCCTGGGCCCCAGGGAAGCCGTCTGGGAGCAAAAACGCCCCCTCAGGAGGCTCCCGAGGCCCAGAAGGCCCCAAAATGGAGTGTGGGCCCCAAAATGGAGGCTCCATTTTTTTTGCCTTCCTGGGCCCCAGGAAAGCCTTCCCTGAGGCCCAGAAGGCCCCCCAAAATGGGGGGGGGGTGTTGAAAAAAAAGCCACACCCATCCAGTCACTTGGCCACGCCCACCTAACCACGCCCACAGAACCAGTAGTCAAAAAATTTTTTGAATCCCACCACTGGGTCATTAAGCGTGATAAACAATCCCAAGTCGCTTTTTTTGTCCAGTGCTGTTATAACTGAACGAACGCTTGTAAGTCAAGGACTCTCTGAAGCTGCAACTAAGTTCCCACCACATACACACACGCACGCAGAGACACACAAAAAGACACACGTTAGCCGGCCTGCCCTGATTTTATTTCATTTGCTGTGGGTGGCGCCAACCGGAGTCCTGCGTGGCTTCAACATCGAAGTCCGAAAAACCGTGGTTGCCCATTCCCTGCCTGCGCTTCCCCTACTCCTGGGTTGCAAGCAGGAAGCGAGTCTCTTTTCAATAGGAAAATATATATATATGTGTGTGTGTGCGTGTGTTTATATATATTTGTATATGAATCTAAATGGAAAAATAATAATAATAATAATAATATACAGTTAGAAGAGTTACTAGCTGGGGAAAACTGCTCCTTGGTCGAAGGAGGATCAGAGCTCTGTGGGATCCAAGGCCAAGAGGTATTAAGTGATGAAGGCAGTCCAATTCAGGAGGAAGGCTGACCCCAGCCTGCTTAGGAGATGGCCTTCGCTTCCGGGAGAAAGGCTTCCCAGTATTTCACCAGCTGTGGAGGGGGGGAGAAAGAGGAAAACATCAGAGAGCAATTCTCCAGCTGCTCATCAGAAAGATTCCGGGGATCCCCCTCCTCTCATTGATCACGAGCCATCTGGTAATCCGTGGAAGCCCCAGGCTGGAAACAGGAGACGGTCAGTTCTAGTCCAACCCCAGGCATAAAAGCTGGCTGGGCGACTTTGGGCGGATCAGTTCTAGTCCCACCTTAGCCATGAAAGCCAGCTGGGTGACTTCAGGCCAATCACCAGGAGATGATGAGTTCTAGTTCTGCCTTAGGCACAGCTGGGTGACTTTGGGTCAGTCATTCCCAAGTCATTGCAGGCTAGTTCTGCCGACTGCCAGGAGTTCGATCCTAACCGGCTCAAGGTTGACTCAGCCTTCCATCCTTCCAAGGTGGGTAAAATGAGGATTGTTGGAGGAAAGAGGCTGACTCTGTAAAACCGCTTAGAGAGGGCTGGAAAGCACTGTGAAGCGGTATATAAGTCTAAGTGCTATTGCTATCTTCCTTCCTTCCCTTCCGCAGTGCTTAGAATGTCATATTGCAGGCTAACTCTGCCCACAGCCAGGAGTTTGATGCTGACCAGCTCAAGGTTGACTCAGCCTTCCATTCTTCTGAGGTGGGTAAAATGAGGACCCAGATTGTGGGGGCAACAGGCCGACTCTGTAAACTGCTTAGAGAGGGCTGGAAAGCACTATAAAGCGGTAAATAAGTCTATGTGCTATTGCTGTCTTCCTTCCTTCCTTCCTTCCTTCCTTCCTTCTCAGTGGTTAGAATGCAATATTGCAGGCTAATTCTGCCAACTGCCATGAGTTCAATTCTCACTGGTTCAAGGTTGACTCAGCCTTCCACCCTTCCGAGGTCAGTTAAATGAGGACTTAGATTGTTGGGGGCAAGAGGCTGACTCTATAAACCGCTTAAAGAGGGCTGTAAAGCACTGTGAAGCGGTATATAAGTCTAAGTGCTATTGCTAAGTGCTAAACTAAAAATAAAATAAAAGCCCATTCACGTGAAAGGAAAAGCCCAAACTATATGAGCCTCCAAGGTATCAGGCTCATTTGCTAGTATCTCATACTGCTCCACCTTATCGGGATGACTAAAGCAGGTCTAATGTCCATCTAAGTGTGCAACAATTGCAGGGGACCAAAGGCATCAATGTAGGAGATGCGGTACTTAGTTATAAGCCAATAAATAAATAAATAAATTTAGGATATGACACCATGTGCTAAGGGGATGCACAGGATCTCTCTCTCTCTCTCTCACCTGCTGCTGTGACTGCAGCAACGTCTCCAGGTATTTGGTCACATGTGTCCGGAAATCTTTTGTTTTTTCTTTCTGTAACGGACGTTTAAAAAAAAAACAGAAACTAAAACACAGACACATGTTTATCTTCTGCGGAACAGGATACTGCAAACCTCCAGAAGTGGACAATATTTTTTTTTTTACTTGGCAATTATAAGTCCACGTGTCTCAAGTAAAAAAAAAACACATTTTTTTTAAAAGCAGACAATGGCCAACTACACAACTGAACTTTTAGTTTCATGAGGGATATCAAAAGTCGAAATGGAGGCTGTGACCGGCTGACCTGCATCTTTTAAATGCGAAATGACTAGGGGGGGGCCTGACTGATACCCTGTCTCCCCGAAAATACAACCTGAAAGTAAGTCCTAGCTTGATTTTCACACGTGCACCCAAAATAAGCCCTAATTAAGATCCCGCCCACTTGAGTGGACGGGTAAAAATTAAGCTAGGGTGAAAATTGGGGGGGTGGGGTGGAGCTGCCCTACTAATTACCCTGGGACAGTTATAGCCAGGCCTCAATACCTGCCTTGCCCCCCCATTTCTTCTGCAGCTGGTAAGGCTGCAAGGCTTTCCTGAAGGCCTCTGTAGCTGATAACATCGCTCCGGATCGATCCAGAACTCTGTTATCGGCTGCAGAAGCCTTCAGGAAAGCCTTGTCTGCCGCAAAAGAAGTTCTTGAAGGATTCTGACAGCAAAAAGGAGGTTGGGGGGGTGGAGGGCAGGCAAGTGAGGTTAATCACTGGATGACATCCCCCGAAAATAAGACCTGGTACTTTTTTTGATGGCAAATATATGAGTATGTGTGTATGTGTGTGTGTATCTATCTATCTATCTATCTATCTATCTATCTATCTATCTATCTATCTATCTATCTATCTATCTATCTAACCCTGTCATATATATATTTATGTATGTATGAATGTATGTATGTATGTATATATGTGTATATATGCAGGTCTTGGCGTGTTCGGGTATTTTCCCGTGTAAGATTGAGATTATTTTGGCAACGTTTCGACGAGATCTCACTCGCCATCTTCAGGCTGGTTTTTTTCGGCTTTGTGCTTGTGCGAGCAAAGCGTGATCTGAGCTGCCGTCTCCCTATATATACTGGTGGGGAGGTTGGCTGTGCTGTCATTTCTTGATTGGTTGATGGAGTTGATGTTTGCAGATTGGCTTGCTTTTTTCTGTGGCTGAGGTATTGGCTGTGCGTCTATCAGCCTCCTTGTGTTGTAATGACCTGAGTAATGGGCTGTGTGATGACCTTCTGAGTTCTAATGTTTTGATCTCCTGGGTCTTGTGCTGTAATCTCCTGGGTCGTAATGGGCTGTGTGATGACCTTCTGACTTCTAATATTATATATAATAAAAGAAAAGACAGGGTCTTATTTTCGGAGAAACATGGGTAATTAAATTATATTTGAAGTCTCCTACTTGGTTCTCCTTCCTTTTTCCTGAGACGGAGAAAACTGCTGAGGGAAAGGGATCCGAGGCTCTCTTAATCTGGGAAGTGAATCTTTGTGGGGGTGGCAAGACAGACATTTCCTTACATTAGTTCTGCTTCTTTGGCTGCCGTGAAACTGGGAGCTTTTTTTTTTTGCTGTGTTGAAAGACCCATCCTGCCTACCTCAAACCGTAAGACCTCTTTCCGGAGGACAGTAGAGAGCCGTTCAAACTCCCGTTCGTACTGGGTCATGCGAGATTCCCACTGAAGAAATAGAAAACAAATAGAAATATTTTTTTTTTAAATAAAAGAACCTGGTTAAACAATGCAGCAGTGTTGCCTCATCATCAGAAGCAAAACTACGTTGCGGGGAGAGAGGAATGCATCCTTAAAAAAGTTTTTTTTAAAAAAAAAGTCCAGATAGTCCAAATTCAAAAGCCGCCTGCAACTTTTGGGGTGACTAAAAAGTGGCCCAGTAGTTGTTCGTGTCCGGTGAAAACCGCGCTGGGTGTGCTCAGTACAGATTTCCCTCTTGCTCACCTCCGAGATCTCCTCTTTGGCTTGCTGAAGTTTGTCGGGTTTGTTGGCCCACAGAAGCCTGGCCTCAGTTTCCCGTTTCTTCTGCAGCGTGACCTGGGCATCTTGCCAACGCTGCCAAGCCTTCATTCTCTGGTCAAAGGCACCCTGTTGAGAAAGAGGGGTGGGGGGAGAGATTCATTACTGGAAGCATCAGATCATCCATGGGGAACTGAGCTCAGACCAGGGACAAAATCCAGGGTAAATAGCAGTAGCACAAGACTTACATGCCGCTTCACAGTGCTTTGTAGACTAAGCGGTTTACAGAGACAGCCTCTGGCCCCCAACAATCTGTGTCCTCATTTTAGCCATCTCAGGAAGGATGGAAGGCTGAGTCAATATTGAGCCAGTCAGGATTGAACTGCTGACTGTGGACAGTTAGCCTGCAATACTGCATTCTAACCACCGGGAAGGAAGGAAGGAAGGAAGGAAGGAAGGAAGGAAGGAAGGAAGGAAGGAAGGAAGGAAGGAAGGATGGATGGTAGGAAAGAAGGAAGGAAGGAAGGAAGGAAGGAAGGAAGGAAGGAAGGAAGGAAGGAAGGAAGGAAGGAAGGAAGGAAGGAAGGAAGGAAGGGACTTTATCAATAGCACTTAGACTTATATACTGCTTTAGAATGCTTTCCAGCCCTCTCTAAGCAGTTTACAGAGACAGCCTTTTGCCCCCAACAATTTGGGTCCTCATTTTACCTACCTCGGAAGGATGGAAGGCTAAGTCAACCTGAATCTTGGGGAGATTCGAACTCAAATTGTAGGCAGCTGGCAGTCATCAAAAGTAGCCTGCAGTACTGCGCTCTAACCACTGCACCATCTTGGTTCTTAAATGGTGTAAACTCTTACCAGAAGTCCCCGGTGTTCTCTGAGGTTGGTCGTTTTCTTGCAGACGTTTCATTAACCAACTAGGTAACATCATCAATGCTAAAAGGGAGTGGAGTTTGGTCTCTGTTTGACATGAAATTATGTCCTTCTGGCACTGGGGATGTTACTGGAGTTAATGAAACGTCTGCAAGAAAAGCCACCAAGCTCAGAGAGCCCCAAGGACTCTTCCTTTCAATCTGGAGCTACAAATAGTCTCCTTTATAGACTCCTGCCAGCCTAATGGACCACTGGCATAGCCCTCACCCACCACAATGGCCAAGGAGTTGTGGGGGCACCATCCATCCTGCCTTTGGAGATGTCATGCCTGTCGGAATCTGATTTGGAGGGGGAGGCTGAGCAGCTGACAGAGAGCGGCAATGTGGTTCCATTGGCTGTGGAGGAAACCGGGGAAGGGCAAAGTCTGGCTGGGCAGAGCAGGGGAGAGGTAGAGCAAGGCAGAGGAAATTCAGAGGAAGATCCAGATCCACCCCCTCTTCATCCTAGGGCACACAGGGAGGAACGGAAAAGGGAGCAACGTGAGTTGTGTGGCTTACGGGGGAGGAAAGGGCCCTGATTCCCTTCATTAGCTGCAGCTGGGAACACAGTGTTTAAAAAGGGAGTTTGTACACAGCAACTTGCTGGAAACAAATCGTGTATTATCTTGTTTTGTCGAGGCTTATCTGGGTTCCTAGCATCTTCCCAACTGTGTGTGTTTTGCTGGCCTTTCAAGTCCGCAATTCCTTCTCCTGCCCTGTCCAGTTAATTACTGCAGCGTGGTTTGTGTGGATTTTTATTTACAGTTTGTATGTACTTTGTTTTCGGACTGAATTTCCTCCACTTAAAGACTGTTCTTGGGAGAGTTTTTTCTCCAGCCGAAGGTAACTGGATATTGGGGGCAAAGTTGGAAGTATTAAAGGGATTTTTCTTACTTATGCGACTGTGTTGCCTTTGTGCCACACCCCTTTGGGTCATCACAGGTGAGACACCCGCAGCCCTTACCCTCACGGCGGCCAGGAGACGGATGTAATCACTCAGAAGTTCCGCCAGGAGGAAGAAGTCGCAGTTGGCCTGTTCTTGGTGCAGCTGCTCGATCTTCTCTTCCACCTCGGCCAGTTGGGAAAGGGCCCGAGACAAGGCCGTGTTGTCCTCCGAGCTGCCCAGCATGGCCAGGCTCTTGGCAAACTGAGAGGTATTCAGCGACAGCTCTGGAGAACGGAAAGGGAAGCGTGGGAAGATGGCACCTCCTTGCTAGTGACATGGAGGCCCAGCGGAAAAAAGGGCCCTCAATGGACACAACTTCACGAGGAGATGATGAAGATGATGCCAGATGGGGGGGAAAATGCCGTCAAATCTAAACCCCTGAACCCAGGGGTGGGCTTCAAAATTTTTAGCAATGGGTTCTCTATCTGGTTGCTAGTGGACATGGCCATGGTGGGCGTGGCCTAGTTGCAGGGGTGGGATTCTACCAGTTTGCACCTATTCGCTAGAACCGGTTGTTAACATTCTAAGCAGTTCGGAGAACCGGTTGTTAAAAGAAATTACGGGCCTAATCCTGTAAGGAAGGCAGGAAGGAAACATTCTGGTGTTGCTTACAGAAACTGCCTCGCCATTAACCCTTATTACATTCTTGGCAGGACTAGATTTCCTGTTTCAGGAACTTCTCTGGAGTTTTTTTCCCCTCCTTTGCCGGTACTTTGCTTGTGTGGAAGGACCATTCAAAGTTACAATGGCACTGAAAAAAGTGACTTATGACCGTTTTTCACACGTACGACTGTTGCAGAATCCCCAGTCATGAGAGGCCAGGCGAAGGGATGCGTGCCTTGATGTGAGTGATATTGAGTTGGCCACACCCAGCCAATAACATGACCACCAAGCCATGCCTACCCAGTCACATGACCACAAACCCACGCCCACCAACTAAGCCATGCCCACAGAACCGGTTATTAAAAAATTTGAATCCCATCCCTGCCTAGTTGGCCTCCTGCACCACGGCAGGAGGGGGGGGGAGTTTTTACGCTCCCCGGACTCCGGAGGCTTTCCTTGAGCCTCCGGGAGAGCAAACACGGCCTCCCTAGGCTCCCTGGAAGCTGGAAACGAGCCTATTTCTGACCTTCCCAAACTTGCAGGAGGCCCGCATGCGCCCTGCACTTACCTGCATCCAAAATGGGCCACGTGGAGACTCCTGGGTGGGGAAGGGAGGGGTGGGCGAGGCCAGCCAGGAATGGGATTTGGGGGTTCTCTGAACTGCACAGAATCTTAGCTAGGGGGCTCTCCCGAACCCCTGCGAATCCCCAGCAGCCCAGCCCTGTCTGAACCGCCCCAAAATCTGAACCTTTTGATCTTCCAGCTAAGGTTGCTGGGAATTAAGAGCACAGGACACTCTTCCCTCCCAGTCTTTATAAAGTAAAGCCCAGGGTTTTTTATTTATCTATTAATCGAATTTATATAGCCACTCAGCTCGTGTATAGATGACACCAGGCAGCTTACAAATTTTGTCTTTAAAAATCACCATGTAATAAAAACCCATTTTTTATTTAAAAAAAAAAAAACCAACCCAAAACAAATCAAATCAAAACGCACATCTCATTCTTCATGGCAGCAACAACGCAACAAAATCACCCACTTGATTGGCTCTGCTCCATTCGGGGCTCCCAAACCCGTTGATAAAACTACATTTTAAGGGGCTTTCAGAAAAGTAATTTTGGGGGGTGGTAGAGGGAGAGACTATCTCGTAGAGGGGAATGATGGTTTATAATAGCAATAGCACTTAAGACTTATATACTGCTTCACATGGCTTTAAGCTCTCTCTAAGCAGTTTATAGAGCCCCCAAACAATCGGAGTCCTCATTCTTCCAACGTCGGAAGGATGGAAGGCTGAGTCAACCTTGAGCCGGTCAGGATCAAACTGCTGGCAGAGAGCTGAATTACCCTGCAATACCGCATTCTAACCACTGAGCCACCACGGTGCCAAAGAGACTACCACCGAGATGGTCCTCTAATTGTGGTCACACTAGATGACAATCCCTAATTGATAGGACTCACAAGTTGCCCTGGTTTCTAGAGGTCGTCTTTAAGTCGGACATTCTTAACCCGAGGATTGCCTGTCCTCAACTCAAGGTCCCAAATCTTGAGTTTTTATAAAGCTGAAAGGTGACCCTACAGTTGTCAGATTTCCAAGTGATGAAATCCAAAATTGACAGTTTTCCAACTGTCCGCAACTAGTTCATCAAGGGAGTTACCTTTTCTGTGATTGGCCAGCATTTCTACAATTGCGTGTAGCTTCCGCAGACGTTGTTCCTCGCCTTCCACTTCCTGGAGTTTCTCTTCAAACCACTAGAGAGGAGAAACGGGGTGGAGAACCAACCCCAACAAGTCATCGTAGGAACAGGACTATGCATTCAGACAATCTCAGGCAACCCAGTCAGGGACAAGATACAGGGTGGTTTTCATATGGAGCAAGAGATGCTCGGCGGCTTACAATGTCCGATTCGTTCATCTTGATGGTCATTTTGCTGACTGCATCGGTGGCTCTGTTGAACATCTTCAGAAGGCCGGCTCCACTCAAGGTTTGGGTGCCAACAGCCCGTGGCAGCTGAAAAGAAGAGGGGAAGAAAAACCCACCACAGTGTGTATGTCAGGATTCCAGCGATCGCCCTAATTAAATCAGGAGCCTTGAGCCAAACTTCAAAAAAATTCAAAGGATTTATTAGGCGCGACATACTGGTTTTCAGCTACAAAATACTTCTTTGGTCTTTTTAGTTGCCAGCAGAAAGAGAGTGGAGGGAAAGCAGTGCATTCCTCAAATGCTTCAGATAATTGCTAGGCAGCCGAAGCTGTTGTCCCGCAAGATTATTACTGGAGAGCAAGATTGATGACTCTTGGCTATGGATGTGTCCTATTGGAGAATATATATTCAGAAGTTGGAGAGAAGACCAGGGTCAAGGGGGAAATGATGTGTCTTAGTGTCGGCTGCACCCAGGTAATGCCGACATAGTCACTCCTAATAAATCAATTTTTTTTTACTCTTGAGAGACGCGGCTAGAGACTTATGATTTGAATGGGGTGGACTTGTCGGAGTCCTGTCAGTGGCATGACCTCTATGAAGCTGACTCTGCGATATGTAATTTACAATCACCTATGACCATGTTCTCCCCATCACCCAGAGTGTATCATAATTCAGATTGTCCAACGAAACACGTTCATGGGCTGGGTGTCATCAATCATGCTCGCCAATTGAGGATTTTCACGCCCAGAATACCCAGTTACAATCTTTGTGAGATAAACTTTGAATTTGCTTCTGAGTGCATTTGCAGTTTATTCCTTCAGGGTTCCCCCCCCCCTCTTTCTTATGGCAACTTGGAAACAGGCATAAGAATGTTTTACATGTTGACAGCATATTTGGTAAATTAATGCTCCTCAACCATGGCCGTTTTAAGATGTACGGACTTCAACTCCCAAAATTGGAAGCTTTGCTGGGGAATTCTAGGAGTTGAAGTCCATATATCTTAATTGAATTGAATTCTTTATTCTTATTGTACGTATATACACAGTATACATACAACGAAATTCATATAACATCCATAGACCAGACTCAACATGCACACACACACACGACAATCCCCAAACATACCGCCACCTGTCAAAATTCCCCGCCCCCTGAAAACACACAAGCATCCACACAACAGACCAAGTAATCCTGTCCAACAGCTTAAGTGGTCCTTAAGTTCATTGTCAAGTGCAATTATAGCTCTGGGATAAAAACTGTTCAGAAAACGTGTGGTCTGAGTTTTAATTGTTCTGTATTTTCTGCCAGAAGGCAAAAGTCCACAAAGATTGTGAGCAGGATGGGAAGAGTCTCTCAGAATGTGGTGCAATATTAAAGTGGCCAAGGTTGAGAAGCACTAATATATACTGTGTATATCATATCTTGATCTCTTGAACAAATGGGGGTCTAAATCAGCAGAACCAAGGTGAGAAGATCGAGATTCACATCTCTTCTCCAGTGTGGAGTTCACTAGATGATCCTTGGTGTGTTTTGATACTTCCTTGAGTTAGCAACGTAAGCTTGGCTGGATTAGACCGGAGATTACTCAAGTAAACCAGGATTGATCAGGAAGTGTTTGGCCATCAAAGCAATTGGGTGACTTTGGGCCAATCCCAGGGAGATGGTGAGTCACAAAAGCTGGCTGGGTGACCAACCAGTTCCTCTCTCTCATCCCAAACCACCTCACAGAGTTGTTGTTGTGGGGGGAAAGAGGAGAAGGAAGGAGCAGCAGATAAACATAAATTATAGGTGGGAGGGAGAAAAGGGCTGCGCGGGTGATCTTGGGGGCTTCTCGGAGCTCCCATATTACACCGCTCCTGCGCGAGCTGCGCTGGCTTCCGGTGGCCTTCCGGGTGCAATTCAAGGTGCTAGTGACCATCTTTAAAGCGCTCCATGGCTTGGGACCCGGGTACTTGCGGGACCGCCTGCTGCCACCATCGGCCTCCCGCCGGCCGGTGCGCTCCCACAGAGTTGGCCTCCTCGGGGTGCCGCTGGCTGGTCGATGTTGGTTGGCGGCCCTGAGGGTGCGGGCCTTCTCTGTGGGAGCACTCTCCCTTTGGAATGAGCTACCGACGGAGATGCGAGCCATTACTGACCTACGGGCCTTCCGACGAGCACTTAAGACCCACCTTTTCCAACAGGCCGGTCTGGCATAACGTTATGAGTAGGGTTTTTAATTTGATTTTAATCTTTTACAGGTTTTATTGGTCTTAGCCATCTATTTAATTAATTTTTAAACACTTTTTAACTTTTCTATTTATATGTTTTTATTATGGCTGTTCACCGCCCCGAGTCCCTTTTTGGGAGAGGGGGCAGTATACAAATTGAAATAATAAATAAATAAATAAATAAATAAATAAATAAATAAATAAATAAATAAATAAATAAATAAATAAATAAATAAATAAATAAATAAATAAATAAATAAATAAATAAATAAATGTTTTTCTCATGCCAGCCCTTCTCAAGCAGCTTCTTTGCAAAGCAGGAGAATTTGGACTCTTGGTTTGGCCAGGAGGAGAGACATGGTCCTACCAGCGTGTCACAATCCCTTTCACCCAGAGCCTGACTAGGACACAGTTCAGCAGAAGAGAACCAAGGGGAAGCGGCTGAATCAGCGAAGACCTTCAGACCCCCCCCCTCCTTCCACCCAGCCAATCTGCGTCACTCTTTTGCCACGGTTGGCTTGTTCTGAAAGAAGCGGAGATTGCTTTCCACTTCACCCCCTTCTCGCCTTTTGCAAAGCAGCTTGGTCCTGAAAACAGGAACTAAGCTGAACTCAAGCACAGCAAAAAAAAAAAAAAAAAACACAACTGGGGGTCAATTTCTCCAATAATTTCATGCCAAGCTCGCTTAAGCCAGGGTTGCGATCCACTGGCGGCCTGAGGAGCCTGCAGCAGAGTTGGACAGTGGGGAGGAAGATGGGCCAGTCCTGGAGTCTGGGGAGGGCTCGGATGAGGGAACCTGCATCAGACACAGAGATGGGGCCGGGGCCATCTGGGAGTTATGTGCTGACTCCAGAACATTCCAGAATCTGACATCAGCAGGGAAGAGGAACAGCGGGAGCCTGTTCCCAGTGCACGCTTGGGCAGAGCTGCCAGAAGGCAAGAACAGTTAAGACAAAAGGGGAGACTCGGGAGTAAAGCTTAGAGATGATTGGCCCCTCCCATAAGACATAAAGGAGGAGCAAAGGGACGTGAGCCTTTGCAGAAAGCAACTTTGTTCGCTCCGGTCAATTTAAGCTCTGAAGCTTCGCGTTGACTTCGTGCTCCATTTGCCTTGTATTGCTAATTGGCAATTTAGTCGTTGGCAGCATTTCAAGGGAGATAAAAGTGGGTGCTTATCAGCCTTATCCCAAAAAGGCTGGGGCAGACTTCTGTTGGCCTATTCACAAACTGTTTGGGACTCATTACGGGCTGGGAATGCATATAATTCATAGCCGTTGAAATAAAAACAAGATTTTGGAGAGCACCGTGTGATTGTTGCTGTCTCAGGAAGCCTTGGTCAGAACAGCCAGGGGTCCCAAACCTCAGGTCTGTGAATTGACACCGGCATGCGAGAAACTGGGCCGCAAAAAACAAGCGAAGCCCCATCCATGGGTTGCAAGGAACACACCAAACCACACCTCCTCTGGTCTTCGGAAAAACCTCTCTCCGTGGAAGTGGTCCCTGGGGGGCCAAATGGTTGGGGGCCCCTGGCTTAGTTCATCAAAGCACAGACCCCGGTTATGGTAGCAAACCTACCTCATCCTTTTCCAAGAATTCCCGGACGTCTGGGTCCTGCAGCATGGTGGGGTGGCTTACGGTTCTTTGAATATATCTGCGGAATGGGAGTACAGAAGTTCCGTTTACTGGCGTGAAGAATCCCTCATTTTAAAAGAGAATTTACAAGGCAGGCTTGCATTCCCCCCGACACCATCCGTGGATTAGAGAAGCCAGGATCACAGACACAGCCTCCTTCTAATGTAGGGAACAGAAGTTGCCCTCGGAAGTTGTGGGAGCGCCATCACTTGAGACTTTCAAGAAGAGACTGTAGACTGCCATTTGTCAGAAATGGTGTAGGGTCTCCCGCTTGGGCGGGGGGTTGGACTAGATGACCTACAAGGTCCCTTCCAACTCTGATTATCTGTTATCTGTTAGGGGCAGGGATGGAGAGAACTAAAAAAAAAAAAAACACTCAAATCTAATAGTTGATTCATATTCAGATCTGGTCCCACAACCCACCCATATATTATGATTAGGGGTTTGATTATCAGACAGAGATGCTCTCATCTGGGAATATTTATTTAATATACCATTCTTATTAAAGAAGGATGGGAAAGCTTACAACTATTTGTAGACCTATTCTATAGAAGAGAAAATATCTCGTTTTCTTTTTCCCACCACCCAGTTGGACTGGATTCTTCATGTTTAATGTTAGATTTATCTGATATTTGGGTCAGGCCCCTCCCCCTTCTTTTCCTGTACACCATTTTCCCTCCTTTCGTTGCTAGCGCTAGATGTATGTTTTCTGTTTTGCATTTTATTCTTCTTGGTAAAAACAAAACAAATATAAACAGATCTAAGAAGGGTTATATTGGCGCAAACCCACTCCAATTTGTGCTACAATGTGCCCCCGTATCTGCTCTCACTATATCCGTGATGGCGAACCCATGGCACACATGCCACAGGTGGCATGCAGAGCCATTTGTGCGGGCACGCGAGCCCCAGACAAACTTACCTGCACTGCGCATGCGCGCGCTTCCCAGCTGATTTTCGGCCTGTTTGAAGTCTTTTTCGGCCTCCCAGGGGCTCGAGGGAAGCCTCTGCAGCCTCAGGAGGCCGAAAAAAGGGCCGTTTCATCACTTCCTGTATTTCCGGAAATACCAGAAGTGATGAAATGGGCCCAGTGCAAGTAAGGGGACGGTGGGAGAGGGGATTACACACACATGCCTTCTGGGTGCTGTCACGCGAGCATGAGCGCAATTTTCAGCACAGGAGCCCAAAAAGGTTAGCCAGCACTGCACTATATCGTCTTCTTTTAATGACTCCATAATCCCTTGCGGGGTGGAGTCTGGGCAACTGAATGGAGCTGAGTGTTTACTGGCCGGATGCCCTTCCTGTCGCCACTGTGGAGGTTTTTTTTCCCCAGCAGATATATCCCCAGTGTGCCCAGAGATATCTCTCTCTACCTGGAATCTAACTCACAGCCTCTGATTGTGAGGCGAGAGCTCCATTCCTAGGCCACCGCACCATTCTTATCCACTCTCACTATATATATATACACCAATATTTCTCAACCATAGCAAATTTAGGATGAGTGGATGTCAACTCCCAGAATTCTGGGAATTGATGTCCATTCATCTTGACGTTGCCAAGGTTGAGAAACACCAATACGTTCTTTGTATACGCCATCTTTATCTTTTGAACAAAAAAATGAGGTACAAATCAAGAAAACCAAGGTAAGGAGACCTAGATTCAAGTCTCCACTCCATCGTGGAATTCACTGGATGCTTCCTGGCTTGTTACAGACTTTCTTGGGCTAGAAAGCTAAACTAGACCTGGGATGGACAACTACCAAGGAATGGCGGAATAGGGCGGTAAGTCCACAAGCATGTTGGGTAAAGGAAATGGTGAAAACCATTTGTTGTGGCTTGAAAATAGTTCCACCAGGAACCGAGCTATCCTTAAGGGAGGTATTACGCGTCCATTGAAACTGGAATTATGGGTGGGGGGGGGGGGAAAAACAGGAAGGAAAACTGGGATTCTTCTGGTGGCTTCCCCTTCTCTCTTCCGTATTTGGGGAGAGAGATTTAGAAGCTATTTCCATCTGGGTGAATTTCTTCAGACCTCGTTTCTCCTGGAATCCATTCCAGACAAGAGGGTCAGATTTCAGGAGCCCTTAGGCCAGGTTCCAGAGAACAATTTCCATCACAGGACCAGCTCTACTATACAAATCGCTACTGAACAAATTTTGGAAGGGGACGTTCGATGGGTTGGAATGCGAATGAGATCCTTCACAGGTTGACATCTGAGGACCACCAGCATTAAACAACTGGGGAGATTTGAGATGCATTGGACATTTGTTCCTCTTGATCCCACATTGGGTGAGCCCGTAAGCGTCTTCCTACGAGGCAAATTCCCCTACCTAGAGTAACAAACCAACTGCACCACCTTAACGGTTACAACACCCACCAACAAGAAACACGAAACCCCCCCCCAACCTTTCTAAGGCAGCTCTTCGTTTTTCTAAGAATTCTGTGGAGGAAGAGTCTTCTTTTCCAACCTTGACTTTGGTCATCCCTGGGACAAGAGAAAAAGAGAAACAAAGGTTGAAGTTACCTATTATGGCATATACAAGGGGTTCAATTTAGATCAAGGGTCTCCAACTTTGGCAACTTTGAGACTTGTGGATTTTAACTCCCAGAATTCTGGAAATTGGAAGTCCACCCATCTTAAAGCCTGCTAGCTTATTCCAGAGCCATAGAGTTTAACTTTATCTACACCAGGGATCTCCAACCTTGGCAACTTTGAGACTTGTGGACTTTGACTCCCAGAATTCCCCAGCCAGCATAGCTGGTGGATGAATTCTGGGAGTTGAAATCCACAAGTCTCAAAGTTGCCAAGTTTGGAGACCTCTGATCTACACTGAGTAGAAGTGGCTCTCAGTGTTTGAGGCAATGTTTTATAGCACTTTCTGGGGCTGTCAAAACGTGAACTATTTGTTCTACCAATGAGCACCACACATCAGTCAAAACTCGTTCTTTACTTTATAAAGTATATTTGGAGAGCATCAGTTTGGGAAAAGATGCAGAAACAGTCTTTCCTTTAAGTCTTTTGAACTTGGAGAGAGGAGCCAAATCACTTTTTAAAAATCCCATACAGTACCCTTTGGGGATTCCCATTCATTTTTCGGACTAGGGAACATTTGAATAGATGTGTGTATCTCTGTTGTGTGAACTCTTTCCAAAGATTTTATGCATCACTCCTGGCCCAAAAAAGGGAGAGTTTGCAAGGCCCACACAGGTCTCATCTAGGGACTAATAACTCCCCAGGTTACTCTGGTCTTTGTCAGGGCTCCAACAAATACACCCTCATTCAAATCAAAAGTCTCTAGCCGCATCTCAGAGAAAAGGAAATTGATTTATTAGGAGTGGCCATGTTGGTGTGTGGCTGGGTGCAGCCGATACTAATTCACATCATACATTTCCCGCTTGACCCTGGTCTTTCTTCCACCCCCTGGATGTGACTCCTCCAATGGGACACATCCATCTCCAAGAACCATCCATCACGCTCTCCAATAACCTTCTTATGCTCCGACAACTTTGGGCTGCCTAGGTGATTATCTAGGCATTTAAGGAATGCCTTGTTTTGTCCCACCCCCTTTTCCTGGCAGCTAAAAAGACCAAAGGAGTGTCTGTTTAGTTGACAGTCATGCGGTAATAGTGTGAAGCTAGGCCACTACAGGGAGTCCTTGCCCACATTTCTATTGTTAAGCGAGACAGTCGTTAAGTGAGTTTTGCCCACTTTGTGACTTTTCTGGCTTCCCCCATTGCCTTTGCTTCTCGGGAGATCGCAAAAAGGGAAGGCGTAACCCCGGGACACTGCAAACCATCATAAATGTGAGTCTGTGGCCAAGCCTCTGAATTTTGATCACGTGGCCATGGGGGACGCTGCGCAAAAAGCGGCCCTGCGTCACTTTTTTCCAATCTCTTTGTAACTTCAGTCCCTAAACGAACGATTGTAAGTCGAGATCTACCGGTTAGGTTTGAACTCTGTAGAGGCAATAAAACCCCTGCCGGCCTTCTCACCTATTAAACTCTTCTCCGGAGGAGGAGGAACAATCATCCCGTGTTGGGCGTGTTTCTCCAAAAGCTTCTCGTACAAGCCCAGAAAGTCACTGAATCGTCTCTTCACTGAGAATTGCTGGCTTCTGAACATTGGCAGAGTGGTCTGTAGGGACAGGAGAGAATCCGATTAGCAAAACAGGAGTCTCTTGATAGCAATAGCACTTAAGACTTATATACTGCTTTATAATGTTTTTACAGCCCTCTCTAAGCAGTTTGCAGCTTCTTGCCCTCAACAATCTGGGTCCTCATTTTACCCACCTTGGAATGACGGAAGGCTGAGTCAACTTTGAGCCTGGTGAGAATCGAACTGCTGGCAGTTGGCAGAATTAGCCTGCAATACTGCATTCTAACCACTGTGCCATCACGGCCCTTCCTTCCTTCCTTCCTTCCTTCCTTCCTTCCTTTCCTTCCCTCCCTCCCAGTGGTTAGAATGCAGTATTACAGAATATCTCTGCCCACTGCCAGGAGATCAATCCTGGCTGGCTCAAGGTTGACCCTTCCTTCCTTCCTTCCCTCCCAGTGGTTAGAATGCAGTATTACAGAATATCTCTGCCCACTGCCAGGAGATCGATCCTGGCTGGCTCAAGGTTGACCCTTCCTTCCTTCCTTCCTTCCTTCCTTCCTTCCTTCCTTCCTTCCTTCCTTCCTTCCTTCCTTCCCTCCCAGTGGTTAGAATGCAGTATTACAGAATATCTCTGCCCACTGCCAGGAGATCGATCCTGGCTGGCTCAAGGTTGACTCTTCCTTCCTTCCTTCCTTCCTTCCTTCCTTCCTTCCTTCCTTCCTTCCTTCCTTCCTTCCCTCCCAGTGGTTAGAATGCAGTATTACAGAATATCTCTGCCCACTGCCAGGAGATCAATCCTGGCTGGCTCAAGGTTGACCCTTCCTTCCTTCCTTCCTTCCTTTCCTCCCAGTGGTTAGAATGCAGTATTACAGAATATCTCTGCCCACTGCCAGGAGATCGATCCTGGCTGGCTCAAGGTTGAACCTTCCTTCCTTCCCTCCCAGTGGTTAGAATGCAGTATTACAGAATATCTCTGCCCACTGCCAGGAGATCGATCCTGGCCGGCTCAAGGTTGACTCTTCCTTCCTTCCTTCCTTCCTTCCTTCCTTCCCTCCCAGTGGTTAGAATGCAGTATTACAGAATATCTCTGCCCACTGCCAGGAGATCGATCCTGGCCGGCTCAAGGTTGACCCTTCCTTCCTTCCTTCCTTCCTTCCTTCCTTCCTTCCTTCCTTCCTTCCCCTTCCCACTTAGCAATAGCACTTAGACTTATATTCCGCTTTATAGTGCTTTACAGCCTTCTCTGAGCAGTTGAGTCAGCATCTGGTCCTCAACAATCTGGGTCCTCATTTTACCCACCTCGTAAGGATGGGAGGCTGAGCTCAGCAGAGAAAAGACAGAAGACTGAATTTTCTGAACCTTCCTCAAAGCCACTCCAGTAGCAATAGCCATAGCCCTTAGACTTATATACCCCTTCACAGGGCTTCACAGCCCTCTCTAAGCGGTTTACAGAGCCAGCCTCTTGCCCCCAACAATCTGGCTCCTCATTTTATCAATCTCAGGAAAGATGGAAAGCTGAGTCAACCTTGAGCCTGGTGAGATTCAACCTGCCAAATTGCCGGCAGTCAGCAGAAGTAGCCTGCAGTACCGCACTCTAACCACTGCACCACCAAGGCTCATGATACAACAGAGACTCTGATTCTCAAGTATCTGAAGGGTATTTTACACAAGAGGGAGTAGGTGTATTCTTGATAGCTCCAGAGGAGATGACCAAAACTCAGAGCTCCAAGCTGGATCTGCCAGAGATACACCTGAGTGCAGTGGGAGGGCAACTTTAGGAGGTGTGGACTTCAACTGCCAGAATTCCCCAGCCGGCATGTCGCTCAAGTTGAGAAACGTTGTTTTAGCACTCAGGGGTCTTCAAACTTGACAGCTTTGTGGACTTCAACTCCCAGAATTCCTCCTCCAGTCATGTTAGCTCAGGAATTCTGAAAGTTGAAGTCCACAAGTCTTTAAACTTGCCAAATTTGAAGAACCTTGTTTTAGTAAATCTTGCTAGGGGTAAAAAGGTAGGATGGGCTGATTTCAATGCAACAGGTTAACTCACAGATACAAATGCAGGTAGCCACACCTGGAGTGAAAAAACTGAACTGCGTTTCAGAAAGGTAGAAAGTCTGCCTTTCTACGTAGGTTTCTTCTCCTTAAAGACTTCTAAAAGACTTCTAAAAGAAAGGACAGCCTACAACTTTTGAGAAAAGACACTTCAAGATTGTGCGGGACATGCAACTCAGCTAGCGACAAGCAATACATTATATTATTGTCCCATATTTTTTATTCTCTCTCTCTCAAGGTGGAAAGCACCTAACACTCCTGCCGTTTTTTCCTCCCCTCCCTCCCACAACGCCGTGAAGTGGACTCAGTGGAGAAGGGAGGACTGACTGGCTCGAAGTACAACTTGACGCATTTAATTTCTTTTCTTTTTTTTAACAAAAGAGTCAGGGAAAACAATAGCTAGAGGTGAAGCTGCTGCACTCCAGAAAGACACCCAACTGCAACCAGGATACAAGAGGCTTTTGTGTAGCCAAGCTCCATGTCGCCTTCCCTTTCGGCAAGATTGCCAATCCCTTTTATGAGGTTTTTTTTGAACGTCTCCTCTCGGTTTCAAAAGTAGCTGGCCATGAAGCGCGGAAAAGAGGGGTTTTTTTGACACAACTCGCTGAGAGGAACACGCTGACCCAGCGATGCAGATATTTGGAAGGTGCACAAAGGTGTATTTTTGCCAGTTGGCAAAAGGTAACAAATCGGAAACCGAAGCTGTCTGCGCTCCAAAGAAGGACGGCACCTGCCTCTTATGGGGGTCAGTCGGAAGGACTGAAATCAAAATGCGCCCGGGGAGCTTTTGAGATGCGAACAACCTGAGAGGCTTGGTCCCTCCCACACCTGAGCCAAAGTAAGGTGAGGGACTGCTTCCTGTTAAAGTCGCCCCGCCTGCCTATCTCTCTTTCTCCCCCCACCCCACCTCTGCATTTTGGTGTCAAACCAGGTAGGCTTAAATGCACCTATTAGACAGGGGAATCTTTTGATTTCCCGAGAGCTGCAATTCTCCTTGTCTGGCATTTAGGAGCTGGGGGAAAAAAAAATAAAAAAAATTGAACAAAGCCTTCTAGCCCTAAAACGGGTGTTGCTGACCCTTTCTCTACATTCCCTCCAAATAAGCCTTTCATCTCAGAGGCTCTCCAAGGTCACCATCCAAATGTGAGAGGGAGGAGAGAGGAGGAGGAAAAGAGAGAGGAGGAGGAAAGGAGAGAGGGAGGAAGAGGAGAGGAAATGGAAAGGAGAGGGAGGAGAGGAGGAAAGGAGAGGGAGGGAGGAATAGAGAGGGAGGAGAGAGGGAAGAGAGAGGAGTAGAGAGAGAGGAGAAGAAAAGGAGGGAGGAGAGAGGGAGGAGAGGAAAGGAGAGAGGGAGGAAGAGGAGAAAGGGAGGAAAGGAGAGAGGGAGGAAACAGGGAGGAGAGAGAAAGAGAGAGGGAGGAGGAGAGGAGAGAGGGAGGAAACGGAGGAGAGAGAAGGAGAGAGGGAGGAGGAGAGGAAGAAAACAGGGAGGAGAGAGAAGGAAAGGAGAGAGGGAGGAGAGAGGAGGAGGAGGACAAGAGGAGGAGGAAAGGAGGAGGGGGGAGTCGGAGGAGGGAGGAAGAGATGAACAGATGAGGTTATTGTTCCAACTGACTGCTGTTGTTGGAGACCATCCATGAGGTGGCTTTGCTATAAGAGATCCTCAGAAACAACCTGTGTGTTTGGAGAATGTGCCTGGCCCCCTTTCAAAAGGAAAAAAAGAAAGAGAGAGATATGTTCGGTTCCTCTTCCGAGGACCACAAAGACCTGAAGATAAAGCCTCTACACACAGAACCACCTACGCAGAGAGACAGGAAATGACCGGAAAGCTGAACCCCATATGGGAGTTTTTGGACAGGTGGCGCATGAAGTTCATTTAGGAAAGCAGTTGCCTAGCAAAGTTCAAACACTTGGGGCCATCGTGAGGCCAAAACAGTTGTTATTTTAAAGAGGTGCAGGAGTTCAGATGGAGATTTAACTCGCAAGAACTGGCTGGAATTTAAAAGTGTGTGTCAGACGCTCTTGGATTTTTCACCCAGATCTCCACTAACATTCATTTTCTCCGACCTCGGAGAAAAACTCAAATTCCATAATTCCTCAGATCCTTTGGAGGTTTTGGAAGTTCACACATATCCATCAGACTATTTCCTGCATTTTCTCCACCTTGTTGTAATTCTGAAGTAGCTCCTGCCTAGCCTAAACTATTTTAGAAGGGAGGAGAGAGGAGGAAAGGAGAGAGGGAGGAGAGAGGAGGAGGAGGGGATTTTTGCATTGTGGGTTGTGTAATTGTATAAAATGGCAGGATGCTTTTTACACAGGCATCAAGTCATTGCCACAGGAACCCATCACCCTCAAAACTTTCCAAATTCATCCTTACACAATGGGTAACACAACTTTTAAAATCAGTAAAGCCCAGATCTGCACACGTATCTCTCTCTCTCTCCAATTTTGCAGTTTTTAGATTACAAAAGTGAGTGCCAGGACACCCCCAATTTTGGAAAGAATCACACAGATTGTTAAATAACAATCAGATTCTCTGCTATAAATCTGGTTTCCATTGTAGTCTGAATGAATTTGGGAGGGGGGGGGGTGGAGGCAAGGTAGAGTATAATTAGAATAGGGAACAACCACTTCATATCACCACCATGCTATAAATTGCAAGATTAATATCTTTGGAAGAACGAAATGGGGGGAAAAAATCTAAACTTAAATGGAAAACGGATATAAAAGAACTAGTTCTATACCCGCGATTCACTACGAAACCATGTGATTGGGCTTAGTTTTTGGGGAGGAAAATAAGGGGAAAAAATTGTGCCTCTGCCTACCAGCATCCATTGGTATTTATCTGGCTAGCGTCCTGTCAGTGTGTGAGAGAGTTGAGGGCTGTTTGGAAACTAAAACAGTATTTGCTGTGTGAGCAAGGAGACAGCATAGAGCCTGGGCGTGGCTTAGCTCAACTGTTCTGTACTAAAGCTGCTTGGTGCTGTGAAACTGAAACTGAAACTCCTCTCCTCTGCTTGTATTTTGCATTTGGAAGAGATTTCTTTCCAGGTGGGTAGAACTCCTTAGCATCAGAGCGTGTTAGTAATAATAATATAGGAAATACTAATGCTCTGATGGTCATTTTGAAAAATCCTGTCTTAGTGAGCCCCTAGAAGCTAAGAAGAACATATGTGCCAAATTTCAAGTGTGTAGGCTTTACAGTTTTGGAGATTTTGTGATAATGCGTGAGTGGTATTTCTCATATACATACATACATACATATATATAGAGGGGGTGAGGGGAGAGATAGATAGATAGAGAGAGAGAGAGAGAGAGGGAGACTGACAGACAGACAGATTATACTGAATTTCCAGAAGGGTGGACTTCAACTCCCAGAATTCTCATCCATGGTGATGCTGGTGGTGGAATTCTGGGAGTTGAAGGCCACACTCCTGGAAATGGCCAAGATCAGAAAACTGTTAAGTGGACTCTTAAACTCTTCAATGGGGAAAAAAGAAATGAGAGCTGGCCTACCTGTGTGGACACTTTATAAGCAACGTAGGCATTCATTCCATCTCCTGCAGGAACAAAAGAAGAAAATTGAGACTTTTAGAGCTTCAGCAAGCTGTAATAACTGGGGCTCTTTAGTAATTTGGGGTTAACGTGCTTTAATTGTGGGCGTCTGTCAAAACAGAGGAATCCTTTGTCCTAGGACAATCGTTTCTGCTAACAACTTGGGACTTCTGAAACGATTCATAGTCTTAAATCAACATGTAGAAGGATTTTACCAGGATTTTATTCAAACAATTATAGGTGTTTACTTCCTCAATCGTCACAAACTCGACACAAAATATGTGTGGTTTTGAACCCGGTGTTTAATAACTGGCAATTTTAAGACTTGTGGACTTCAAGTTCCTGGGGAATTGTAGAAATGAAATTCCACAAGTCTTAAAGTTTGCAAGTTTTGAGACCTCTGATCTAGTGAGTTTACTTACATTAAAATTACACAAAGAGTAAAAATATGGTTGAAAACAATACACATACATTTATGTACATACACAGAGTACACAAATGGTTAGTACGGGTTGTGTTAAAGTTACTTAAAGAGAAAAGAGTGGCATTTAAAGTTGTAAAATGAGAGAAAACATAGTGAACACCTCTTTATTGGCTAATTTATGTTGTTAAGGAGACAGACAGACAGACAGACAGACAGACTCACTCACTCACTCGGTTAGTTAGTTAGTTAGTTCTCGGAGACAGTTAGTTAGTTAGTTAGTTCTCGGAGCAGTGTACAGCCATCCAATTAAAATAACATTAAAATATACAAAAATTAAAACTGAATTAAATAACCTGGATGTAATAAACAGGTTAAAACCCCCACTATAAACCCTAAAATTAAAATACCCCAACCCTCTGATCGCCACTAAGAACCCCCAATTTAAAACCCCAATCTAAAATCAGCTCAAGCCGGCCGGGTCAAAGAGCCAGGTTTTCAAGACACGCCTGAAGGTCCCCAGGTCCGTGGCTGTACGCAACTCCGGAGGCAACCCATTCCAGAGGGCGGACGCCCCCACAGAGAAGGCCCTATTCCTCAGGGTCACCAGCTGGCACATAAATGGGAGGGTGGATGCTAGGGTGGAGGGAGCCTGGCACATCTGCCCCACGCTAAACAATGAAGTGGCTGTTAAGAGAATTAAAGCAGCTGAAGAACACACACAGACACAAAGCTGAGAGTTGGCCAAGCGATCCCTGTGAGACAGCCACAAGCTTAAAGCACAGCAGAGAATATTCCCCTGGCATAGAGTTTCCCTGACATAAGCTTGCATCAACAGATACCTGTTTATGCAGCTGCCACGAAAGTTGCACTGAGCACAATCGGGTTTGGCAGCTGCTTCTTCTTCAAGGACAACGTGCAGAGTTCTCAGATGCAGAAGGGTACCTTTCTTGCTTGGGAAACGTCTTACCCCTCCCAAGAGGCTGGCAGCCTGGGGATCACTGCATGATATATCAGATCTCACCTGATCTATTTAATGACCCCATAATCCCATGCGGGGTGGAGTCTGAATGGAGCTAGCAGAGCGTTTAATGGCCGGATGCCCTTCCTGTCACCAATTTGGAGTTTTGTTCAGCAGATGTATTCTCATTGTGCCCAGAGAGAGAGAGAGAGAAAAGTATCTCCCTCTACTCAGGATCGAACTCATGTCCTCCTGATTACAAGGTGAGAGTTCCACCTCTAGGCCACCACACCACTCAAGCTCTCACCTCATCTATCTTTGCTGTAAATCAGTATTTTTCTCAACCTTCCCAACTTTAAGACGTGCGTGCATGCTGGCTGGGGAATTCTGGCAGTTGAAGTTTGCATGTCTTAAAGTAGGGAAACACTGCTCTCAATTGTACACATTTCACTCCTTGATCAGCGTTCTTCTTGGAAAATGCAGGCTCTGGAGTTGATTTCGAGGCAGCCATCCTGACTGTCATTAATCTTGCAATTTGGGATAGTACAGCTACAGATTCCTACAGTTCACAATGGCAAGCATCAGATCTGGACTCGGAAAGAAGAAATCAAAACTCTGTTCTTTACTTTACTTATGTTTTTTACCGACAAAGAAATAAAGGGAGACTAGTATAGATCTATTTCAAGCTATTTAACTCTCATCAGCTAGCCATACCCTTCCTGGGATTCGAACTCATTCTTTACAGGTGAGTTTGGATCACTTGCTTTGAACCTAATCCACTGTGCAAATGTAGGTGGAGGATAGGATGCTACTGATGGGGAATCTGACTCTGAGGGAGAGGAGGAATAGCTGACGGAATGGGAGTGTGACTCCGGAGGTTGTGGAGGAAACTGGGGAAGGGCAAAGGCCAGCTGGACATTCAGAGGAAGACCCAGGCCCATCCTCTCTTCATCCTAGGGCACGCAAGGAGGAGCGGATAAGGGAGAAATGTGAATGGCGTGGTCTACGGGGGGAGGAAAGGGCCTTGATCCCCTTCATGGGCTGCAGCTGTGAGGACTGTTTAAGAGGACAAACTGCGCGTGGCCCAATGCTGGAAGCAAAGCGTGAAAATATTTCTAGTCTGTCAGTTCTTATCTGAGTTCTGGCATCCTTCCCCGTGTGTGTATTTCAATATCTGTGGACGTCTTCAAGCTCTTACCCTGCCTTGTCTCATTAATTGCTTCAGTGTGGTTTGTGTTGTTTTTTTCCTATTTATAATTTATATGTATTTTGAGTTTGAACGGCATTTCTTCCTTTTCGCAACTGTTTGTGGGGGAGTTTTTTTCTCCAGTCAATGATAATTGGACCTTTGAAGGCAAGCTGAAGGAATTAAAGGGACTTCACCTGTTTTGGGGACTTTGTTGCTTTTGAATCCCACTCTGGGTCATCACACTAACCTCACTGGTGAGGTCAGAAAGAAAATACTGACGTGGCCGGTGTCCAAGGCTCTAAAAAACACGTAAGGTCAAACGCTTTCCATTTCACTGCAACTCACCAATTTTCTCTGGATCGCTCACGCCCACGGAAAGTTCAAATTGATCTTCCTGCTCTTCCTCTTCCAGCTGGGTGGGAAGGAGAGATTACACGGATGTCAGAAACTTTTCTGGGGCCTTACTTAAGAGAGGCGTGAAGGGGAGGAACCCAGGAGCCAAGGCGGCTCAAAAGGAACAGAGGTTTAACGGCGTGAGAACGCCGCGCTCTGCAAGAAACTCAACTACTAATGGTTCAAAGCACAGAGGCGGGAGATAAAGAGTCACGGGAATTCAAGGTGGGCTGGACTTTGATCTCTTGTGGGCACCAAAGGACTTGAGACTCTCTCCCTTCCTGGGGGCAGCCTGGTCAGTATCGTGTGTCCTGCAGTACGACACATACAATATTGGAAAGAGAGGAAAAAGGAAAGCAGGTGGAGGCCACATCAGAAGCCTCAGCTGTCTCCAGTTTTCCTCTGACTGCCCTTTTTTTAGAGCTTTCTCATTACCCTCAATAAGGCTCTGCACACCAGAACAACTAGACACAAGGACAGTTTTTCCCTGAATGCCATCACTCTGCTAAACAACTAATTCCCTCAACACTGTCCAACTATTTAGTAAGACTTTATTACTATTATTCTTCTCATCCTTCCTGTCAGCTCTCTCTTCCCACTTATGGCTATAACTGTATTGCTTGTATCTTTACAATTTATATTGTTTTATTTGTTCCCTAGTATGATTTGATTGCTTATTAATATCCTATGACTATCACTAAGTGTTGTATCTTATGAGTCTTGATGAATGTATTTTATTTTTTTCTTATGTCCACTGAGAGCATTTGCACCAAGACAAATTCCTTGTGTGTCCCATCACGCTTGGTCAATAAAGAATTCTATTCTATTCTATTCCATTCCACTCCATTCTCTATTCTATTCTATTCCATTCCATATTCCTTCTGTTCTGTTCTATTCTACTCTATTCTATTCCATATTCTATTCAATTCCATTCCATATTCTATTCCAATATCTATTCTATTCTATTCCATTCTATTCCCTTCCCTATTCTATTTTCTGTTCTGTTCTATTTCTATTCTAATTCTCTTCTCTATTCTATTCCTCATTCTATTCTATTCTTTGGGAAGCATCTTAGCTGCTGGCTTTTTAAAAAAAGCATCTGTTGTGCTTTTGTTTGTAAGTCTTACGTGCCTGCTGCTTTTCCTAGCAATGATATCCTGAAAGATAGGAGATAGACAGAGCTGTAAAGCATAAATAAATAATATCCACCTTTGTATTTCAAGCTTGAGGGGCAAAAGTCAATACGCTAATTGGAAAAGGGAGACAAGAGCCTGCAGAATTGCTGACATGCTCCAAGCACGAAAGTAACTTCAGGGTTTCTTTTAACAGTCGTGCTAGAAGGTGGGAAAGGGGTGAAGCCCGAAACTCTATCGAACAGCTAACGTGCTCCTCTTGCCTTTCTTTGCATGGAGAGAGCATCTGCTCCTTTCTCTAGGAGTAAAAGGAAGGATGACAACTACTGTAGCTTTATTTTAGGGAGAAAGATTTTTTTTTTTTGCTGGACTGGGACTTTCATGAGGTCAGGGCTTGTCGTGGCCCGCAAGCAGCCAGTGAAGCTGGCAGCAGATTTGGACAGTGAGGTGGTTGGGGAGGAACATGGGCCAGTCCTGAAGCCTGGGGAAGGCTCTGACAAGGGCTCTGGGTCAGGAGGCAGAGATGGGGCCAGGGCCATCCGACAGTTATCCGCTACCTTCGGAGTCGGAGATCAGTGGGGAAGAAGAACAGCTGGAGCCTGTTATCAGCGTGCACAGTCACAGAGCTACCAGAAGAAGGGAACAGCTAAGGAACAAGGGTCGACTTGGGAGTAAAGCCACAGGTGGACGGTGAGTGGCCCCTCCCATGGAGAATAAAAGCGGAATGAAAGGGGAGTGGGGTTTTGCAGGAGACAATTAGTTCACTTGGGTGAAGATCTGTTCCTGCATTCTTGCCAAGTATTGTCTGCTACAGTGTGGCATCGGAAAGATATCGGCCTGGCAACTCTCCAAGCCTGATAAAGGTCTGTAATTGTGAAGTCTCTTGAAAGACTGTTGGCCGGGACGTTGCTGGAGAGGAAATTCATTATAAATCAAATAAAAGGGGTTTATTGGGACAAGGAGTCGGCTTCGTGCTGTTGGGGAAAGCCTTGGTCAGAACAGGGCTTCTGTGGAGAAGGCTCTTGGGGGCACCTCATTGTTGTGTAACACACTGGAAATGAAAGGAGATGGAGGGAGGTCTCCTTCCTATTACACAGGACATAAATGAATATACAAGTAGCTACACCGAATAGATAAGCAGCCAAACCCAAAGACGCTTACCTCCTCATAGGTTTTGGATTGCTGCTTAGAAAAGGAATGAGTTGTGTTGTCTACAGAGGGGACAGGACTGAACACTGTTGTGGTCTCCTTCTTTGTGTGGTTTTGGGTATTATCCAGGGACAATTCAACAGTGGCATCTGTAAAAGGACAAATGGAATGATAAGTTGATCCATTTTTAAAAATGAAATTCCACTTCCTTGACTGAGGATAGTCTGCAGAATTTCATCCCCGAGTGGAGTCACTTCTTGACTTCTAAGATATTCCTGGTAGAATCACATCACTAAGTCGAATCGTTTACTTAAGTGCCTTTTCTTTAGAAATTGACAAATCAAATCCAAGAAGATGCAACAGGAAGTTGCTTGGTTCTGGGCCACAACCTGCGTTCATTTATTGCTCTTGCCAACTTGTGTCTTTATTTTTGTAACTGATTTTATTGTAATTTCTCTGCTGTTAGCCGCGCAGAGCAGTGGTGGGATTAAAAATGTTTTATCACCGGTTCGATGGGCGTGGCTTGGTGGGCGCACTGTGCGTGCATGTACACACTTTGCGTGCGCACCTGCGCCAAACCCGCACTTTGCACAAGCGCAGAGGTGTTCAACTCACTTCCTGCATGCCTGCACTCTCCCAGCCGCTTCAGCAGCTGCCACACGAAAACCAGTTTGGTCTCCGCTACTCATTGCCACTACTGGCTCGGCAGGACCAGGCCAAACCGGTAAAATACCACCACTGGTTCGGAATCACGCTGATTTGGGCAACCCAAATTATCACCCTCTTTCCCACCATGATCTGCGACACGACCAACCTGCAAATAGATCGGCGTCTTCTTGTTCGTCCTGGATGCCATTTGTTTTTAAATTGTTTTCCAGAGGCACTGGGGATTCCTTCTTCGGGAACTCCGGCTTACTCTATTAGGATAGAGAAGGGGCCGTTACTCCAAGCTGCAGAATTAAACCCGGTTATTAACACACGTCGCGTTCTGAGCCAAACCTTGTTCCCAGGAAACGAACACCAAACGGAGGTAACAGCAAAACCTTTTAATGATTCTTTACGGAATTCCGTTCCTTCCCGGTTAAAAGGCTGTTTCAAACTCATGGTCTCTGATGGTCTCTGATAAGAACGAGCCTTGCCAAGGTTATGCAAGGCTGCCAAGAACACTAGATAAAGTTGCCAAGAAATAGTTCAAACACAAAAAGTTTCCAAACACTTAGCCAAGATATTCCAAACGTCCACAAGGCTTGAGTGCAAAAACTTCTTTGCTTCCTGCAAAGAATCCCGGTCTCTCAGACTGGCTTTTATCTCTTAAGGCCATTACCTTGCAGCCTTACTCCTCACTGTTGCCAGCCTCCACAATCTCCCTGATGGTCCTGGCCCCATCGCTGCATCACACGCAGGCCCCTCATCTGAGCCCTTGTTCTCCGAGACCTCAGCCGTCCACGCCTGCTGCTGGTGAACCACAACACGTAGGCAGAAAGACCTAGCCGAAGAGTTTTGGCAGTCTTGGCCTATGAGAGGTAGTCCTGGCCTTACAACAGTTCATTTCGTGACCGTTATACGAGGCTACAGACTGCGCTGGGGGGGGGGGAAGGGGACTTACGACCGTTTTTCGCACTTACGACTACTTGAACCATCCCTTCAGTCATGGGATCGAAATGCGGACATTTGGCAACTGGCGTGTTATTTATGATGGTTGCAGCATCCTGGGATCATGCGGATCCCGTTTCGCGAACTTCCCGCCAGCAAAGTCAATGGGGGAAGCCAGATTCACACAACAGCCGCGTTACTAACTTCATCATTGCAGTGATTCACTTAACAACTACAGGAAGAAAGGTTATAAAACGAGGCAAAGCTCACTTAACACTCCCGCTTAGCAACAGAAACGTTTGGCTCAATTACGGTCGTAAGCAGTGGTGGGATTCCAAATTTTTTTTAATACCAGTTCTGTGGGTGTGGCGTGGCGGGCATGGCTTGGTGGGCATGGCAGGGGAAAGATATACTGCAAAATCCCCATACCCTCTCCTCCCCACTAGCCTGCTTTCCAGCTCCGTTCTCCTGTGCAGGGCAACACAAGAAGACCCAGCCAATCAGCTGGGACTCAGGAGGCGGAGAATAGATGGGGGCGGGGCCAGTCAGAGGTGGGATTTGCTGGTTCTCCGAACTATGCAAAATTTCCGCTACTGGTTCTCCAGAACTGGTCAGAACCCGCTGAATACCACCTCTGGTCGTAAGTCAAGGACTACCTGTATAGTCCCCAGATATTGATATTCCAGGCTCAGGTGGCAGCTTCCCATATACCTGCCCTGTGCAAAGCTTTCCCATTTGAACTCATGTTTTTGTTTTGCTTTTCTCAAATAGCTGGCAAGGCCTGGTAAATGCCTACACGTTGCTCTAAGGTTTAAATGAACAACGCCTTTCCCAAGGCCGCTCTGTCAAGCAAGCACATGGCTTATAAAGGCTCCCTGCTTCTTACCCTCAACGCCCCTGCCCCCCCCTCCGGCCAACCGCCCACTCCCTGGTATCTGGAAACAGCCTTGACGCTGTCTGCCTCGCTGAGCAACTGCAGTTTGCCCAAAGACAATAAATAAGCTGTCTGAACAGGGTGACCGGTTCCAAGAGGCGCCAGAGACACAACAGTGGGTGCTAAAAGTCAGGGAGCTTTGTGTGGGTCGAACAAGCCGGGTTTAGAAGTCACCCCGTTTACAGGTGACACCTGAGAGAGTTGCAGGTCGAAGTTAGCTGGCCGGTTTGTCTGAACCGGTGAGAGATCCTGTTATCTTTGGAATGACACTTCTGCAAACACGAAAACTTGCAGGCATGTCTCAACTTTGTAAGATGGAGCCGAGAGTTGAGCTATTATATAAATCAGAGGTCTCCAAACTTGGCAACTCTAAGACTTGTGGACTTTAACTCCCAGAATTCCTGAGCTAACATGACTGGAGGAGGAATTCTGGGAGTTGAAGTCCACAAAGTCTTAAAAGTTGCCAAGTTTGAGGACCCCTGATATAAATCCTCGTTACCGTAGGGAGAGTTAGTCCGAGAGTATCTTTCTCATTTAAAGCTCTTCTGGAACTGCAGCTCACTCCCCCAGATTTGCAGAGAGTTAACAGCTGAGTGTCAGGAAAGTTTCCACCTTTGAATGAAATTTCTTAGTCAGGAAAAGTGCTTGCAGCCTCCTCATTCTTTCCTAGTCCTAACCCCTTTGCAAAAACAGAAGTTTCATTGTGTTCATTCATTCTGACATTTGTGTTTTATCTGCTGTTCTACCACCGAATAAAGATTGATCTGTATTCTTTATGTCCCAGTTTTCCTACTGATTTGCCTTCTATTTTTTTTCCTTGTACTTTTCCAGGCACACTAAATTCCATAATAGGGTTTCAAAAGGGTGAATTCTTTTACTTCCAACGGTTTGTTTTCTGTTAGCCTCCCCTTTAGCATTTTCACAAAGAGCCCAAAGCATGCTGACCACGATGAAACCCTAATTCTGGTCACAATGGGAGGGGCTTCCCACATTTTAGCCTTTTTCTGCTGAAAAGTTGTGCAATAACCAATTTCAGACTGCTTTGTTGTTGTGTTCACATGTGCATAACTCTTCCTACCCACTGTCAGAAATTAAATGTCAAATTTTGGTTTCTTTCCACAGGAAGTTTCACTCCTTCTATATTCCTTTTTTTTTTGCAATTATTGCATAAATTGTCTACATTCAGCATTTTCCCTTAAAACAAGGGTGGGGCCCTGCCTCAAATCCCCTGACTTTTTTCTCCTTTGCCAATCAATTAACTATTTCTGGAATTTGTAGCAGTCTCCTTATATTCTCCTTGCCTTGAAATTCATGTTACTTAAAATTATTATTTTTTTTGGGGGGGGAGCAGAGATTGAGACATAATTGTTGCATCAAAACTGCATTTAAAGGCCCTTCACATCCATTTGTCAAACCTCAGGATTGCTGTCCAAAGGGACAGAGGGACATGGCCAGAGAAATTTCACTTCAGATTTAACAGAGTTGGTAGGTCATCTAGTCCAACCCCTCACCCAAGTGGGAGACCCTACACCATTTCTGAGAGATGGCAGTCCAATCTCTTCTTGAAAGCCTCCAAGGATGAAGCTCCGACAACTTCTGAAGGCAACTTCAGTTCCATTGGTTGATTGTTCTCACTGTCAGAAAGTTTCTCATTTCCAGATTAAATCTCTCCTTGTTCAGTTTACATCCATTATTCTTTGTCTGGGCTCCGGGTTTAGAAAATAGCTTGACCCCCTCCTCTGTGGGGCAGCCCCTCAAATATTGGAAGACTGCTATCATGTCTTCCCTGGTTCTTCTCTTCTCTTCACTAGACTAGCCAGGCCCAGTTCCTGCAAACGTTCATTGTATGTTTTAGCCTCCGGTCCCCTAATCATCCTGGTTGCTCTTCTCTGTACTTTTTCTAGAGTCTCAAAATCTTTTTTATAATGTGGTGACCAAAACTGGATGCAGTACTCTAGATGTGGTCTTACTAAGGCTTTATAGAGTGGTATTGGTAGTTCCCTTGATCTTGATTGTATCCCTCTGTTAATTTAGGATTGTATTAGCTTTTTTGGCTGCTGCTGCACACAGCTGGCTCATATTTAGCTGGTTGTTCACTAAGACTCCAAGATCCCTCTCCCAATTACTGCTATTGAGCCTGGTTTCACCCAGTCTAGATGTGTACTTTTGGTTTTTCTTGCCTAAGTGTAGGACTTTACTTTTCTCTACTTTGAATTTCATTTTGTTAGACTTCCATTCAGATAATTTTTCCAGCCATAAGGATACCATTTATTAGTACTGGCACTTAGCAGCAGATGCTATTATGAGCATATAATTCACAAGATTATGGAATCTTTACTTCTGGGAAATCTTCAGAATTACTAAAAGATTATTCTGAGGCTAAGATACCCCATTATACATCTAAGATATAAATGTGTCTAAAAAGAACAAACAGAACTTAAAAACCAAGCCCAACAAAATTCCAAAACATTATTTTAAATGGTGAGCTACCCAGCAGCTTATCAATTGTAAATACATGCTGTGTACTTGTGACATAGATTTTAGATATTGGACTAAGATTGGGAAGACACAGGATAAATGTTCTCATCCCCCAAAAATATTATTTATGACTCTGGCCTTCTCTCAATCCAGCCTATCTTTCAGGGTTACTGCTGGGAGGATAAAATGGGAGGTAGAAACATTGTGTATGCCACCTTGAACCCCTGACCAAGAGGTGAGATATGAATCTAACAAATAAACGGCTAAATGTTTGCACTACTTTAGAAGAAAACTACAGCTTTTGGTTGGCCTCGAGACATTTAAAAAATCTAAGCAGAATCCAATCCAGTTGCTACAGGGATGGGAGACCACTAAGCAATCCCAGGCCTGTAGGCTAGATTTGGAAATCCACAAAACGACATCACTTTCCAGGATTTAAGTCTTTTTGAATTATCTTGAACACTCAATTAAACAAAACAACAACTGGCAGCTCTACAAACGGATTTGAAAGTGAATCTGGACCACCCAGATTCTTTCAACTGAATGGTGATCTAAAAGTCCTTTGCAAGGGAAGCAAGCCAACATTAAGACAAAGATGGGGTGCAGAGCCAGAAAGGGGAGAGAGGTGTGTATGTGTGTGTGTGCGGGGGGGGGGTGGGGTGGGGTGTAAATGTTTCCTGTTGCAAAACAAGCAGTGTTTCAACCCTGAACCCGGGTCCAAGTTTTCTCTCCTACAGACAAACCACTTTTGCAACTCTTTTGCAAAACAAGCTTCAAAAAAGGCAAACGGGTTTCCTAGGGCAGAACACCTCTAAGCAGCATCGGGAGGGGCCCTGCCCAGGTTGCACCCCCCCCCCAAAGGAACAGACACGGGGAGGGCCGGGGATGGGCTGGACTCCCATTCCCATCATCCTGAGCCAAGTCCCCCACCCCATCCAAAGGGTGCCTGGTTGCAAAAGGCACCCCCCTCCCTCCGAAGAGCCTCTTTCCAGCCAAACCAACAGACTCCCCCAGGAACCGAGGAGGGGAAGCGGCTCCCCCACCCCCACCAAGCAAAGGAACCCCCTCCCCAAAAACTCCTCGGGGGGGGGGGGTGGACTTCCCAGGGTGCAAGTCCCGGGTGGGGAGAGGGGAGTCCTTCCGAGGGTGGGGGGAAGCGACTTTCTTCCAGGCTTGCCATAGCTTGGAGGGTGGGGGAAATCTTCATCATCTGCAGGGGAGGCTGGGGCTGCAAGGCCACGGCCGGGGAGGATGGGAGCTGTAGTCCTCCCAAGCGCACAACGTCCCGGGAGAGCAGCCCAGGGAATGGGGGGGGGGGGGGCGGTGTTCCTCGCCTGGGGAAACTTTCCGAGGCTGCAAGAGCGAGCGGAGTAGGGGGAGGGGTGGGGGGCTCCCACTTTTTGCAAGGCACGACCCCCCCCCGGAAAAAAGGGCTGGACAGCCACCGCCCCCCCCCCCCCCGCACCAACCTCCCCCCCTTCCGGGCACTCACGGCGTTGCCGGTGAAAATGTCCTCCCCGTCCGAGTCGCTGTCCGGCTGGGGGTCGCTGTGACTCGCCTCGGCCGCCTCCGCCTCCACTGGGAAAGGCGGGGGCAGCCGGTCCACCGGGGAGCCTGCGGACGCCATCTCGCCGCCGAGGCAGCCACTTCCGGCTCCCCTCTCACAGCCCGGCCGGAAGCCGCAACAGGTGATTTATGGCGAAGGGGGCGGGGCCGGGCAGGGGGAAGGTGGGGAAAGCGGACCGGGAGCCCAATCCGGACTTGGCACCGGCGCCTCGGGGAGGAGCCAGGGGCGTGGCCTCCCTGCCGCTGTCGGCGCTGCCTTTAAGAGGCGGTTCTAAATAGAGACGGGCAGTCCTCGACTTACGACCACAAGGGAGGCCCACTTTTCTGTTGTTAAGCGAGGTCTTTGTTAAGTGAGACTTTCGCCCCGTTTTACGCCCTTTTCTCGCCACAGCTGTGAAGTGGATCGCTGCGGTTCTTACCTTAACAACACGGTTGTTAAGTGCATCGGGTTTCCCTATTGACTTTGCTTGTCAGAAGGTTGCAAAAGGGGATCACGGCAACTTGGGACACAGCAACGGGCGTAAGTATGAGTCAGTTGCCAAGCATCTGAATGTGGATCATGGAGGAAAAAACGGTCCTAAGTCACTTCTTTCAGTGCCGTTGTAACTTTGGTCACTAAATGAACTGTTGAGGACGACCTGTATACAAAAATGTATATTCTGTGTATATAAACTACAGTATATGGCTCATAATGTAAATGCATGCAACATAGAAATGTGTATATAATAAATAATACAAAGCGTATAGAATGGTCTATAAATGTGTGTTTGTGTTTATTTTCATGGTCATGATGTACACTGAAGATGGTGTTTGATTTCGTTGTACAAGGTGCAATGACAATAAAGTAAACTAACTAACTAACTAACTAACTAAAACGAGATATTCCAGTCATCCTTACCATAACCACCCCATGAAAAAGACTGAATGGAGACATGTTCTGGGTATTTGTCTGTGAGTGTGTGAGACAAGTATTCATGAACCAAGAAAAGAGCCGTTTCTCTAGAAAAAGAAGGGAAAAAAAGTAACTGGAAGTCATTCAAAGACAATTTTGTGGTTTGAAGATGCAACAAGCAGGAGCAGAAACACAAACTAGATTTTCCTCTAGTAGTGATCGTACCTCGCTTTTGAGAAGCAGGAAACAAGAGAAACCACCACCTAAACTAAACTGACGAGAAAAGCTGCACCTTCTGAGCAATGTAAGAAGTGATATCCTACTTTTGAAAAGTTGGGGATCACCTCCAAGTAGTTGGGCATGTTTTAAATCTTAAATTTTAAGACGCCAATGATCTTTACAACTTGCTTTTGTACAAGGGCACCCCATTCAAATCTACTGTATAATAGTATACCCAGTATTTTGTTTAGCTTAATAATTCTAAAAAGCATGTTCCTTCCTTCTTCCTCTCCTCTTCCCTCCCCTCTCCATTTCTGAATGTTTTCTGGTTGAACAGAACAACAGAATTGGAAGGGACCTTGGAGGTCTTCTAGTCTAGCCCCCTGCTCAAGCAGGAGCCCTATACCATTCCAGAGAAATGGCTGTCCAGTTCTCTTCTTAAAGACCTCCAGTGTTGGAGCATCCACAACTTCTGGAGGCAAGTCGTTCCAATTGTTCTCACTGTTAGGAAATTCCTCCTTAGTTCTAGGTTGCTTCTCCCCTTGATTAGTTTTGCTTTGTATACATGGAATTTTAGATTTTTCTTATCATCTTCCATCTGCTTCACCTATCTTCTCTTTGGTCCTATGGTTCAGTGGTCACCAACCAGTAGGCCAGGGACCACTGGTGGTCCATGAGAACATTTTGGTGGTCCGCAGAGAAATGTCACCCCAAAGCAATTAATCCAGGCTGCGCAGGAACACAAGGCTGCGCCGCCCACATGGCCCGCGGGAACACAAGACTTGCGTCGCTTGCATTGCGAACAACATGAGGTAATGAGGGGAGGGGGAAAAAGGTGGAGGGGGGAAACTTGCCCCACTCGCCCCACGTGCTTGGCCTGGTCACCAGGCTGTTTCTTCCTTCTTCTATTTTTGGCTGCATGCAAGGAAAGTAGCAAAAGTCTTTCTTTCTCTCCCCCAAACTCCACCAGAAATGAGTCCTGCTCCAAGAGGCTGCGCCAGCAAAGACTCATTTCTTGCGGAGTTTGGGGGAGAGAAAGAAAGACATCTGCTGCTTCTGCTGCTTTCCTTGCATGAAGCCAAAAGTCTCTCCCTCTCTCTCTCTCTCTCTCTCTCTTTTTTTCCCCAAGAATGGAGCTGGAGATGGTATCCTGCGATCCCAAATTAAGAATGTTCGATCGGTAGGAAAATAGGGTGGGGAATTTTCCTGCAGACTTTTTTGGGGTTTTTTTCCAGAGTCTCTGCTGCTTTCTGCAGAGACCCTGGGAAAACATCCGCAAGCCACCGTCCATCAAAACTCATATTAGTGGTCTGAGGGATTTAAAATTATGAGTTTGGTGGTCCCTGAGGTCCAAAAGGTTGGCGACTCTTGCTATGGTTGGTCCTTCCCCTGGGCACACCACTTCTTCCACTGTAACCTGTACAGAAAACAATATCCTGCCTTTTTCCATCCACATCCACGCCATCTGGGCTTATGTTTTATCCTGGGTGGTGAGTGGTTCCCTGCATCTCCTTCAGACAGCATCATTCTTGTGGGGGTTTTGTGGGGAGTTCCCCAGTATACACTGTATGCATCATATTAGGAAAATATCTAGCTTGTTTGCTTGCTTGCTTTTAATCATACCTGCATCTTTAAGTTGTGGTGGAAAATAGATGCCCAGATTTGCGTCTTCGTTTTCATTTAAATGTTTCACTTCCTTCACAGGCACCTGTTTAATGATGTACAAACACACCATTGGCTTGGCTATTCCTGCCTTGTACACTTCTGCTTTTGACAGTTTTGTGTTGCACTCCATTGCACTTAAAAAGCTGGCTGGGAGGTATATTTTAACCCAGACATTTTAGAGTAAGAAAATAGCCTTAAAAGTGAGCAGAAGCCCAACTGGTGGAAATTCTCTCATTTTTACTAGCAAGCAGGTTTGTAGTTTCAGTACGTTCTGTGTAGCATGTTCTGTGTACCTAATAGTCAGATTCAGGAAGACCTGTTGACTATTTTATGCTACATTTCGACATGGTGGACATTTATGTGCAATCTGTGCTGACCTCTGTCCTTTCAGCCTAGGAACAAAGTGCAAATCCTGCATGCCTTGGTTTGACAGATGATTATTCAAAGACAGATTAAGGCAGTGAAGTTGAAAGCACCCCAACATGCAGGAGACCAAACACGAAGCTGTGCTTTCTCTATTCACTATGAACAACTGCAACACAGGAAACTGAAGGGTGGGGTTGTCGATCTCAATTGGCTCTACTTTTCGGCTGGTAAGATCACAGAAGCCTCTGCGGTGATTCAGCCGGGCAGTTGCAACATCAGGCAAAGCCGAAGGAAAAAGAAACAAATTAGAATGCAATTAACTCTTCCAATGAATGAGACTAAAGAGCTACAGGAATGATTATGCAATTTCTGTGAATTTCCTGAATTCCCCCAGCCAGCTCTCTCTCTATATATATATAAAATGCAACTAACTATAGTTAGTTAGTTGCATATATACAATATATATATGTATGTATGTATGTATGTATGTGTATATATGTGTATGTTTACACATACACACGTCCCCATGCTGGCTAGGGAATTCTGGGAGCTGAAGTCCATGGGTCTTAAAGTGGCCAAGATTGAGAAATACCGCATTAGAAACCCAAGGAATCCAAGTTAAAAACATGGATGAATGTGCAATTTCTTAAACTATATGATTTTAAGATTTATTACACTTGCAAAAGATCTTCCAGCAGTGGTTATTCATGATTTTGGGGAACGGGGGCATCCTTAACCAAACCCTTTCCACCCTCTCAACAGTTTTAAACTTTCTGAATTTAGTGCTCTGACATGTTATGTTCTGTATGGAGAAGCTGCGTGCCCAACTGCAGGGTATCTAACCTCCACATATTGACTTTGGGTTTTGCTACTAACAACTACATCCGTGACCAGGCGTTAACTCAAAAAGAATTTGCAATGAGCTTTCAAAACCTGAAGGCCATCAGGCCAAGATATTTTGGAGTGCTATTTCTTTTGGATCTTACGAGTCAGAACGAAGCTTTTCTGGATCTCTCAAATGTTGAGTGGGATCAGCTGATGGGAAGCAGCAGAGGGATCCTCAGGATATGATTAAACAACTTAATAGGGCAGCTAGATAGTGTGATTGAATCTGTAGTTTTTATGTGCATTCACACATAGAAAATGCAACAGAGTTCAATTGTACCATCATGGACACCAACTTGTCTTTTTTTGACCATACCTTGCAGATTCTCCTGGTGAGAAGACAGTGTCTGCTATTAGTAGTGTCTGTGGGAGAAGGAATAGCAGAACATGGGAGTGGAGTGAAAAGAGGGATCAGCCTAGAATCCCTATGTTGCCACAAGCAAATTAAGTCCAACACCCCTTGATTGTTATTGAGCTTCATCTAACTTTAACCAGATGTGGTCCATTAGTTGAGAAGATTGCTGTAAATAGGCGTGGAGTAGCAAAAAATCAGTTTCATTGGATCTTCATATGTGGCCTGACAGTATCCTCTTTTGGAATTTTGAAAGCTGAAGTATCTACCTTTCTGGAGACCACAGGAACTATCTTGGACAAGATCAAGCCTCCTTATCCAACCACAACCTCCCTTCCTGCCAATGCCAAGATGCCAGATAGGTTTTGAGTTGCTTTTAATATATTTTAAGTGCAATACACACAGAAGACAATCAGAAATAAAGTTTTCTCCAGCACTAGATATTTACAATTGGCACAGAGTACTACAGAAAAAACCCCAAACTCAAACCCAAACCAAAAAATCCTCCAAATACAAAATCTGTGTTATTAAATTAAGGATCCGATTCTGGAACACTTTCTATACATCTCTAATAGCATCAGACTGCTTGAGTCACTGGTCCAAATCCTCATGGGCAGAACCAGCCAAAGTTCCAGGTTTTGTAGCTGCACGTAGTGAAGGCATCTTCTGTAAAACAAAGGCAATCCTGAGATTCCACCAGCGTTGCTTTCAATGCATTATTTGCAAAAATAAGGGTTATCCAGTTCAGCTGCTGAATTACAGCAGTTATTTCATAATTACCCTTGCCTAGAAATATTGTCCGAGATGTTCACTGGAAATGGCTTCTAGTGTGGTTCCTAGAAAACTACAGTTGCATGAGTCACTTAAGAATCTAACAAGGAAGACTTGGGGGGAGGGGGTAGGCTGGCAACTGACCAATTGCTGGTCAGTCAACATTATACCCTTTCTAGCAATGGAGAAGTGAGTTCTAACAGATAACACAGCAAGCGAAGTAGCTTAAAAGGAAACTTTTCAACAAGTATCAAGTTCTATTGCTTGTTTTGGCAGGACTCTATCAGAACTACATCTCATGAAATCCTGTTTTTCAGTAAATAAACACTTTCCTTGGCAGACAGAAGGACACCTGGAGTTAGTTCAAACAAAACAGGCTTAAGTCTAATCTCATACTGATTGCTCTTTTCTTTTCTTTTCTTTGAGTTGGCGTTCATTCCATATGTCTACCTGGACAAGTCCCTGCAGTTTGCTTGATGCTCAAAAGTAGTTTGCCATTCCCTCCTTCCTAGAGCTGAGTGACCGGCCCAAGATGACCCAGCTATGTGCCAGAGATGGGACTAGAACTTAAAAGTCTCCTGGCTTTTAGCCTAAAGGCTACATTACACTGAACTGGCCCCATTTCTATTAAAGCTCTTGAAGATTGAAGAGTCACCACATTATAAAAAAGATGTTGAGACTCTAGAAAAAGTGCAGAGAAGAGTAACCAGGATGATGAGGGGACTGGAGACTAAAACCATATGTTTTAGAACAGTTACAGGAACTGGGCCTGGCTAGTCTAGGGAAGAGAAGGACCAGGGGAGACATGATAACAGTCTTCGAATATTTGAGGGGCTGCCCCAGAGAGGAGGAGGGGGTCAAACTATTTTCTAAAGCCCCTGTAGGCCAGACAAGGAATAATGGATGGAAACTGAAGAAGGAGAGATTTAACCTGGAAATAAGGAGAAACTTTCTGATAATCAACCAGTGGAACAGAAGTTGCCTTCGGAAGTTGTGGGAGCTTCATCACTGGAGACTTTCAAGAAGAGACTGGACTGCCATCTGTCAGAAATGGTGTAGGGTCTCCTGCATGGGTGGGGAGTTGGACTAGATGACCTACAAGGTCCCTTCCAACTCTATCTGTTAAGTCTGAAGATGTACAGTCCCAAAATTATTCAACAGGCAGGCAAGATCAAAGCACCAGAAGCCATAGTGTCTGGTCTGTATGTAAAACGTTTATTTCAATCCTGGGCAGGACCAAGAAAGATATCTTCTTGGAATGCTGCACCCATTATAAGGATTTCTCGTCCAGCAAGATGTAAAAGTTCTCCCCACGTTTCTGATAAGGAGGACTAGTTTAGAAAGTCACCAGCCATGGTGGCGCAGTGGTTAGAGTGCAGCACTGCAGGCTACTTCTGC
This sequence comes from Bungarus multicinctus, assembly GCA_023653725.1. NCBI lineage: Eukaryota > Metazoa > Chordata > Lepidosauria > Squamata > Elapidae > Bungarus > Bungarus multicinctus. The sequence continues at coordinate 17,181,990 of CM042843.1, forward strand.
TGCCTGCCAGTTGCCTGCAATTTGGCAGTTCAAATCTCACCAGGCTCAAGACTCAGCCTTCCATCCTTCCCAGGTCAGTAAAATGAGGACCCAGATTGTTGGGGGCAAGAGACTGACTCTGCAAACTGCTTAGAGAGGGCTGTAAAAGCACTCTGAAGTGGTATATAAGTCTTAAGTGCTATTGCTATTGCTGAGCATCAAATGAAAGGGAAGATTAGGATAGGTATTATAGAAAGGTAAGCAGTCCTTCTTTCCCATAACCAATAATGGTCCTCCTCCCCCATTTCTAAAAGACCAATGAGTTCACATGTCCTCTTATTATGAAAGAGGTGAAGAGGTGGACCTGTGGACCTCCAGATGTTATTGAGCTACCATCCCTAGAATCCATCGGTCAACTAAAAAGATACTCCTTTGGTCTTTTTTAGCTGCTAGCAGAAAGGGACTGGGGGGAAAACAGTATATTCCTCAAGTGCCTAGATAATCGTCCGGGCAGCCCAAAGTTGCTGGAGCACAAGAATATTACTGGAGAGCATAATTGATGACTCTTGGCTATGGATGTGTCCCATTGGAGAATATACATCCAGAGGGTGGGGGGGGGGAAGAGACCAGGGTCAAGCGGGAAATGAAAGATGTATTTTAGTGTCAGCTGGCTGTCAGAGCTCCGACAAATCAATCCCCATTCAAATCATAAGTCTCTAGCCGCATCTCTCAGAGAAAAGAAAATTGATTTATTAGAAGCGGCCATGAGGGTCTTAGCTTGGATTTTCATCCAGCTAACACTAACATGGCCACTTCTAATAAATCAATTTTCTTTTCTCTGAGAGATGCAGATAGAGACTTATGATTTGAATGGAGGTGGATTTGTTGGAGCCCTGACGCCTTCACTATTGGCCGTGCTTGCTAGGAATGCTGGGAGTTGTAGTTCAGCAAGACCTGGAGGTTACCTGGCTGATCAAAGACCCAAGAGAGCTGAAAGGAGACTGTGTTGAGCCCTTACAGATATACGTGCCTTTATATAACAGACTCCCATAACCCTGGATCGTCCTCAGTCCACCTGAACATCCAAGCGGTTCACAATGTCCTTGTCCACATAGCGACAGAAGAGGAAGAGAAGGTTGCTGGGAAGGTGAAGAGGTTCCACCATGGAAGTTTTGGGAACTTGAGAGAGCTCTCTTGCAACAAGGAGTACCAAATCCACCCTGTGAAGAATGACACAGAGCAACCGTAGGCAACCCAGCATGGATCAAGCCCACCAGACTAGGATCGTTTTGCTCCCCAGGTGGTTCCTCACCATTTTTCCAAATCTTTGCTATCAGGCTTTGGGGATGCATCCGAAGAGTGGCATCTCTCACCATGGCTTAAGAGCAAGTACAGCAGCGAGATGGCAAACTTGGGGAAAGAGGGTGGAAGATTAGAAACCCACTAAGAAAGCACTTGGATTCAACTTAAGTCACTATCAAGATGGGAAAAATTTGGAATTACGTACAACCTAGATTCAGGATGGCGAACCTATGGCAGGCGTGCCACAGGTGGCATGCAGAGCCATTTGTGCCGGCAGGCGAGCCCCAGGCAAACTTACCTGCACTGCACATGTGCACACCTCCCAGCTGATTTTCAGGCCTTTTTCGGCCTCCCAGAGGCTCGAAGGAAGCCTCTGCAGCCCTTGCAGGCTGAAAAACAGGCCCATCAGGAAATACCAGAAGTGACAAAACGGGCCCATTTTTCAGCCTCCAAAGGCTGCAGAGGCTTCCCTCGAGCCTCTGGGAGGCCGAAAAAGGCCCGAAAAATCAGCTGGGAGGCGCACAGCACAGGTAAGGGACTGGCGGGGGGAGGGAGGGGAATCGCACGCGCATGGGGCATGGCCCCCCCCCGCAGCATGCATTGCCTTCTGGGTGCTGGCACATGAGTGAGCGTACAATTTTCAGCACAGAAGCCCAAAATGGTTAGCCAACCAGTGACCTAGATCAGGGGTCGCCAACCTTTTGGATCTCAGGGACCACCAAACTCATAATTTTAAATCCCAGGGACCACTAACCGGTTCTGTGGGCGTGGCCTAATTTGTGGGTGCGGCTTGGTGATCATGTGACTGGCTGGGCATGGCTCGTATGTAAATATTATAAATATTTATATAAATATTGAATTTTTTATAAAAAAAAAGAGAGCAACTTTTACCCAAAATCAGGCAAAGCAGGCAGGCAGATTGAGTTGCTCACAGAATCACAGATTCATTCAGAAATCCATCTGTCTGCCATTGGCTAGCTCAATCTGTCACATAAAATTTGCTTGCAAGCAAATTCATAAAATTTGCTAGTTAGCAAACTCACAAAATTAACTCACAACACACCATGTATGTAAATATTGAATTTTTTATTTAAAAAATGCAATTTTTATCCAAAATCAGGCAAAGCAGGCAGATTGAGTTGCTTACAGAATCATTCAGTGATCTATCTATCTGCTATCGGCTAGCAGTCTGTCACATAACATTTGCTTGCGGTTAGTCTGCACTTAATAATAGAACCTTCAGTCCTAAGGGAGGTTCGGTTGTGCTTAAAAGCAGAGCTGAAGATCTAAAGACTAGCTAGAAAGCAAGAAATCCAATCATCCAACTGCTTTCTAACTAATCTAAATCTCCCGGCACAGCAGAACAGCCTTGTGTTTCTGCGCAGCCAGGATTAATTGCTTTGGGAGGTGCTCTGGGGGTGAGATTTCTCTGCGGCCCACCAAAATTTTCTCGTGGCCTACCGGTTGGCAACCGCTGACCTAGATGCAGGGTGGGATTCTACTAGTCTGCACCTATTTTCTAGAACCGGTTGTTAACATTCTAAGCAGTTCGGAGAACCGGTTATTAGAAGAAATTACTGGCCTAATCCTGTAAAGAAGGCAGGAAGGAAACATTCTGGTGTTGCTTACAGAAACTGCCTCTCCGTTAACCCTTATTACATTCTTGGCAGGACTAGACTTCCTGTCTCAGGAACTTCTCTAGAGTTTTTTTCCCCTCCTTTGCTGATACTTTGCTTGTGTGGAGTGACCATTCAAAATTACAATGGCACTGAAAAAAGTGACTTATGACCGTTTTTCACACTTACGACTGTTGCAGCATTTCCACAGTCACAAGAGGCCAGAGGAGGAGATGCGTGCCTCGATGTGAGTGATATTGAGTTGGCCACGCCCAGCCAATAACATGACCACCAAGCCATGTCCACCCAGTCACATGAGCACCAAGCCGTGCCCACTACCTAAGCCACCCCCGCAGAACCGGTTGTTAAAAAATTTGAATCCTGCCTAGATGGTACTTGCTAAGAAAAAATCCTCCACATCTCATTCCGGGAGGGATTCCACTCGTAAATGTGTACATTCCCATACCTTATTGCCAAAGACCAAAGCGAGGGACTGCTTGACAGAATCAGGCTGCAACTGGGTGAGTTTCTGGAGGATGTCCATCAACTCTGTAAACGTCAACTGCCCAATGGTGTCACAGAGAGAGTTGTAGAGGACAGAGAGAGTCTGCCAGAATCAAAGGGGCCAAGAGGAAGAAGAACAAAGTGACAAAACGTTAGATCAAACCCAAGTCTTCCACCCTGGGATAAATTATTGCATCCCGTCTATAGACCAGAGATACTGGAATCCAGTCAACCATTGTATCTAAGCTGGGTTCACCCACGGGACTAAACCACAATGTTGCCAGCATCCTAAATGGACCACCCCTGCACCACTTCGTATGTTTAATGAAGTTAGCCAGTTGTAGTTTATTTAATCAATCATGGCTAAACCAACCAAGGCACGTGCACACCCCCCCCCTTTTTTTAGCAATATCAACACACTGAGCCACAGAACAAATTCAGATTGTAACCTTCCCACCCCTGCAGAATAAGCTTGGGACCTCAATTCAAATGAAGTTCGTCCATTTTGTCCAATTACTTTCTGAAGACTTTGGGTCAGAAGAAGTCAGGCCATTCTGTGCGGTGGTTCTTAGAAATGCAAAACGCTTGCTTTGCACGCACAAATTCCCCCATGCAAGGATCTCCAATATATCCGGGTAACGGCTAAAGGAGAACTAGGGTGGGAACAGGTACCTCCTCCAAGAAATCCTTCTTGATAAGCACTGCTAGGTGTTGCACAATGTTGACAAGGATTATCTTGCCTTGCTCCGGGGACAGATGTGGTAGGAGACGGGCCACTAACCGCTTCCCTTTTCTAATCAGTAGAATCTGTAGAAACTCCTCTTTCACCTCTCTGAAAGGAAGAAAAAAACAACAACACCCAAAGAAATCAAATCAAAGACTTTGTGAAGAGTGAGGAAAAGCCACACTCCAAAGAGCTCAATAGTATAGCTACAAGAAATGTCCTGGAATTTCCAGAAATTATCCAGAATCACTCTTGAGTGGTGAGGTGGAGCCTAGGGGCGGAGCTCTGGTGAGATCCATCCTAGGTAGAGGTAGATATTTCTCTCTCTCTCTGGGCGCAATGAGAATGTATCTGCTGGGGAAAAAAAACTCCACACTGGCAAAGGAAAGGCCTCCGGCCAGTAAACACTCAGCTCCATTCAGATTGCTCAGATTCCACCCTGCGAGGGATGATGAATCAGAATCACTCTTGAAAAAGAACTACAATTCCCAGTCAATGGGTAGAGAATGCCCTTCTCAAAATTGAAAGCAGAGGGTCATAGAGCAGGGGGGATGTGAACCTCAACAGTTCCAGACCACGTGGAAAATGTCCTTTAGCACAGGGGTCCCCAACTTCCGGGCCTTGGCATGCCAGCAACTGGGCCACCCAAACAAGTGAGGCTCCATCTGCGGGAGCCAGGTTGTACACAAAACCCCGCCTCCTCCGGTCCGCAGAAAAATCTTTCCCCACGGAACCAGTCCCTGGTGCCCAAAATGGGGGGAGAGAGTACTGCTTTAGCAGGAAAGCAGAAAGAAAAGCAGTTAAGAAAGCAGCTGAAATGAATTTATGTAGACACGAAGTCATTGTAAAGGCGCTCTCCCGTTAACCCTTATGGCCAGTTCTTTGACTCGGACTCACTCTTTGCCGGAATGCTTTTCAATTCGCAGTGCTTGGTAAGTGCGCTCTACCACACGGAGAAGCTTCTCGCATAACTGGGGATGCATCTCTTCTGGGGCCTCATCCAGTTTCCGCTGAATCTCCTCTATCTCCAGGAGCAGAAGGTACATCTGTTTCCACAGCATACAAAACATCAGCCAGGACTTTTAATCTGCTCAAACTGTTAAAACCTCACAACGTATCAAGCAGCAGCCACTTACATTCTCGATCTGGTACAGTACTTGTATCCGTTGATTTCCCACCGCCTTGGAAAACAAAGAGAGGGGAAACGAAAAGATTTGAGCCGCTAGAAAAGAAGCCGCCGGCAGCACCTTCTAACGAGTCGGCAGGCCTCTTCCCACTGAATTTGCAACGACTGCTCCAAGACCGTGGAGCGATTAAACGGCACGCTACGTCCGTCCGACGTGCAGGACAAATGTTGATTTAATAGGTTTAAGACAAGGGTGAGCTGCTCGGGGTTTGCAGGGGTTCAGGAGAGCCTCTAAGCTAAGGTTCTGTGCAGTTCGGAGCAACCCCCGAATCCCACTCCTGGCTGACCCCACCCTGCCCCTCCCAGGAGTCCCCATGTGACCCGTTTTGGATGCAGGTAAGTGCAGGGTGCTCACGGATACTCAAGGAGGGCGAAAAATGGGCCTCTTGGAAGTTTGGGAAGGCCGGAAATGGGCCCGTTTCTGGCTTCCAAAGGAGCCCAGGGAGAGCAAAAACGCCCCCCTCCCTGCCATGGTGCAGGAGGTCGATTAGACCACGCCTACTATTATGTATATGTAAATAATGTAGTTGGGTTGACAATATATAAACTACGAATATATATGTTGGTAGCTTTAAGGATAAATACTGAAATGTATTATATTGTGTTCTGGTTGATTAATAATGTTACAAGTTGCTATAAGAGGGAGCTATAGATCATGGCTTAATTCTCTCACTCTCTCTTTTTCACTGATGATCTCTCTTAATACTGATGCTGACCGACTACGGACCGATACTGATTAACCCTGTTTATTTTGATATTCTGCTGAGATCGAAGATTATCTGTTGTACGCCCCCATAATCACCCGGCCGCGAGGGTGATTATGGGGGCGTCGCGTAGCTCCCATGTGACGCCTCTCCTGCGTGAACTGCATTGGTTGCCGGTGGCTTTCCGGGTTCGCTTTAAGGTTCTAGTTTTGACCTTTAAGGCGATCCATGGCATTGGGCCAGGTTACCTGCAGGACCGCATTCTGCCGGTGATCTCCAACAGACCGGTGCGTTCCCACAGGGAGGGCCTTCTCCGGGTGCCGTCGGCCTCTATGTGTTGTCTGGCGGCCCCCAGGAGTAGGGCCTTCTCTGTGGGGGCCCCTGCCCTCTGGAATACTCTGCCACCTGAGTTATGCACCAGCACGGACCTGAGGGCCTTCAGGCGCGCACTAAAAACCTGGCTCTTTGAGCAGGCTGGCCTGGGCTGATATAGGTTTTAATTGTCTCCTTTAATTTGGTTTTAATTAGGGTTTTAACATTTTTAGGGGGAGGGTTGTTTTTAGTTCAACAGCCTATTATTTAATTGTATTTTAACTTTTGTATTGTTCGAGGTTGATTCAGCTGTACACCGCCCTGAATCCCTAGGGAGAAGGGCGGTATATAAATGTTATAATAAATAAATAAATAAATATTACGGTTTGATACTTGTCTGCTGTAAAAGACTTGAAACTGGTAAGAAGACTTCATAACTGGATGTTTCTGGACTGATAAAAACGGGTATGACATGGACTGTTTATTGGACTGTGCTATTTCTTCAAGTAAACATTAATATAACTTGTTCAACTCTGTGTGGCTGTATATTTCTTTATAACTGTTCTCATAAACCGTTTCCGTGTGCATATCCTTTTTATACAAGGGTTACTCTGTACATATCCTAACACCTACCATGGCCACGCTCACCCAGCCGCCGGGCAGAGAACCTGTTGCTAAAATTTTTGAAGCCCACCCCTGGTTTAAGATGCGTGTACGTTATTTCCAACCATCTTCTCCCCACCCGCAAAATATATAAAGAGAGGCTCCTCCTGATGCTGCCATTCAGGTACAGTATAAGCGAAACGATCGGGCACCTACCTGTTCCACAGAGAAATGGTGCACAGCATCAATAGCCCTGCGGGGACTGTAGCAGGTAGACATGGCTACCTGTCCTAAGGATCCGGGAATCCGCACTACTGACAGAGGAAGTCACTGTTAGGAGAGGTTCGTGCATTTCCGTGCCTTAGAAACACTCCCCCCACCCCCCTTTGCACTGGACTTACTAGATTCATAGCTCTCCACTCTTTGGATATACGGGGTAACTAGCTTTGGGACATCTGGTTTACTTCCAGCCAGGAGTCCTTTCTCGGCTTGTTTGTGCTCCAGCTTGCGATAATACTCCTGAGGACAAGGTAAGACACTTGGTCAGAGGAGGAAGAGCCTACAGTATGTAAATTTAGGGTTGTCTTTAGAGCAGTCCCTGGTGCCCCCAACCTTTTGGGTACCAGGAACCGGTTCCATGGAGAAAGGTTTTTTTCCATAGACTGGAGAGGAATAGGAGTTGCCTTCAGAAGTTGTGGGAGTTTCATCACTGGAAGCTTTCAAGAAGAGATGACTGCCATCTGTCAGAAATGGTGTAGGACAAGAATCTTAACTTGGCAAGTTTAAAACTTGTGGACTTCGACTCCCAGAATTCTTGAGCTAACATGATTGGAGGAGGAATTCTGGGAGTAGAAGTCCACAAGTTTCAAAGTTGTCAAGTTTAAAGACCCCTGGTGTAGGGTCTACAGCTTGGGCGGGTGGGTTGTACTAGAACAGGGATATATTGACTGTTTCCTAGTATGATTTGATTGCTTATTGTACCCTATGACTATCATTAAGTGTTGTACCTGATGATTCTTGACTCTTGACGAATGTCTCTTTTCTTTTATTTATACTGAGAGCAATTGTAACAAGAAAAATTCCTGGTGTGTCCAATCACACTTGGCCAATAAAAAAAATTCTAATTCTAAGACTCCCTAAATTGACACTACATTGAAATGTTTCCTCTGACCTAAGAGGAAAGGTTTGGATTAAAGGGTAGGTTAACTTTTGATTCCTTTTCCTGGACAATGGCTCAAGACTAAACACTCTCCTCAGCCAGAAAAAGATAACGTATCTTAATTGTAGCTTGTAGGTCAAATGACCCAATGGGCAAAACAATAGTAAATGTTCTTAAACGGTTTGCTGGGAGTGAAGAGAGGCAGGAAAGAGCAAATATTGTTTTACAGCAGGGGTCTTCAAATTTGACAACTTGAAGACTTGTGGACTTCAACTCCCAGAATTCCTCCTCCAGTCATGTTAGCTCAGGAATTCTGGGAGTTAAAGTCCACAAGTCTTAAACTTGCCAAGGTTGAAGACCCTTGCTTTACAGGGCCCCCCAAAAGACCCTTTTGCTTCGGAAGGTGCCTTACTTCTCATGTGTTTCTTGACTTCCTCATCCTCAGTTCCTCTCTTGATAGCATCACTTCCAAAGGAACAAGAATGCGCCTACAACTACAAGCAATCCATTGTGATGCCCATCCCAAGTCCCACTACACCACGGATTCTCCCTGCCCAGCCCACAAGCTGAGACCGGTTCCACCCATTTCCTGCACTCACCTGGTAATAATGATCATCCCGCTCGGGATTTTCGCTCTGCAGCTGTAACATCTGTACCTTTATCACCCAATCTTTTTCAACTGGAATCATGAGGCCAGAGAAAGGATCCACTTCTGGTGGCTGGGAGTCCACGGAGGGAAGTCTTGGAGGCAAGCAGGAACACGATCTATGAGATACATTTTGAAACTCCCCTGGTCCAAGAAGGTCAACTTCAGCCAAGAAATATATCCTCCTTTTACTTTTAACTCTCGGGGGGGTAGATTTTGAAAGAGCTCTTGAATCATCTGGACCAACAAGCCATGAATGGAAGGTCAGTAGCCAACTTAAAAGTCTAAATTTTATTTTGAAGGCCTTACCCTAAATCTGGGATTTGTTCCACCAGATGGGATTTAGCGCGTGGAACAAGTACACTAAGCCACACAACCCTTCATGTATAAGACCCTGAAACAAGGGTAAGAAGTCTGGGGACAACCAACAGTAAGATTATCTCCTGCTCAATAATTCAGCCCTGGGCAGAAGTGGCATTCAGCAGGTTCTGACCAGTTCTGGAGAACCGGTGGCGGAAATTTTGACTTGTTGGGAGAACCAGCAAATACCGCTTCTGACTGGCCCCGCCCCCATCTATTCTCTGGCCCCGCCCCCATCTATTCTCCACCTCCTGAGGCCCAGCTGATTGGCTGGGTCTTCTTTGATTGCTTTGCACAGGAGAACAGAGCTGGAAAGCAGGTTAGTGGGTTGGGGAGGGAATGGGGATTTTACAGTAACCTTCCCCTGCCATGGCCACCAAGCCACGCCCACCAAGCCACACACCACGCCCACTAAGCCATGCCCACAGAACCAGTAGTAAAAAAAAAATCTCACCATTGGCCCTGGTGGGAAAACATTTGGGAAAAAACATCTCAAGGAGATTTCCCCATTAAAAAAAACCTCAGGATAAATGAAGCTGCAAATCAGTGGCACTTAGTGGGCGTGCTTTGCATGCACACACACACTTTGCACATGCGCGTGGACCAAACACGCACTTTGCGCAGGCACAGAGGCTTTCTGACCCGCCTCTTGCAATCCTGCACTCCGCCTGTTGCTTCAGCAGCTACCATGGGGTTTTCGGCTGTGCCGCGCAAAGCAGCCGTACTTCAAAAGCTGGGAGTAAGGGTTAGTATGGGAGCCCAGGCGGGTAGGCCCAACAGCAGAGCCTCGGAGAGAACTGGTTCGGTCTCTACTGCTCTTCGACACTACCGGCTCGGCTGAACCAGTCTGAACTGGTACCGTGTTTCTCCAATAATACGGCCTGCACCAATAGGAAGACACAGCATGTTTTCTAGGCATGAAATGAAATTAAGCCCCTCCCCCCAAATATAGGCCTAGTTTAAAACATGTTGGGGGGAGGACGGGGATTAAAACATGCTGGGGGGGAGGGCGGGGGGGGAATTTTAACAGTGCCCTGCGCGGCACTGCCGCTGTTCTCGCGCCAGCAGGAAGTATAGAAGCGTTTCTGCTGCTTCTCGGGCAGGGGAGCTGCCTCCATGGCTTCCACAGTTCCTGCCAGCACGAGAACAGCAGCAGCGCCGGCAGGAATGTGGAAGCATTTCTGCCGCTGCTCAGGTGTTTGCGGAACTTCCACATACACCTGAGCAGCGGCAGAAACACTTCCACGTTCCCGCTGGTGCTGCTGCTGTTGTCGTGCTGGCGGGAACACCGCTGCCACCCACCCACTTATGGGGGGGGGGGGAGAGAAATTAATTCACCCCCGAAAAAACGGCCTAGCCGTTTTTTCGGGGCTCAAAAAAAAATAAGGCCCTGCCTTATTTTGTGAGAAACACGGTAGAATACCCCCACTCCTGCAAATTCATATTATCGTTGGCAAGATTTTAGTATTTAGGTCCGAGTAGCATTATTGATATTTTACTGAAATCTGAAACTCCAGCTACCTGGAGATGGCTCTGATGCTGGGAAAGGTGGAAGAAGAGGACAACCAGTGAGCAGACTCACTTATAGCCAGGGGTGGGATTCTACCAGTTTGCACCTATTCGCTAGAACCGGTTGTTAACATTCTAAGCAGTTCGGAGAACCAATTGTTAGAAGAAATGACTGGCCTAATCCTGTAAGGAAGGCAGGAAGGAAACATTCTGGTGTTGCTTACAGAAACTGCCTCTCCAGTAACCCTTATTATATTCTTGGCAGGACTAGACTTCCTGTCTCAGGAACTTCTCTGGAGTTTTTTTCCCCTCCTTTGCTGGTACTTTGCTTGTGTGGAGTGACCATTCAAAGTTACAATGGCACTGATAAAAGTGACTTATGACCCTTTTTCACACTTATGACTATTGTAGCATCCCCACAGTCACGAGAGGCCAAGCGAGGAGATGCGTGCCTCGATGTGAGGGATGTTGAGTTGGCCACACCCAACCAATAACATGACCACCAAGCCATCTCCACCCAGTCACATGACCACCAAGCCATGCCCACCACCTAAGCCACACCCACAGAACCGGTTGTTAAAAAAATTGAATCCCACCCCTGCTTATAGCAATGATGGTGTACCATTGTAACCTCTGAAGGACCAGTTTGTCATGGAAAAAATAGACCTGGTTGACTTGACAACACATAACCCCCATTGCAATCTACATATGTGTTATTTCTATACATGGAATATCGCAACTCGAGTCAACAACTGTGCCTTTGTTCCCCCTTTCTATTTTCACTGCCCCATTACCTCGCTTCTTGTCCTCGCTGTCTTTGGGTCAGAAATCGCTGGTGCAAAGGATGCAATTGGGTCATTGTGCTGGGCAAGCTACAAAAACGGAAGACAAATGAGAGCCGTGAATGCCAACTGTCTTCGGGGCGGGAGGGAAACCAAAGAGTTGTCTGAATCCCCGTTTACCTGAACTTCTGTTGGCTGCCACTTGGTGGGCTGAAAGGCGGCGTTTTAGGGGTCAAAGCCCATGTTGGGCTGCTGGCATTGGAAAAGAATGGTTGGAATGGAGGTGGAGAACCATACCCCGACATCTGAAGAGGGAACACACTGAGGGTTAGATCCCAACCACTTTTGACCATTCTGTTCTTCAACCTCAACAATACACGAGCACACAATAGATACAAACTCAAGGTAAACCCACCAAACTGGATTGCAGGAAATACGACTTCAGCCACAGAGCGGTCAATGTCTGGAATACTCTACCTGACTCTGTGGTTTCTTCCCCAAACCCCAAAAACTTTAACCTTAGACTGCCTACTATTGACCTCACCCCTTTCCTAAGAGGTCTGTCGGGGGCGTGCATAAGCGCACCAACGTGCCTACCGTCCCTGTCCTATTGATTGTTTTTTTTTCTTATATGTATCCATTTCATGTATTCATAACTATGTTTATACCTATTATCTTATAATCGCTTGACAAATAAAATAAAATAAAATAAAATAAAAATAAATAACCCATGCAAGTTGCAAAACTGGTCAGGCTGGCTGGGGAATTCTGGGAGTTGAAGTCCACACACCTCCCACAGTTGCCAAGGTTGAGACACTCTGTCCCAGAAGTACAATATTCAGATTCCCTAGCACATCACCTGACTACGGCCAAACAGACGACGTATCCTACGGGATGGAGTGAACGGATAAGACGGTCTTATGGAAGGCGACATCACTCGAGGTTGCTGCAAGAGAGAAAGATGACTGGAGCAGTGACAATCATCAAAATTGAGAAGTTCAAACATATACAGACAACTCGACCATATATAAAATACATATTAAAACCAGAATCCTGAACTCTTGGAGATCTTGGCACTAAGATCTCAAGTCAACTGTTTTTATTATTCAACAACGTGCAACAAGGTTCCTGCTAGAACACGGAGCCTCTGCAGAATCAATCAATCATGTCCCTTACTTGACGCATGAAACGCTGGGGAGTGAGATTCTGGCCACAGAAAACTGAGCAATGCCCATCAGGGGAATCGAGGTAGCTGGTCCACATCGGTGAAGTCAGGAAGTCTAGATTGGAACCGGACCTAGACACCCTTTCTAGAGCCTGAAGGACAAGAAATGACAAGTCAACCCTGAATTGCAATTTGTTGGGGTTACGGAAATGGGCTTGTTGACAAGAAGTGGCCAAAAAAATAAATAAAAATCAACACTGAAGCAGTGTCACAATGCAGATAAAAATCAGGCAAAGCTTCAAGTTGCACCCTTGGGCATCTTGACTTCTTTGGACCACGTCCTCTGGACACCTCCCTTGGAGACACGACTTCGGGGCAGTTCACTCACTATGATTAAAACTCCGTATTACTGAATTTAGGGGTTAAGTATTTGGCTTCTGCTCTGAAACGGATTTTCAGACCTCAACCATCCTTGTTTAATCCCCATTTCAGTTGGAAGTCAAATGACTTCTCAAGAGGAGGAAAGAGGAAGAAGCTGAAGATAATTTGGAACCATGCCTTTTAGGCCCAAATTATCAATCGTCCCGATTTTAAAGCAACAAGAGCAAAAGGCGTTAGGAGGAAAATATAATCCGGAGTGTCCTCCAGTGGCAGAAGAGTGAAGAACCACAGAAGGTAAAACTAGGCTACCAAAATGCCAGTTTTGAACTGATTAATCCAGAAGTTAGTTCAATTAAGTCAAATGGGTCCAATATCATCTCTTTGCTTTTTCCTCTGTGAACTCCTTCCTTCCTTCCTTCTCTCCTTCCTTCCCCCTTCTTTCCTTTCCTTTCCTTCCTTCCATCCATCCATCTTTGATCATATCCACACTAAGATATTCTCATTCGGAAAATAAAAGCCACCCCCGCCTCTAAAATCTGAGAAACTTCAAATACTTCTAAGGCTTCTTCAAGACCCAGCAGACCGGATTCACACATGACTTTCCGTCATGGTGTGGTTTTTGTTTTGGGCTTGCCGTTTTGAGTGAATCCAGCCGCCGCTGTTTGAAAACCCTGCCTTATGGCTGACTCAGTGCTGGATCCACACAACTCACCCTGGTTCAGGGCAATTAGTGGTAGCGAAGCTTAATCCAAGATGGGTTAGATGGCTTAAGCTAATTGGAGAGAAAGAGAGTTACCTGCATCATGGATAACGACGGGGCCCTCCTCAGAACTGGATTCCACATACAATTCTTTGAATGGGGGGGAGGAAGGAGGGGGAAAAATAGATGCAAAGATGAGAAAAGAGGCAAAGTGACCGCGAGCAATTGGTACAGTTAAAGCATTTAAGGCTGCTTCTATTGCCCACTAGCTGGATACCCCTGCTTTGCTACGAAACTATGTGATTGGAGATAGTTTTTGGGGAGGAAAATAAAGGCAGGGGAAATTCTGCCTCTGCCTACCAGCATCCATCGGTATTCATCTGGCTAGCATCCTGTCAGCGTGTGAGACAGTTGAGGGTTGTTTGGAAACTGAAACAGTATTTGCCGTGTGAGCACGGAGAGAGCCAGGAGCCTGGGCGTGGCTTAGCTCAACTGTTCTGTACTAAAGCTGCTTGGTGCTGTGAAACTGAAACTGAAACTCCTCTCCTCTGCTTGTGTTTTGCATTTGGAAGAGATTTTTTTCCAGGTGGGGAGGGGGAGTAGAACTCCTTAGCATCAGAGCATGTTAATAATAATAATATAGGAAATACGAATGCTCTGATGGTCATTTCGAAAAATCCTTTCTTAGTGAGCACCTAGAAGCCAAGAGGAACGTAGGTGCCAAATTTCCAAGTTTGTAGGTTTTACGGTTCTGGAGATTTTGTGATGATGAGTGAGTGGTATTTCGCTTTTATATATATAGATTCATTATCCATTTAAAGAGGCAGTTCAGCCCAATGGTTAAGGCTAGAAAGCAAGAGATGGTGAATTCTAGTTCCACCTTACTCACAAAAACTAGCTGGGTGACTTTGGGTCAGGCCCTCTTTCTCTCTCAGCCCAACCCACCTCACAAGGTTGTTTTGGGGAAAACAGGAAGGAGAAGCTGTGGTTGTGATATATTTGCTGCCTTGGTTCATAGCTGGATGTTTGTCCCACCCATGGATCTGTTCAACAGCAGTCCCTTCCTGTAAAATGCTGCCTAACCAGGGGTGGGATTCTACCTGGTCTGACCAGTTCTATTGGACCAGTTGTTATGATTCTACCCAGTTCGGAGAACCGGAAAATTGCACCACTGGCTGGCCCCACCCCTCCCCTCCTAACCCACTCACTCCTTACCTGGCATGCATGCCATCAAATTTGGCTGCTAAGTTGCTATTTTTCCCTTCCCCCCCCCCCCCGACCATCAGCTGTTCTGCTGTGCTGGGAGATTTAGATTAGCTAGAAAGCAGGAAATAGTTGGATTTCTTGTTTTCTAGCTAATCTAAAAGCAGAGCTCAACCTTCCTTAGGACAGAAGCTTCTATTTTTCAGTGCAGACTCAGGTAGATGGCAGATAGATAGATCTCTGAATGAATTTGTGGTTCTGTGAGCAACTCAATCTGCCTGCCTGCTTTGCCTGATTTTGGGTAAAAGTTGCTCTTTTTTAAAATAAAAAATTTAATATTTACATGCATGGTGTGTTGTGAGTTAATTTTGTGAGTTTGTTTGCAAGCAAATTTTATGTGACAGACTGAGCTAGCCAATGGCAGACAGATGGATCTCTGAATGAATCTGTGGTTCTGTGAGCAACTCAATCTACCTGCCTGCTTTGCCTGATTTTGGGTAAAAGTTGCTCTTTTTTAAAATAAATTTTAAATAAATAAATTTTAAATAAATATTTTTTTAAAATAAATATTTACAATATTTACATAGAAGCCACACCCAGCCAGTCACGTGCCCACCAAGCCACACCCAGTCAGCAAGCCATGCCCACCCAGTCACATGACCACTAAGTCACACCCACAAATTAGGCCATGCCCCCAGAACCAATTGTTAAGAAATTTGAATCCCACCCCTGTGCCTAACCCCTGCCCCCTTTTTGTATTTCTTCCATTAATACACATTTATTGGAAGGGAGAGGGAGAAGAAAGTAAACCATCTTACCAAGTAATCGGGAGAAAAATCTGAAAGATTGTTGGCCAGTTTGCTATCAAGAATAGCAGAATCTTCTTTCTGCAAAGAGAAAAAAGGGGATTCAAAGAAAGAAAAATCACAAAAATGCCACTAAAGAGGATACAAGATGTCCTAAATCCAAAATGAGCACTTACAAAACTAATTTTATTTTTTCAGGAGCATTATCAGCATTACAAAATATCAGTTACGGATTTTATTTTTGGCTATGCATTTAAAATTAAAGCGTGGAATTTTTTCCCTATATATGTATTCCCCCTTTGGTCAATTACAAATTTACAATTTGAAGTCGGATATGGTAGTGGATATTTTTATTTAACATATACCTCACCGTTATTTTATCTTTTTTATAAATAACCCAAGGTGACGAATATAAAGATCCCACCTATTTTCTCCATAACAATTACCCTATAGGCAGAGGTGGGTATTCAGCCGGTTCTGACCAGTTCTGGAGAACCGGTAGCAGAAATTTTGAGTAGTTCAGAGAACCGGCAAATCCCACCTCTGACTGGCCCCGCCAACCCCATCTATTCTCTGCCTCCCATTGAGTCCCAGCTGATCGGCTGGGTCTTCTTTGGTTGCCCTGCACAGGAAAAGGGAGCTGGAAAGCAGGTTAGTAGGGTGGGGAGGGAATGGGGATTTTGCAGTATCTTTCCCCTGCCACGCCCACCAAGCCACGCCCACAAAAGCGGTAGTAAATTTTTTTGAATCCCACCACTGCCTATAGGGTAAGTTGGACTGAGACATTGTGACTGGCCCTAAAGTCACCCAGCTGGCTTTCATGCCTAAGGAGGGACTAGAATTCACAGACTCCTGGTTTCTAGCCTGATGACTTGAAATTCTAAACCTAGACAACCTAGAACTACGACGCCTTCAGTCTGATATAAATATAGTACATAAAATTATACATTGTAATGTCCTACCTGTCAATGAATACTTCAGCTTCAACCATAACAATACAAGAGCACACAATAGATACAAACTCAAGGTTAACCGCACCAAACTTGATTGCAGGAAATACGACTTCAGCAACAGAGCGGTCAGTGTCTGGAATACTCTACCCAACTCTGTGGTTTCTTCTCCTTGTAAACCCCAAAAACTTTAACCTTAGACTGTCTACTATTGACCTCACCCCTTTCCTAAGAGGTCTGTAGGAGGCGTGCATAAGCACACCAACATGCCTACCGTCCCTGTCCTATTGTTTCTTTCTTTTTCTTATTCGTATTCATTTCATATATTCATAACTATGTTTATACTTCTGCCTGTTATCTTATAATTGCTTGACAAAATAAAATAAATAAATAAGTAGACCAAGGTGGACCAAGAGAATTAAGACTAGAGTATTGAGTATACTCAGTGATTTACAACCTATCCATCTTCTCTCAGCTTAATCTACTTCACGTGGAGATCCCCGGGCATACCACTGCCAGGTCCTGACAGAAGATGGGTTCTAGATGAAAGGTGAAGCAAAACTTGAGGTCCTCTCCCATAGCTTAGAGAAGACCTTTAGAGGCTGCACTGTTAGGGAAGCAACTCAAATCTAGCGCACTTTCAATGGATTGAGATGTCCCTTCTTTCATAGCTGGTCTACCACCCATTCCTGCAGCTCATCTCCATCTTGAGAGCACCTATCAAAGGACGTCGTTCCCCAGGGTTCCCCTCACCTCCAGCAGAAGCTTACTGCATACAGCACTCATAACAGCTGGATCTTCCAAGTCATGCAGTTTTCCTGCATTCTTACTTGTAGGCACCTCTCCATAGTCGGTCATGTCTCCTTCTTCTTCTACCTCCATGGTGCCACAAGCAAATTGGGGCTGAAACTCTTGGGAAAAACTTTCATCTTCTCTTCCATCTTCTACTATCGGTTCCATGTCTGAAGATCCGGTCTCCTTTTCTTCTCCAGCATCGGCCACCTCTCCTTCCCCAGGGTCAACCACAGCCACTTTTGGAGGTTCCATTGTCAAGGCCTTTGCCGTGTGGTCTTCACGGTAGGTTTGCAAACCAAGAGAAACAAACATCTAGGTCAATATGGAAACACCCTCAGGCTAAAAAAGGGTAGGTCTGTTACTGCAATAGAATTCTTACAATTACCGCAATCTCGCTCTAAGTAAGATTTCACAGGATTAAAGGTCCTGGGTTCAAGCCATCTTATTTGCTGTACTCCTTGCAATTTTACTAATTTCAGGATTTGGTGGATGTTACTAGATCCCTTTAGTTGTTGAAGGGGCTAAAGAGGTGGAAGACTATCATATCGTTCATGGTCTTCACAGAGGTCCCTCTTGTAAAGAATGCTGTCAGGATTCCAGCAGTTGTCC
This sequence comes from Bungarus multicinctus, assembly GCA_023653725.1. Lineage (NCBI taxonomy): Eukaryota > Metazoa > Chordata > Lepidosauria > Squamata > Elapidae > Bungarus > Bungarus multicinctus. The sequence goes on from CM042843.1 coordinate 17,199,985, forward strand.
TAATTAAATCATGAGTCTCAAGCCAAGCTTCAAAAACTTCAAAGGATTTATTAGGAGCGAATATGTCGGCATGACCTGTATGAAGCCTATTCTGAGACACGTAATTCATTTCACCGTTGACCTTGGTTTCCCGCCACCCCTCTGAGTGTATTATAATTCCGATTGTCCAACGGAACATATTCATGAGCTAGACGTCATCCATCACGCTCTCCAATAGAGGATTTTTGGGCCCAGAATACCCGGGTGCCTCAGTTACAATCTCTGTAAGACAAGTTTGGAATATTCATCTGGTCCTGAAGGGGTTCCCCCTCTCCTTATTTCATATGGCAACTTGGAAATCGGCATAGGAGTGTTTTACAAATTGACAAATACTTTAAAACAGGGATCTCCAACCTTGGCAACTTTAAGACTTGTGGACTTCAACTCCCAGAATTCCTCAGCTAGGTTCTGGGATTTGAAGTCCACAAGTCTTAAAGTTGCCAATGTTGGAGACTCCTATGCTTTAAAAGAATACAATGTAAATAATACAATTTAATCACAATACTTTAGTGATTAATTTGATATAAAAATAGCATTCATATATTAGGTCTGGTTTGTTCTGAGCCTTTGCAGATTGCAAATCTAGGGAAGTGACTTGGCTTAACATATTACACAATTTTAAGAAGGTTGCTTAGCTTAGTAACCAGGATAAACGTGCTCCAGGAACTTAACCACTATTTAACTTGGAAGGGGTCATTTTCAACTTTTCAGATATACTTGTAAATTGGCCACGTGTCCAGTTGAATAGTGCAAACACTTCTATGAAACTCAATTGTTATCAGTCATATTTTCATTATATTTACACAGGTATATTAATATACAGGTGTTCAACATCTTTGATGGACCACCCTTCCTAAAAAATAAACCTGGTAAAGAATTTCATTCTAATTGGAAATCATTCTTGCATAACACTATAGTTTATATCACATCCAAGATTTGGGTTTTCCCTTCCCAAAACTATATTTCAACTTGACCTATAATGTTCAGTATTAACAGATTACTTATTGCTAGCATTTTGTATTATTTATTGTTCAAGTATGTTCATTGTCAAGTTCCATAGGGATAATTATCCAAGATCTTTTTTTAACAATGGGTTTTTATATTTTTATCTCTTATTTATACTTTATATTAAAGAAAAAGAAGAAAGAAAATTCAATTACGAAGCTTTGGTTCACTTTTATCCTGCTATACTATTTCATTACAAACTCTCTACTCCAACCACAGAAGCCAGGATTTGCTGTTCTGATATATTTTACCTGAGGTGAGTGTTAAGTTAATATACAGATCAATTTCCTCTTCTTCTGTTGCTGTGTCCATCACAGGTTCCTCCCCTGTGTCATCCTCCTCCGTCATGAAATAATCCTCTAGTATCTGATTTAAACAAACAAAAAAAAAAAACAGAATCTCATAGATTTAAATTCTTCCTTGGAAAAGAATAGGGAATTTGACCAAAACAGGATATCAAACTGGGCCAGTTCAAGAAAGTTTAAACTCAATAGTTTTGCTTCCACGTCTTGTCTACTTCAGCCAGAAATAGTGTTTTGTACCGAGCCAGCATCACTGCTGAGTTACTATTATCTATACTAGCAGTAGTATTTCAATTCCTCTCCAACTGTAAGACAGCCAATAATTTTGTTTCCCTTTTAAGATTCCAGCCCTAGTGCTGAGAAAGGACAAACTAGTCTTGTACGGTCTCTAGCAGCCACGAGGAGGTGTAATTTCACATTTAGGAGCGAGGGAGGAGGAAACAACTCCGTGCGTAAGAGCTCGCCCCGCGCGGAGCATCTTCGGAACTACGCGCTCTGGGAGTAAAGACTTACTACTCCCGACCGCACGGAGGCAACTACTCCGGGGAAATGTACTACTCGACGGTGCGTTTACTACTCGTTTAAAATGCGGAAGCAAAGCACGCCAAGGAGGACGTAGCTTCCCAGAAAGGGAAGCCAAAGGATGCAGCAGGATTGCAACCGGCACCCCGGTTTGGGAATGGGCGCCGCGAAGGGCTAGGAAGAGGGCGCTTCTGCAACCGGCTCCAGCATCCACCCGCTCAGCCTCCGCAAAAGCCGGGTGCTTACCACGTCCGGGGGCCCAGCGAATTCTCCTCCTTCGGCCATGGAGCCCTCGTTACACCTTCACCCAGCAGCCGTCACTCCCTGCAGATACGCCGGCTCTTTTAAAGGGTCTTTTCGAGGGCGGGGCAGCCGGTCCGGGTCTCATTTAAAAAAATACACCCCTCCCGTCAAGAGGCTCAGCCACGGGGCTCGGGTCCCCGAGTGGCTCCCATGCTGGTTTGCGAGCCCCTCCAGAGGGCTTAACTTCGAACCAGATTCCTCGAACCCACAGTTGAGTTCAATAAAGAATTTTTTTTCTTTGTCTCCGGTAATAAACACACTACTAACTAGACGAGCATACAAAACATTTGCTAGACCAATACTCGAATACAGCTCTGGAACCCGCATTAGGTATCTGATATTAATACAATGGAGAAAGTCCAGAAATATTTCACAAGAAGAGTTCTCTACTCCTCTACTTGTTGCAGAATACCTGATGCCGCCAGACTCGAAATTCTAGACTTAGAAAACTAGAACTACGCCGCCTTCGGTCTGATCTAAGTATAGTATATAAAATCATACATTGCAATGTCCTACCTGTCAATGAATACTTCAGCTTCAACCATAACAATACAAGAGCAAACAATAGATACAAACTCAAGGTTAACCGCACCAAACTTGATTGCAGGAAATACGACTTCAGCAACAGAGTGGTCAATGTCTGGAATACTCTACCTGACTCTATGATTTCTTCCCCAAACCCCAAAAACTTTAACCTTAAGACTGTCTACTATTGACCTCACCCCTTTCCTAAGAGGTCTGTAAGGGGGCGTGCATTAAGTGCACCAACGTGTCTACCGTCCCTGTCCTATTGTTTCTTTTTATTCGTATTCATTTCATGTATTCATAACTATGTTTATACTTATACCTATTATCTTATAATTGCTTGACAAAATAAAATAATAATAAAAAAGAATATTTGTAGCCTCAGAGTTGAATTGTGGGGTTCTAGGAGCTCTCTGAGCTTGGTTGTTTTCTTGCAGACGTTTCATGACCCCACGAGGTAACATCATCAATGTTAGAAGGAAGTGGGATTTGCAGAGTAGAGGAGGAAGACTGCGGTGTGGTCTTTGATGCTCTCTGAGCTTGGTTGTTTTCTTGCAGACTGTTTCATGACCCACTAGAGATAACATCATCCGTACTAGAAGGGCTAGTATAAACCCCACTCCATTCTAGCACTGATTATGTTACGTAGTTGGGTCATGAAAACCACCAAGTTCAGAGAGCCCCAAGGATCCCTGATTGTGTTCAATTGAATTGAACCCAGGTGTAACCCATTGCGGGAAATGGGTTGTGCAAAGACGAAGGTGGTTTTTACGGCATCTGAGCAAATTTGCACTCCAGTCTGGTTTGCTGGACATCAGTTGTCATCTTAACCTCGCCATGCTGGCTGGGGATGATGGGAACTGCACTTTTTTGGGAAGTTCGGATGGGAAAAACTACCATCTTTTCTTTTTATGTACGCTGAGAGTATATTTACCAAGACAAATTCCGTGGGTGTCCAATCACACCTGGCCAATGAAGAATTCTATTCTATCTTTTTTTCAAGGATAACCATCCTTTTCTTGGTGACAGGGCGTGTTTTCTTGAGTTAGGGGCTTTGCTCATTAACTTCTGTTGCCTCATCCACAGCCCTTGCTGTATTCACACAAACCTGCAACCAGGTAAGATTAAAAATGTAGCTAAATCCATTCCCACAACACAGGCCTGCCTGGTTTTAACTTCAGGTTGGGTTTTTTCTCTCTCATGGATTGTTATCCGATGCAGATCCAGTTCTCTTGGCTTGCTTGACATTCCGTGTGTATTGTATGAACCTAGAAAATGGATTAACTCAGGAACCAGGTGGAATTCATCCATCACAGGCCAAATATCTGCATTCATTGGGAGGGTTGATAGTAAGAGCCATGGGAAGGTTGCACTTTAAGGACTGATCTGGGGATTCCGGTCAGGGATGGGATTCAAAATTTTTAACAACCGGTTCTGTGGGCGTGGCTTAGTTGGTGGGTGTGGCTTGGTGGTCATGTGACTGGGTGGACATGGCTTGGTAGTCATGTGATTGGCTGGGCGTGGCCAACTCAATATCACTCACATTGAGGCACGCATCTCTTCGCTGGCCTCTCATGACTGTGGGGATACTGCAATAGTCGTAAGTGTGAAAAATGGTCATAAGTCACTTTTTTCAGTGCCATTGTAACTTTGAATGGTCCCTCCACACAAGCAAAGTACCAGCAAAGGAGGGAAAAAATACTCCAGAGACAGGAAGTCTAGTCCTGCCAAGAATGTAATAAGGGTTAATGGAGAGACAGTTTCTGTAAGCAACACCAGAATGTTTCCTTCCTGCCTTCCTTACAGGATTAGGCCAGTAATTTCTTCTAACAACCGGTTCTCCAAACTGCTTAGAATGTTAACAACTGGTTCTAGAGTATAGGTGCAAACTGATAGAATCCCACCCCTGATTCCGGCCTGTTCTCATGCATCTTTTGGTGTCTACCTTCAAAGGCGATTGTTTTGTTTTGTTTACTTTATTGTCATTGAACCTCGTACAACAAAATCAAACACCATCTTCAGGGCACATCATGACCATGAAAATAAACACAAACACACATCCTTCACACTCCACACATTGAATTGAAAATGCCCGACACCCACCGCATCAACACTGCACTATACAGTAGAATTCAACAGAGCTACTGCCCTGGGATAGCAGCTGTTTTTCAGCCTATTTGTCCTTGTTTTTATTATCCTGTACCGTCTGCCAGATGGTAATAGTTAAAAAAAAAAAAGGATGAGATGGATCTTTGAGGATGTTTTGAACTTTCTTAAGGCAGCGGGAGTTATAAAGCTCTTCCAAAGAGGGGAGAGAGCAATCCATGATCCTCTGGGCAATGACATTAACCCTCTGGAGTGCTTTCCTATCTGCCACTGTGCAATTGGCAAACCATACAGAGGTGCAGTAAGTTAAGATACTCTCTATGATGCAACGGTAGAAGGTCACCAGCAGTTTTCCATCCAGTTGTTGTTTCCTGAGAAGCCTCAGGTAGTATAATTTCCGCTGGGTCCTTTTGACCAGGGCTGCCATGTGAACACCCCAAGTCAGGTCCTCTTTTATGGTAACACCCAGAAACTGTCTGGCAGCTTTTTCCCCTACCCATGAAAGAAGCTAAGAAATCCAGCAGGGGAATATTTAAAAATATTATTTTTTCCTACCGCTGTGCCAACCGCCTGGATAAAAGAGTCCGAAGTCCATTTCAAACCGGTTGACAGCATCTCTGAGAGGTGTTGCATGTTGTTAAATATCCCTCCCCTACAAACCAGAAACACTGGTGTTAGAGAGAAGGGTTTTAGCTCATTTCCTTACTTGCTAACTTTCAACAGGAGAGGGGCAGGGGTGGGATTCTATCTGGTTGAACCGGTTCTATAAGAACTGATTGTTATGATTCTGTGCAATTCAGAGAACCGGCAAACTGGGCCACTGGCTGGCCCCTCCCCACCCACTCCTTACCAGGCATGCACGCCATCCAACTTGGCTGCCTTTGGTAAGTTGCTATTTTTCCTTTTCCACCCGCCCTGACCATCAGCTGTTCTGCTGTGCCAGGAAATTTAGATTAGCTAGAAAGCAGGAATTGCTTTCTAGCTAATCTAAAAGCAGAGCTGAACCTTCCTTAGAATTGAAACTTCTATTTTTCAGTGCAGACTCAGGTAGCAGATGGCAGAAAGATAGATCTCTGAGTGAATCTGTGATTCTGTGAGCAACTCAATCTGCCTGCCTGCTTTGCCTGATTTTGGGTAAAAGTTTTTTTTAAAATAAATAATTCAGTAATTACATAAATATTTATAATATTTTATTTTTTATTTTATTTTTTATTTTATTTTAATCATACTTTTATACCGCTCCCTCTCCCAAAAAGGGACTCGGGGCTTGTATTTACATACAAGCCACGCCCAGCCAGTCAAATGACCACCAAGCCACACCCAGTCAGCAAGCCATGCCCATCCATTAACATGATCACAAAGCCACACCCACAAATTAGGCCACGCCCACAGAACTGGTTGTTAAGAAATTTGAATCCCACCTCTGGAGAGGGGTTGTTCCATTTGGGGGAGGGGCCAGCTTCATGTCATCCTCAACTTACAAACATCCATTTAACAACCATTCAAAGTTACAATGGTATTGAAAAAAATCGATTTGGGGCCGGTGCTCACATTTATGAGCGTCAAAATGCAGGTTCTTGGCAACTGGCATGCATTTACAATGACTGCAACATCCCAGGGTCATGTGATCATCATTTGGGACTTTCCTAGCTGGCTTCCTTTCAACAAATGAAGTCAATGGAAGAAACCAGGTTCACTCAATTGCTACAAAATCCCCCTTTCAAAATCCCCCTTACAATTGCTGTAAACCCCCCTTTACAGACGAATGATTGAGTCTGTCATCTGCACCTCTATAACTGTCTGGTTTGGTTCTGCAACCCAACAGGACAGACACAGACTTCAGAGGATAATTAGGACTGCAGAAAAAACAATTACTACCCACCTGCCTTCCATGGAGGATCTATATACTGCACGAGTCAAAAAGATGGCTGTGAAAATATTTACAGATCCTTCACATCCTGGATATAAATTGTTTCAACTCTCACCCTCAAAACAAAGCTATAAAGCACTGCGCATCAGAACAACTAGACACAAGAACAGTTTCCTCTCAAACACCATCACTCTGCTAAACAAATAATTCTAAACATTAAGAACATTAATCTCAACACTGTCCAACTATTTACAAAATCTGCACTACTATCACTATTAATATTCTCATCACTCTTTATCAGCCATCCCCTCCCTCTTGTGATTGTATGACTGTAACTTTGTAGCTTGTATCCTTACCATTTATATTGACTGTTTCCTAGTATGATTTGATTGCTTATTGCACCTATGACTATCATTAAGTGTTGTACCCGATGATTCTTGACGAATGTATCTTTTCTTTTATGTACACTGAAAGCATTTGCACCAAGATAAATTCCTTGTATGTCCAATCATGCTTGGCCAATAAAGAATTCTATTCTATTCTATTCTATTCTATTCTATTCTATTCTATTCTAACCGCAGCGATACATTTAACGAGCATGGCATAAGAAGTTGTAAAGTTAGACGCAACACATTTCAACAACCATCTTGCTTAGTATAGTAAAATGTCCGCTCCCCATTGTGGTTTTAAGTCAAGAGTCACTTGCATTTGGTGTATTTGGATGTCAGATGATGCATAAAAAAAACCCAGATACGCAGCTTTGGGGTACATCCGCCTGTTTAGAATTATAAACTCAGATAACTTTCACAAACTTTCATATATATATAAATATATATATAAAGCTGCTTTCATATATATATAAAGCTGCTTTTGAAATGGCTATCTCAACCAAACAGGCTCAAACCTGTTTGTCAGAGAGCAAAGATCAGGGTTATAAATTTATCCTAGGAAATCCCCTGCTCTCCAGATGAAAAAATCTGTCAACAGGTTAAAAAGGAACAGGCCCTAACAAAGGCAATCAATTGCAGCGATTCCACCATTTTTTTCTGGAACAACATCCGAGATGTCTATGGAGATTCTCAGTCACATCCAGGTCATGGCTGTCCCAAAGATGTCTCTTTTTTTCCCCAAGAGGCAAGTGGGCTTTCTAGTTAAGAATAGGATATAGAATATAGAATAAAATATAGAATAGTATAGGATAGAAATGAATAGAATATAATTAATATGATAGGATAAAATAGAACAGAAATGAATGGGATAGGATAGGAAAGAAATGAACAGAATATGATGAATAAGATAGGATAGGATAGGCTAAAATAGAAATGAGTAGAGAATAGAATGTTGAAATTATAGAATAGAAAATAGAATAGTTTTAGGAATAGAATTAGGAATAGGAATAGAATAACAGAGTTGGAAGGGACCTTGGAGGTCTTCTAGTCCAGCCCCCTGCTCAGGCAAGAAGCCCTGTACCATTTCAGACAAATGGTCATCCAGTGGTGAAGCACCCACAACTTCTGGAGTCAAGTCGTTCCACTGATGAATTGTCCTGACTGACAGGAAATGTCTCTTTAGTTCTGGGCTGCTTCTCTCTCCTTGATGAGTTTCCAACATCTTCTTTGAAGGCGTTTCGCTTCTCATCCAAGACATTTCTTTAGCACATTTTATATTTGATTCAATATAACATGCTCTACAGTTGGCACCTTCCTCCCGCTAGACTGGCAAAAATATTTAACTCGGACCCAAACTGTTGGAAATGTGGAAAAGAAAACGGCACTTATTTTCATACCTGGTGGACATGCTAGGAGGTGAAAAAACATTGGAATACAATTAGACAATGGCTAGAAGAAATCACGAATCAGAAAATTGAATTTAATCCGGAAACTTTTTTTATTAAAGTATAACAACACAAAAATGCAATAAAACAGATAGATATATCAAGTTACACATATTAGCAGCTGCAAGGATTTCGTACGCACAACTCTGGAAAGAAACAGGGGTTATAAAAAATAATAGATTTTATAGAGATGGACAGGCTAACGATGAAAATAAAAGACAGAGAGGATTCAATTTACTATAGGGCCTGGGATGCCTGGTATGAGTGGTTTAGAAATAAAAAGAAAATAAAATGGCAATTAAGAAAAGAATGAGGGAATATGTAAATATACCATAGAGAAGATTGATGTGTAAGGATAAAAAACATTGATTTATAGCAAGAGTAAAATGTAACGGTAAAGGAATAAGTAAATACCTACACTGAAAAATGTAAGGAGATACAAAAGTTGTCTTGATGTTGATAACAATGTATAAACTTTTATTTTATGTTTTTTTTAAAAATTTGAAAAATTAATAAAATTTATTTATTTATTTATTTATTTATTTATTTTTTTAAAAAATAAGCTTCTTTAGCTCCAGCTGGACGGTGGGGAAGAAACTGAAGAAACTCCTTGGATGAGAAGCCAAACGCCTTCAAAGAAAACCCAGAAAGTCCACTTGCCTCTTGGGGAAAGAAAAAAGTAAAAAAAATGCAAAAGCCCCTTTGGGACACAACACCCGGGATCCTTTCCCTCCCCCCCCCCCTTTTGCCCGTCCAAACAGCTGGAATCCCCGTTCGGATCTTCCAGCGCGATCAACAGATCCTCCTGCCCCGCCCTTGTTGAAAAACGAATATCGTTTCTCGGAAATCAGCCTCGCCTTCCCATCCACCGAAAAATCGAAAGTGGAAGCCGCGGCGGGCAGAAGTGCGCGTGCGCTGGAAAGTCCCGAGCCCCTTGAGCAGACCCCTGCGGGACGCTTGGTGACTAGCTACCAGTGACGACACGGCCCGTTCGATTTTTTGATTGGGCCAGAGACAGATTCTTCCCTATTAGAGGCGTAGTTCTTCAGCTCTTCAGTCATTTCGGGTTTGTGTTCCGACGAGCGTGGAAGGATCTTTTGAGCTCGCCCACCCCACCCCCCCCACAAAAAAAAGCAACGACAGCGATGGCTTGCAAAGAATTTCTCCTCTGGTGCGTCGTATTGGTGTGGGTCTCGGTTCCCACGGAAGCCTTGGAAAGTAAGAGCCGCTTTTCTGTTTCTCGCAGTTGCGAATTTCGGCTTTCCTGCCGCTGGTTCTCCTGTTCCCGCTTTCTGACCCGGGTTAGAAACGGGGGACTTGAGAAGTTGCTGTGCTAAAGATGGGTGTCCCCCCCCCCCCCCGCTTTCTATTGTTGGTTGCATTTCTTCAGGAGTTTCTAGCCCAGCCCGTGGGGGGGCGGGAGGGGGGGTGAAAGGGAGAGAAGGGTCTGGATTCCGAAACTCGCAGGGACTTTGCGGAGTTGAAGGTGGGTTTGCCTCTCCTGGGTCTATCCCGGGTTAGCCCAGGGGTTTCCGGGAAGACGGGGGAGATAGGCGCAGACTTCCTACTTCTCTTTCTATGGCTTTGTATAATCTTACTTCTGTTATATCCTGCTTTTATTATTTTTTTAACCAATAATCTAGGAAATTAAATTTGCGTTTCCCGGGTCTGTCCCGGGTTAGCACAGCAGATTGCGGGAAGATGGGGGTCCTAGTGTTGAGGAAATCAAGGGAGGCTTCTGAATTCCCTTACTGTGGCCTTGTGTAATCTTACTTCTTTATATCCTGCTTTTATTGTTTTTACGAATAATTTAAGAAATTAAAATTGTATTTCCCGGGTCTGCCCCGGATTAAGCTCAGCAGATAACGGGAAGGCGGGGGTTATAATGCTGAGATCAGACGAGACTTCTTAGTTCCCTTTCTGTAGCTTTGTAATAATCTTATTTACTGATAAATCACTTTTAATGATTTTTTTAAACAAATCTAGGAAATTAAATTTGTGTCTCCTGGGTCTGTCCTGGGTTAGCTCGGTGGTTTGCAGGAAGATGGGTGTTGTAGTCTTAGGAGGTGAGCGGAGGTTTCTTCCTTCCCTTTCTGTGGCCTGGTACAATCTTATTTTTTCATTTCCTGCCTTTATTATTCTTACAAATAATCTAGGAAGTCAAAAGAAACATTTGACTCCCTTATAAAGCTTGTGCCGGGGGAACAGATCTGGTTGGAAGAATAATAAGAGAATTGAATTGAATTCCATTTTTAAAAATTCCTATTTCTGTTGATTGGGATGTACAGGAAAAAAATGGGAGGGGTTCTCTTGTTTATTCTTCCATTTTTATTGCATTTTAAAACTGCCTAAACTTCAAAGATGGCCTTAAACTATTCCAAAACAATAAAAATCCATCCCCCCTCCCCACCATGATGGCTGTGGAACATGGAGCCTGTGAATAGAAAGAATAGAATACTTTATTGGCCAAGTGTGATTGGACACACAAGGAATTTGTCTTGGTGTAAATACTCATAAGAGAGTATTTACACATAAAGAAGGAACATGGCTACCATCTTGTCTTTTGTTTTAAACTTCACTTGGTTTTCTTCCCTTGGCCATGTTTCTGATTTAGTTCTGGGCTCAATGCCAGAAATGCAAAAGGGAAAGACTTGAGTAGCAAGTATTTTCTTTGACTTGAAAGGGATCTTGATGTGCTGGAAAGAGGTTTTCTGATATGGTGCATCATAAAATAGCCGTGAAACCCTCAGTAGTTGCTAAATTTAGGAAAGTAGAGGAAAACTTTTAAGAATCTGAGAAATTAATAGTGAAAAGAAGCTTGGGCTGTTAATTTTTGATGCTTGAGGAACTTAATTTTTTTCCATTTTGCTTTAAATATATTTATATCCTACCTTTATTATTTTTTTTACAAAGGACTCAAGGAGATGAACATATCCCACACGCTTTCTTCCTTCCCACCACCACAACAACCCTGTGAGGGGGTATGGGCTGTGACCCTTGGGCTCTGGTCCAAAAATCACTCAACTGTCTTTCATGCCTAAGGCGGGATTAGAACTCACTGTCCCCTGCCCAAAGTCACCCAGCTGGCTTTCATAGCTGAAGCTGAAACTCGAACTCAAGACCTCCTGCTTTCTATCCTAAAAATAGAAAAAGCAAAGGAACTAAACACAAAGATAATTGTGATGGATCCGTTGTCAAAGAAAACAACCACAATAATGCTTTCAAAAGCTCTTTTAAGTGCGAAAACAAAAAAAAGGAAGGAGCATTTTGTTTGTTCTAAAAATCATTGTGTTTTTTTTTAAACTCTGGATGTATGTGGGTTTCAACTTACAGTTTCCTCAGCCAACATGCTGATCGAGAAATTCTGGGAACTGAAGTCCACACATCTTAAAAATTGCCACGGTTGGGGGAAAAAAAAAATGCCCTAAAAAGTACTTCGCACTTTTAATTATTCTTTTGTCCTCCCAGAATTTGAGGTGGGGATAGGATTTACAACGCTCGCATCTCTCCCGCAACCTTGTGATCGCCATTACAATGATGGCAGGGTGGATTTGATTTAAATCATGATTTATATCACTGGTAAAAAGGCTTGATTGAAATCAACTTGATTTAAATCATAATTTTTAAAAAGCAACCGTCCCGCAGCAGCTCCTCTGAGCCGTGGTTGACTCACCGACAGTCTCAATATTGCAGGATATACAACCTTGTGCTACAGAACTGAACTCCATTTCATGCCGAATAAACTAAATTATGAATGTATCTTAAATAGAAAACTATTTTTGAATAGATTTTTACTCCGAAAGCATTTTATTAAAATTAATTGGATAAAAATAAAAAAAAATCTGATATATTTTTTTTTAAATAGATTTTTATCCACCCTGCATGATCTCAATTCCCAGCCTGCTTCTGATTCAATTAAAGACCGTAATAAAAATTGTGTCTGGTCATGTGATAATTTGCTTAAGAACTGCATGGCTTAGCAACCAAAATTCCGATCCAAATTATGGTTGTACGTTGAGAGCCACTTGTTCCGAGTCAGGAGAATCCTACTTGTGGCCAAAGGATTTATTTGGCTTTTTTTTTCTTTTTTAAAAGTTCCCACTATCTTTTCTAAAGAGGTGGCCCTGTTATTGTGCATTACTTGTCTGAAGTTACCTGGGTAGATCAGCTGTTGGAAATCACATTCTCTCTGGAAGCAATATCGGAGGACCAAATCTATTGGTTGGAAACTCATCAAGGAGAGTACCAGCTTTGGAAGCCATATTGAGATTCGATGCTCCCACGCTGCCATAAGCCTGAGAAAGTGGGAGAAAGAAGGTTTCAATTGAGTAGCTCTAAGTAAACGAAATAAAATTATTTTGTTAGTTCAAGGTCACTGAGTATGGCGCAGGATGAAATAAGGATCTTACTTTAGGACGGATCGTGATTGGACCATGTGATGTGATGACGGCCAAGGGGGGATGGAGTTGTAGTCTTGAATATTGCAAGGAAGGCCGAAAACTTTCAGATTCGGGATTCCACAGATGTGCCAGTTTACTATCCAAATAAAGGTACCTTTGAGATAATGTTTGTCTCGGAGTTATTGATTGGAATGGAGGTTTGCTCCATTCTGACAGAGAGAAACAACCTGGAACGAAGGAAAAATTTCCTAACAGTGAGGACAATTAACCAGTGGAATGGCTTGCCTCCAGAACTGGTGGGTGCTTCATCACTGGAGGTTTTTAAGAAGAGACTGAAGAGCCATTTGTCTAGGATGGTATAGGTTCTCCTGCTTGAGCACAGGGGGCTGGACTAGAAAACCTCCAAGGTCCCTTCCAGCTCGTTCATTTCTAAATTACAAAAATTCTATCTCAAGGCCTTCTGGGCACGGTGGAGAAAATAGGGGCCAGATGACCGGGATTTACAACACCTTCTCTTATTTTTTTTTTCTTTTTTTCCTCCTCAACCTTTAGAACCTCCTACAGTGCAAATCTATTCCCGCCACCCTGCAACCATCGGCAAGGAGAACACCTTGCACTGCTTCGCGGAGGGTTTCCACCCTCCCAAAATCAACGTTACTCTTCTGAAGAACAACGTTGAAATTCCTGGCATCAAGCAGTCTGACCTCTCTTTCAAGGAGGACTGGACCTTCCAGCTTCTGACTTACGTTTCGGTGGTTCCCAATGGAAAAGATGAATATTCGTGCAAAGTGGAACACCAGACGCTCAGAGAACCCCAGATTAAGAAATGGGGTAACTACTTTGACTTGACTTTCTCTTTGTTTCTTTTCTTTTTTTTCCCCTTCCCCCCTCCTTCCTTCACTTGAAACAGGAATAGTGTCAGCTCTGGAAGCCATGGCTTATTTTTTTTCAGCCTTTGATAGTTGACCAGACAGAAAACAGCCAATGCATGAGCTGTCATCATGGGGTATAATAATAGAACTCTGCAGATGATAATGAGTATTTCCCTTTTCTGTATCTTACAATTTTAGTAGACGTGTTTCTAACAAAAGAAGGAAATACAATAAGTTCGTTAAGTCTGATTGTTTTTATTAATATGGATTAAATTTGTATACTGCCCAATTCCCAACCATTCTGGGCAGTTCACTTGTAAACTTGTATTACATTACAAGTTTATTATTTAATTTCTTTTTAACTTTTGTATTGTTCTGGGTTTGATTCGGCTGTACACCGCCCTGAGTCCCTAGGGAGAAGGGCGGTATATAAATGTTATAAATAAATAAAAATAAATAAAAAAACATCCTGAAAAGGAAATTGTTATAGAGCTGTTGTGGACCTACTGTTGGATTCTGTTCTTGCCTTCCCTACGTCACTTTCTTTTCTTTAAGACAATTTCTCTTGAGGTTCCTCTGAAAAATACTAACTCATTTTAAAAAAAGCCTTGATAGAAAATGCTGCCAGAAAGGTTGTTTTTAACCATTTAAGACAAAAAAATAAAAAGTTAGGAGGTGAATTTCGTGTTGAGCATGCAAAACAGAAGCAAAATATTAGCTTAGAATCTGTAGGCCCTCAATGATTTTATATATTTATTTGAAGAAATAACGTGCTGAAAGTTTATTCTCTTTGTGTTCCACAGAACAGGAATACTAATCCAGTAATCTCCAGCAAACAAGGTAAGAGATGGCTGTTTCATGAAAAAATATACTTCGCAGGAAACACGAAAGTGTGTGTATTATTTTAATGGGTCGTATTATTACTCAGGCAGTAAAAGATCAGTTTGCTGTCACAAAAGACAGTAAAGCAAAGTGAAACTAGAGAACCGACGTGTTTAAGCAGCTTTCACCAGGAAAGAGACCTGTAAAAAGAAGAAGAAAGCTGATGTTTCAAACCAGTATTACTCGAAGTCCACACATCTTAAAAGTGGCCAAGTTTAACTCCCAGAATTCCCCTGCTGGAATACATGTATATGTGTGCATGTGTGTGCAGAATCTATATGACACACTGTCAAAAAGCATAGAACCCAATAACCAAAATAATCATAATTAATATCTCTTCTGTACTTTAAAGCAGAGCTGCCTTCATTACCTGCTTATCAAAAAGTTCTTTTTCTCCAATGTAGGTAAAACACAGTCCCTGCTGTGATTGGATTATGGGTTCATGTGTCTAAAAAGGTTAAAACGTGGCAACTAGACCAACTTTAGTTAATCTGAGATGTTTCACTTCTCATCCAGGAAGCTTCATCAGTCGTGTCCTTACCCAAAGAAAAACCAACTTTATTCAATTTTGGATAATTTAGCCAGGTTTGGGGAGCAGAAGAGTGGAAAACACCTTGCACAATCTTTTGGCAATCCTTACAAGAGCCCTGAACAACTCTTGCGATACTTTTAAAAGTACTTTCCGTATGTTTGGATGTTTTTATATTGTTAAGAGAGACTCAAACACAGATGCAAAAATCAATTTATTTGGTTTTCCGATTCAGCCTATAGTGTATTATACCACATTTCTTGTTTTTTTAATGTAAAAATAATCTTTTCCTCCCCAGATTTGATGAATGCTCCTTAAAACTACTATTTCTGCTGATGCTGTTTGTGAATCGACTTCAAAAGCTATTTCTGCTTATCACTGAGTGAAGAGCTCCAATTTCAACTTTTTAAAGCAATGCATTTTCAAGAAAGGATCAAAGATAGATATTACATGTTTTATATAAATCAGTATTTGAGGCATCATGATCTTATAAAAAGTTTTCTATATTTAGAATCATAGTCCATATGGAGTCATCAGCATAAATATAGAGTCACAGTCTTATAAAGTCTACTCTATGAGGGAGGGGGGCAGTTCCTAAATATGGCTGATCAATTAACCAATCAATCAATCAATCTGAGTGTTTGAAAAGGTTATTACTTTCGCTTTATTGCTATGTTAAATCTTTTAGGCGTTAAGAGTATTTTCTTCTGTTATTGCAGAGATAAGAATTGAATTTTCTAAAGATGATAAAATTTCCTTTTATAAACTGCTACCTGATAGATTAGCTCAGTTAACAGTCTTACCCAACATATATGTTCCTCCACTAATGTATACATACCCTCAATAAAAGTTGTTTAACAATGTTTTCTTTGGAAGTTCTTTGTGGCTTTGAGTGATGGAGTGAAACCCCTCAAAAGTTTACAATAAAATATTAATCTACATAGTAATAGCAATAACACTTGGACTTATTGTGATGACCCAGGGTGGATACAAAATAAACACAGTTACGAAAAACAGGTAAAACACCTTTTATTTCTTCATTTTGCTTCCAAGCTTCAAATATCCTTGACTGGAGACAAAAAACTCCCACACGAGCAGTTACAAGAAGGAGAAAATGCCGTTTAAACTAAAAATGCTTATAAATTACAAAAAGTAGAAAACAACATAAATAACCTAAAAATGCCTATAAATTACAAAGAGTAAAAAACAACATAAACCAGGCAGGATAAGGACTTGAAGACTCCACAGATATCAGAACACAGACTGGGAAAGACGCCAAACTCTGAGAGGAACAATAAACTAGAGATATTTCCATGCTTTGTTTCCAGCACTCGCCCATACGCATGTCTGTCCTCTTATCCAGTTGTCACAGCTGCAACCCATGAAGAGGATCAAGGCTCTCTCCTCCCCAGCAGACCATGTCTCTCCCTTATTTTATTTATTTATTATATTTATATACCGCCCTTCTCCCGAAGAACTCAGGGCGGTGCACAGCCAACCATAAAACTGTATTACAATTATAAAAGTTAAAAAGAATTAAATATTTTAGGCTGTCTAAAATTATACCCTCCCCCAATAAATTATTAAAACCCAAATTTTAAAATCCCAATTTAAAACACAAATACTAAATTAAAAATCCCATTTCAGCCTAGGCAGGCCTGCTTGAAGAGCCAGGTTTTTAATGCACATCTGAAAGCTCTCAGGTCCATGTTATTGCGTATTTCCGGAGGCAGACCATTCCAGAGGGCGGGGGCCCCCACAGAGAAGGCCCTACTTCTAGGAGCCTCCAGGCGGCACATAGAAGCCGATGGCACCCGAAGAAGGCCCTCCCTGTGGGAACGCACAGGTCGGTGGGAGATTACCGGCAGAACGCGATCCTGCAGATAACCTGGTCCAATGCCATGGATCGCTTTAAAGGTCAAAACCAGAACCTTAAAGTGAACCCGGAAAACCACCGGCAACCAATGCAGCTCGCGCAGGAGAGGCGTCACATGGGAGCTTCGTGACGCCCCCATAACCACCCGCGCGGCCACATTTTGTACCAGTTGAAGTCTCCGGGTGCTCCCCGCAGGGAGCCCCATGTAGAGAGCATTACAGTAGTTCAGGCGAGAGGTGACAAGGGCATGAGTGACCGTACGTAAGGCATCCCGATCCAGAAAGGCCCGCAGCTCTCTCCTTGCATGCCCTAGGATGGAGAGGGGATGGGCCTCCTCCTCTGACTGCCCAGCCAGCCTCTGCCCTTCCCCAGCTTCCTCCACAACCTCCAGAGCCACACTTTCACTCCCTGCCAGCTGTTCCTCCTCTCCCTCAGAATCAGTCTCCACCAGGGCCATGACATTTATATCCTGCGTCATGGTGCTTTACAGCCCTCTCTAAGCAGTTTGCAGAATCAACCTCTTGCCCTCAACAATCTAGGTCCTCATTTTACCAACCTCAGAAGGATGGAAGGCTGAGTCAACCTGGAGCTGATCAGGATAGAACTAGCTATAGGCAGAGTTAGCCTGCAATACTGCATTCTAACCACTGCGCCACCATGGCTCTTAAGCAATACATTAAAACAATACTTAGTTTTTAAAAACCATTCATGAGATGGGACAAGGGGGGAGGGGGAAAAGCCAACATAAGCTACATGAGATCTGGCCAACATTCTCAGCTAAATTTAGCACACTGCACAAGTTTAGTCCTTCAACAGCTGGTGAAATAAGTTGCACAGACAATTCAGCAACGATATTTTTCAAGAGTTGCATTGTATGAGGATTTCTTTGTCAGTAAATAATCCAGGTGTTATTTGGTTTATAAATAAACATCTCAAAATCATAACTCTTTTCACAAGATTTGGAAGAGGGTTTTTTTCCCATGATGTAAGATTATGAAAACAAATGGATGTCAATTCGTGCCTCTCTGGGAATATTGGATTACAATCAGTTGGAAAGCAGTGCCAAGAAAAGAATAAAATAAGAGCCATTTGACAGCTGTTATTCAGTTCTTGCTTTGATAGCTTCATGGTGTTAGAAATAAGAAAATTCAAAAATAAAATGTAGGTGAATAAAATAATATATTACAGCATTAAGAAGACAGTTGCTCTATAGATATTTATCATCTTGATGTAACCTGTAAATATATTTTCTAATACATTTACATCCTCCTGTATCAAGTAATGCCACCCCTATTTCCTCCAGGAATCGATAAGTATCTCAAACTGTCAATACATTTGACATAACAAAAGATCAATTAGGAGGATAATAGGAGAAGAGATAAACCATTGCTCTAACTTTCTTTCATTTCAAATTAGACTTTGTTTTTCAAAACATCAGCTTAAGTTTGCCAGACTTTTACTTTGCATAGATGTTAGAAATGCATATACAAATATGTAAAAAGTGTGGTGTTAGGAATAGATATTTCTTTGTTCTCAAACCGTTAGAAAAGGGGCCCTATTTAATAAGATAAGATGTGATGGGAGGTCATTGGGAGGTAGCTGTTCTCAGTCACTGGGTCGATGTAGGAGGGCCGTGGGGGTGTATGTCAGGATAGAAGAACTATAAAATGTAATGTATTGAAATCTTAGGTCCGGTTCTTGGCTCAAACTTTATGTTGAAGTCAGCTGAGATCCCCCACTCTTTGCAAACAGCTTAACAAAATAAAATCTCTGTGTTTTCACCGATCCAAGTTTTTGTCATTTGGATTCATTTCAAACAATGGGGAGGTTTCAGACTCGATCATTTCATAGGAAGCCAATGGAATCTTCTGGAAGAAGAAGACAGTTGGAGAGTGGCAGTTACAAGGCAGGATACTGAAAGCAGGTTAGTGAGGAAATACGGGCAAAGAACCAAGGGTTGCTGTGAACAATAAAGCAAAGACATTATTCTGCAAAATAGGTGAATTTCTTGAAATGCTATAAATGATAGATCATTGTAGAAATGGGTGGAAATTGGAAGCTGGGATCAATTTATCTTGAAACACCCCAAGGAGGAAGGGCTAGGATGGTGACTTCTAGGTCCCAGTGTGGCATTTTGAAAAATATTTTCAAAGCAGGAGCTCATTCCAGGTCTGAAATAACACCAAGTAGAAATCGGTGAGATACCTGGATTTATCTACCAACAGCAAAGCAGAAGGATTGAGTCTGGACCCCACCAGGTCTAATTCCCTACCTGGTGCCCACAACTGTTGAGATTGTTGTTGTTGCTGCCATTATTATTCGTTTATAGTCATACCTTGGTACATGACTGCTTCAAAACTCATCAAATTTGGTACGTGATGCGTTTTGAAGTGAAAATGTTGTCCCGGTACTTGTCATTTCTCCTAGTACTTGATGTGTAAGGTAGAACTTGTTGGTGTTGGCTGTCTTGTGACTCACTACCCCGTCCCACTGAAATAAAAAATCACATGGTAAGTCATGTTGTTCGTTTGGTACACATTTTTTTAGCGCTTATAACACTTCCTGGAATGAATGATGAGTACCAAGGTACCTTTGTAATTTATAAGTCACTTGACTCATCCAAGCTCTGTCATTAAAGTCCTAAAATGGCTGAAGATCATGAGAATTATGTAGTCCGACCCCTCTAAATATCTTCAGGTGGGAAAATGATGGTCCAAAGTAAATTGTAAACCCCACATGAAGGGGCTACTTCACTTCCATATCAAGGTCAGTGTGGAAACAACCTTGTCATTCTTAAATACTGGCATTGGTGGGTTTTTTTAAAAAATAACTTTGGGACACTGAAAGACTGATATAGTAACTCTTAGCTATATTATTCTAATTTGTAATATGCAGCCAACCAACTGGCCAAATTAGCCAGTGAAACCTTTTGATGGTTTACAAAGGTGACTCTGATTAATTGGACTGCAGATTTTTCAATTTATCTCTCAGGATTTTCATCAGAAGGACTTAATCCTGGGAGTTATACTCCAATATATCACCTATTGTTCAAAATCTCTCTCTTTCTCATTTCGGTCTGTCTCCCTCTCTCATTTCATCTATCTATCTCTATCTATCATCTATCTACCACTATCTTTCTCTCTCTCTCTCTTCTATCTATCTATCTATCTATCTATCTATCTATCTATATCTATCTATCTATCTATCATCAAATTTAGTTGCCACTCATCTCATATCCAACAATTCTAGCTAGAATCTACCAAATTCGTCAGATAATAAACTTTATTTTGGTTAAGGATCGTAGATCCCTTCAGTGATGGAATTGAAGATGACCCCAGGTAGGTGATCTACTAATCCAACCATTGTCATTTAAGACAATCCTTCTCATGCTTGCTTTCTTCCCTACTTCTGATTGTTGCTTTAGTGTTTGCTCTTTCCAGTACAATGTCCACTTCCACCAGCAAAAATCCATCCACTTCCTCGCTCATTTCCCTAAACGAACGAGCAGTGAGTCCGATTCTTGCCAGCTCGTCCAACACCTCGTGGGACCTGAATGCAGATGACTTCACCAAGGAGTTGTCCTGTTCCCTTTGTCTCGAACTGTTTAAAGAGCCGGTCATTCTACCTTGCGGTCATAACTTCTGCAAACCTTGCCTGGAGGCCATCTGGAATAAAAAGGGCGTTTTCTGTCCGGAATGTCACATCAATGTTCCAGACGGCAAGTTTATAATCAACCAAGCCTTGGAAAAGATGGCGGAGAAGGTTAAGACTTGTCACGTGGGAGGCCAACAGCAGAAATGCATGGAGCATGGAGAACCACTGACCCTTTACTGGAAGCCTCAAGGGACACTAGCTTGTTTCACCTGCCGAGAAGCTCAGATGCCCAAAGATCAGTGTACTCAGTTTCTTCTCATTCCTGATGCAGTGCAAATATATACGGTAAATGCAGGGGTGGGATTCAAATGTTTTAACAACCGGTTCTGTGGGCGTGGTTTAGGTGGTAGGCGTGGCTTGGTGGTCGTGTGATTGGCTGGGTGTGGCCAACTCAACATCACTCACATCGAGTCACACATCTCCTCGCCTGGCCTCTCATGACTGTGGGGATGCTACAACAGTCATAAGTGTGAAAAATGGTCATAAGTCACTTTTTTCAGTGCCATTATAACTTTGAATGGTCCCTCCACACAAGCAAAGTACCAGCAAAGGAGGGGAAAAAGACTCTAGAGACATTCCTGAGACAGGAAGTCTAGTCCTGCCAAGAATGTAATAAGGGTTAATGGAGAGGCAGTTTCTGTAAGCAACACCAGAATGTTTCCTTCTTGCCTTCCTTACAGGATTAGGCCAGGAATTTCTCCTAACAACCGGTTCTCCGAACTGCTTAGAATGTTAACAACCGGTTCTAGCGAATAAGTGCGAACTGGTAGAATCCCACCCCTAGGTGAATGACGTGCTGAGGCCAGATCCCACAAGTAGTCCTGTGAGCCAGTCCAAGGGAAGCTTTTGAAGGCCCTTTAGATGTCCCTCTTAATGTTTTGCAGTATTTCTCAAGTTCAGCAACTTTAAATGGTGTGGACCTCAACTCCCAGAATTCCACAGCTGGCATGTTGGCTCTGGAATTGTGGGAGTTGAAGTCTACACCATTTAAGGTTGCTGAGCTTAAAAAAACCACTGGTGTTCTGTTTGAAATGACCCTCGTTTCAAGGATGATGATAACCCACTTTTGAAGGCTAAGGATTTGGGGCTGAGAGAGGTTGCTTTTTAATCAGGCTAAAATGTAGCTGTAAGTTCACATTATATCTACAGGAAAGGCTACTCACCTTGAGACTTCAGCTCAGGTCCATCCTGGTAAAAATGGAGGTGTTGAAGAATGCTCAGGAAGAGAAAATATCCAGTCATAAAGTGAGTATGCATGCATAATGTGAGTATGAACGATAGCAGTGTTCCAACATTTCAGGGGCTGCCACAAAGAAGAGGGAGTCAAGCCATTCTCCAAAGCACCTGAGGGCAGGACAAGAAGCGATGGGTGGAAACTATTCAAGGAGAGACCCAACCTAGAACTAAGGAGAAATTTCCTGACAGCGAGAACCATTAACCAGTGGAACAACTTGCCTCCAGAAATTGGGAATGCTCCAACACTGGAAGTTTTTAAGAAGAGATTGGAGAACCATTTGTCTGAAGTGGGGTAGGGTTTCCTGCCTAAGCAGGGGGTTGGACTAGAAGACCTCCAAGGTTCCTTCCAACTCTGTTATTCTGTTAATTCAGTAGATACTATCAGTTTGAATTTTTTTTGGTGGGGGCAACCCATTTATCCCCCCATTTTGAACCCAGATAAATATACTGTAAGCCAGTAAAATCAGAATCATTTTTCTTTCTTGGTAGCCATTGTTAAAAAGAGGAAATACGTCAAAAGCAATGTTGTGAAAGCTCATTTACAGTGTAATTATAGTCCCATGGTAAATAACAGAGCAACGATCAGAATCCAGTGTCAGTTAGCTGCATGGACTTCGTTTTCAATCTCTCTCTCTCTCTCTCTCCCAATTTTCAGGAAAACAAATTACAACTCCAGTACCATATCTCCTTGGAGTTCCTAAAGCTGCACCAGTTTCTTCACATGAAGGAGAAAATGCTAATTCACCAGTTAAAGGAAGAGAGCGAAATCCTTCTGCAGGAAATGGAAGGCAACCTAAACAAACTCCAAGACCGCTCACAAGTTGCAAAAGACACCTTGGTCTGCATTCAGGCTAGGTTGTACCAGCAAAATTCTGCCGGTTTCCTAAAAGTAAGATGTCCAGATCACACAGTTGCATGTGCTTTGGGATGATGTTGCTGGTGTGTTAGATGTGTAGGACTCAGGGGCATTTGCTTAGCATAGAGAAGAAAGACGTAGTTGAGAATTACAACATCAAGTAGATAAGGTTGAAGCTGAAGCTGAGAGCCATTTGGCTTTAAGGTCATTTCATATAGATTTTAGAAAAGTACGAAGGCCACGGGGGGCTTTCAAAACTCTGAAGGCCATTGAGAATCTTGAAATCTAATCTACCACCCATTTTGCTTTGCTGAGTAAACATTTATACTTTTAAATGGGTCCAAAGGGAAGGCAATTTAGAAATGATTCTTCTTTCTTTTCTCTCTCTTTTTCCCCCCTGACAGGGAATAAAGCCATTTGTAGAACGGTGAGTACGAGTCTATAAGGAAATATATTGAAATAATTATAGCAGAGTTCAAGAGTAGCCCAAAAATATGAAAATTAACCACAAAATCTGGACTGTTTCCATTGGTTGATTGGCCTGATCTTCCTGATGCTGTGTATTGTATCCTGCCTGAAGGACCCAAACAAGCATAAATGCATAAGGTTCTTCCCTTTAAATTGGGAATCCTAACGTTCAACCCTTCAGTATCCATGTAGTGTTTCTTTTGTGTTGATGCAAACACATTATCAAGCAATGAATGAGTTCTAATAGAAGAGAATAGTTTTCTGTGTATCATCTATCTATCTATCTATCTATCTATCTATCTATCTATCTATCTATCTATCTATCTATCTATCTATCTATCTATCTATCCATCTATCCATCTATCTACCTATCTATCTACCTATCTATCTATCTATCTATCTATCTATCTATCTATCTATCTATCTATCTATCTATCTATCTATCTATCTATCTATCTATCTATCTATCTATCTATCTATCTATCTATCCTATCTATCTACCTATCTATCTACCTATCTATCTACCTATCTATCTATCTATCTATCTATCTATCTATCTATCTATCTATCTATCTATCTATCTATCTATCTATCTATCTATCCATCCATCCACCCATCCACCTACCTACCTACCTACCACATTTCAGTCATATCTAATTTCTAGATTCTGTCCGCATTTTGTATCCTTTTTGGTATTCAATAAAGGAGACTATTTGCAGCTCAGGGTTGAACCGTGCAGTCCGAGCTTGGTGTTTTCTTGCATCAGTGCATGGATGCTGTTATCTAGTTGGGTGATGAAAAGCCTGCAAGAAAACAACCAAGATCAAAGAACTACGACAAATAAGTTAATTGGCCTGGGTTGCCACTTCATTTTTTTCCTCCTTAGTTCCATGCATTTATATCAGACAGGAAGAAATTCCAGGTGATTCCATGATGTTGGCATCAAACACAGCACTTTCCCATATAGTAGTTGGGGACAACGTATACAATTCTTTGAGGCAGGAAGTGTTCCTCAGTGCACTGCCCTTAGCCAGTATATCCCAAGGTAATAGTTGTTTCTGGGATTATCTCCCTTCCCCCACTCCCTATCATTTCAACGTTTAACTAACTCTACAAATGTCCTGTGTAGGATGGAGAACAAAACTGATAATTCGTCTCTGGGACAATTAGTGATGGGGGCGCTGAACCCTGGAGAATTCAAGGGCCCCATGCATTATGCAATATGGAAAGAAATGAGAACTATCCTTAATCCAGGTAAAGAAGCAACCAGATCCAACTGCTTGATCTTAACTGAAATGGATTCCTCTCCTTCTCCCACATTCCTATCATGGAAGAAGCGATGGGGAAGCTTAATGCAACTGTCTGAGATGGCAAAAGAAGTTATTCTGATTAAGGAGAATCTAACTTTGCTTCCACTTGGAAACCACTGTTGGACTTCTTGCTTGTAATTGAAAGAGACGCACATTTAATTTTGGGATTTGACACTGGGAACTGTTTATGAAGTAGAAATACTGTGTATTGCTGTTTATTTTAGAATAAGAGGATAATGCATTTCATATCTGTATCAAAGAAAATCAGCATATCGTATAGATAGGCCTTGTTTTATTGTGTGTCAAGTCATTTGGAGGCATCTCCCCGGCTTCACCAATCATGTCCTTCCTTCCCCAGACATCACCTTCATCACCTTGGATCCCAACACAGCCCACCCCAACTTGGTCCTCTCCGAAGGGTTGACCTGCGTCTGGCATAACGACACGAAGCAGATTCTTCCAGATCTTCCAGAAAGATTTAACTGCAGCGTTTCGGTCTTAGCTTCTGAAGGATTCACCACTGGGAAGCACTATTGGGAAGTGGAAGTGAAGAAGAAGATCAAGTGGACTCTAGGAGTTGTCCGGGAAAGCATTAACCGGAAAGGGAATTATCCCCTCTCACCCAAGGAAGGCCACTGGTTGATCAAGCTGAGGAATAAGAACGAGCTCAAGGCCGTAGATGTCTACCCCAAATGTCTAACCTTGTCTGGCAATCTGTGCAGAGTGGGAATATATTTGGATTACGAAGGGGGACAAGTGTCCTTTTACGAAGCCATGGCCATGTCTCACATCTACACCTTCACGGACACATTCACCGAGAAGGTGTACCCCTACTTTTGCCCATGTCTCAATGACTCTGGAGAGAACAAGGAACCACTGAGAATCATTGCTTTCGATATGTAGAAGCACGGGGAAGATGGGAGATGTCTCCTCAGCCGATATATGTCAGCCTGGCTCTGTGGGAAACTAGGAGCTTATAGGATTGTGGGGTACGGTCCCCAGGGCCAGTAGAAAGGCCCAACCAGTTTCTTTGGACTTCTGCTGAGGTTTACTCCCCGCTCTTATCAACAGTAGAGTAGTTCCTTTGTCCCTCTCTGTGGTTCAGCTAGGACAGGGATCCCCAAACATGGCAACTTCAAGACTTGTGGACTTCAACTCCCAGAATTCTCCAGCTGGCCATGTCTCTTTCTTTTTTCTCTTAACCTCCTAAAGTGGAGAGATTGCAGAGGAAGGAATTAAAAGAGAGTAAGTTATGCTGGCTGGAGAATTCTGGGAGTTGAAGTCCACAAGTCTTAAAGTTTGCCAAGTTTGGAGACCTCTGAGCTAGGACAACCATCACATTTTGAAAGGGTTGCCAGATGCCTCCTTGGCCACTTAAAGAGTCTTTCCAACGTGGGTCATCCGATTTCTTTCCGTGAGAATTTCTGACTGTCAGGTTGAGCCGAAGGGTGTATTCCCAAGCTATTAGTGTTCCATTCCATAACATTATAAGAATAAGAATAATAAAGGTATCTTGATCAAATCAAAATGAAATGTTACATTTAAGCGTGGATCTTTTTCCCTACTGCCACTCCTCCTGATGTTTGGCAAATGTTCAGAAACTTGAGGAAATAATAACTTCATTTCCCCCAGATTTTTTAAAAAAATAACAGGTAGTCCTTGACTTAATGCCACACCTGGGGCCAGGTTTTCCATTGCTAAGCGAGATCGTTGATAAGTGAGTGTGCCTGGTTCTACGACCTTTTTTTTTCCAGCAAATCACCACAGTTGTTAAGCGGATCTCACAGTCATTAAGTGAGTCTGGCTTTTCCCATTGACTTAGTTTGATGGAGGCTGGCTGGGAAGATGGCGCCCACATGCCAGCTGCCAAAAATCTCGAACTGTCATCATATGACTGTGGGGGAATGCTTGGACAGGGACGTGATAGTGGTAAGCCACTTTATTCAGTATTCTAACTTGAAACAGTCACTAAATGAATAGTTGTAAGTCAAGGACTGCCTGTGTTGGTGAAAAGCAATCCAGCCTAAAGAGAGGCCCAAATCTATTTGCTGTTTCCAAAAACATACATGCACACAAAAAGGAATACCCATAAACCTTAACAAAGAACATATATATATATATATTATATATATATATATATATAAAATTTGCAGTAACTTCTTGTGTTTGAGTACAGATAGTCCTCAACTTAGAAGAGTTCATTTAGCAACCATTCAAAGCTATAACAGCACTGAAAAACCTGACTTAAGTTTTTCACACTTACTCCCTTTCCAGCATCCCCAAGGTCACGTGATCTAAATTCAGCCGCTTGGCAATTGACTCATAGCTATGACGGTTGCAGAGTCCACGGGGAAGCCAGATTTACTTAACGACCATGTGACTAACGTAACAGCTTGCAGGGATTCACTTAACCATTGCGGCAGGAAAGCTCGTAAAACGGGGCCTAACTCAGTTAACAAATGGTTTGCTTGGCAACACAATGTTGCCCTCCATTATGGTCGTAAGCCGAGGACCTCCTGTGCTCCGAAGCGAAAATCAGCTGTCGATTTTACGATGTAAAAAGGATGTTGAGACTCTTGAAAAAGTGCAGAGAAAAGCAACCAGGATGATTAGGGGACTGGAGGCTAAAACATATGAAGAATGGTTGCAGGAACTGGGCCTGGCTAGTCTAGTGAAGAGAAGGACCAGGGGAAACAGGATAGCAGTCTTCCAATATTTGAGGGGCTGCCCCAAAGAAGAGGGAGTCAAGCTATTTTCCAAAGCACCAGAAGGCAGTACAGGAAGCAACAGATGGAAACTAAGCAAGGAGAGAAACAATTTAGAACTAAGGAGAAATTTCCTGACAGTGAGAACAATTAATCAGTGGAACAACTTGCCTCCAAAAGTTGTAAATGCTCCAACACTGGAAGTGTTTAAAAAGATGTTGGATAGCCATTTGTCTGAAGTGGTGTAGGGTTTCCTGCCTAGGTAGGGGGTTGGACTAGAAGACCTCTAACGTCCCTTCCAACTCTGTTATTCTATTCTACTCTTTGCTTTCTGTTGGTTTGAAAGATCACTCTTAGCAGAACTGCAGTTCGCATGATTGATATTTTGCAAAAGTCAGTCTTTGGAATCCGCCAGCAGCTTTCAGGGCCTCTTTTGACGCCTGGATTTCGCTGTCCTTGGAATGTCCTGACCGGAAAGGAGAAGGAAAACACGGCCTGTGATTTGCATGTAGCATCCATGAGGAAGAACTGGGCACCTGGTTGCAAATATGTGCAAGGAAACAAGACCAGATGCATGTGTGCAAACTGCTTCCTTCCGTGGGTGGGCGGAGCCATTTTGGGGCCTTCGTTCGGATGGAAAGGAAACGGGGATAATAATATATGGAGCTTTGGGAGACCCCAGCTCGGCCTCGCGGCGGGATGTTTAGGGGCTGCAGCGCCTGGTTCTCGCAGAGCGTCCCCCCAGAGATCCGCCGCCTTTGGGGTGAGGGGGCCCCAAAGGAATCCCTGCTGGGGGAGGCTGCTGGGGGTCCAGGCAGGGGTTCGGGAGAGCCCCCCCAGCTAAGATTCTGTGCAGTTTAGAGAACCCCAAACTCCACACCTGGCTGGCCCCGCCCACCTTGCCCCGCCCCTCCCAGGTGTCCCCATGCGGTCCGTTTTGGATGCAGGTAAGTGCAGGGCATGCACAGAGGCTCAGGGAAGGCGAAAAACGGGCATCCCAGAAGTTCAGGAAGGCCGGAAATGGGTCCGTTTCCAGCTTCCAGAGAGCCTCCGGAGCCCGGGGAAGCCATTTTAGCTCCCAGAGGCTCGGAAAAAGCCTCTGGAGCCCAGGGAAGCCATTTTAGCTCCCAGAGGCTCGGAAAAAGCCTCCGGAGCCCGGGGAAGCCATTTTAGCTCTCCTGGAGGCTCACAAAAAAGCCTCTGGAGCCCAGGGAAGCCATTTTAGCTCTCCCAGAGGTTCGAAAAAAGCCTCTGGAGTCCGGGGAAGCCATTTTAGCTCTCCTGGAGGCTCGGAAAAAGCCTCCGGAGCCCGGGGAAGCCATTTTAGCTCTCCCAGAGGTTTGAAAAAAGCCTCCGGAGCCCGGGGAAGCCATTTTAGCTCTCCTGGAGGCTCGGAAAAAGCCTCTGGAGCCCAGGGAAGCCATTTTAGCTCCCAGAGGCTCGGAAAAAGCCTCCGGAGCCCAGGGAAGCCATTTTAGCTCTCCCAGGCTCAAAAAAAGCCTCCGGAACCCGGGGAAGCCATTTTAGCTCTCCCAGAAGCTCAAAAAAAGCCTCCGGAGCTCGGGGAAGCCATTTTAGCTCTCCCGGAGGCTCAAAAAAAGCCTCCGGAGCCCAGGGAAGCCATTTTAGATCTCCCAGAAGCTCGAAAAAAGCCTCCGGAACCCGGGGAAGCCATTTTAGCTCTCCCAGAGGCTCAAAAAAAGTCTCCGGAGCCCGGGGAAGCCATTTTAGCTCTCCCGGAGGCTCGAAAAAGGCCTCCGGAGTCCAGGGAGGGCAAAAACGCCCCCTCACTGTGGCGCAGGAGGCTGATTAGGCCACGCCACCATGGCCACGCCCACCTAGCAACCGGGCAGAGAACCCCTTGCTAAAATTTTTGAAACCTACCCCTGGGAAGCCCCCATTGGGGTGACAGGGTGACGGGGCCCAAGGCTTCCCCCCAGGTGAGATTAAGGCCTACTGGTTGAGTATCGGCTAGGGGTATGTCAAAAAAGTCAAAATGGCGCCCATGCTATTAAAAAGTTCCCCCACCCCAAGCCTTGAATTTTGGTCATGGCAGCTGGGGGCACGGACCCAGAGTCCCCCTTCAAAGCCAGAGAGAAGTTTCTCTGCCTGGGAACGCTGAACCCGGAACAGCTGGTCCTATTTTTTTTAAGAACCGTTGCATGTAGTCCTCGAATGACGTCCGCAAACAGGACCAGAATGGTGGTCATTAAGTGAGCCGCACCCCACTTCGTTTTCTTTTTTCTTTTTTTTTTGCAAACCTGCAAGTTGTTCAATGAATCATGCAGTTGTTAAGCCAGTTGTTAAGCCAATGCAGCTTTCTCTCTTCCATTTTGGCAAGCAAAGCCAACCCGGTAGGTCCCGGTAAGCCACCTCATAACCCTGGGATGCTGCAGCCTGTGTAAATTGCATGTTGGTTGCCATCTGCCCAAATTTTAATCCATGGGGATGTTGTGGTAGTTGTAAGTGCAAGGACTGGTTTTAAATCACTTTTTTCCGGGGCCATTGGAACTTCACTTTTTTAAAAAAATTAAATTTTTAATTTTTTTTATATACAACAAATCATTCCATTACAATCGTGCATTGACTTGGCTACATATTTCAATTATTTGAACATTATAAATGATATTCTTCTTATCAAATCTAACAATACATCGATATTCCTGTATATATTCCCATATACATAATAATAACACACATTATAATTTTTCTTAAATTTCTCTAATTGCTCTACAAACACATCAAATTTTTTTTAGGTTGTTCTATTCTCTATCCATTGATAAAAACATATTCCATAGCATGTAAGATTCAGTTTCTTCTTTTTCTTTAATTTCTAGTGTCAATCTATTCATTTCTGCACATTCAAATATTTTTTTCCAATTATTTTTCCCTCTATCGGTATTTTATCACTTTTCCAATTTTGGGCAAATACAATCCTAGATGCTGTTAGAATATGTATAATTAAGTAATTTTTTTCTTTACTATAACCTTCTGGTACCCTTTCCAATAGAAATATTTCAGGTTTCAGATCTACATGTTGTTTAATCATTTTTTCCAACCATGTGTGTATTTTAATCCAATAGGGGACCATTGGAACAGAGGTGGTATTCAGCAGGTTCTGACCAGTTCTGGAGAACCGGTAGTGGAAATTTTGAGTAGTTCGGAGAACCGACAAATACCACCTTTGACTGGTGATTTTACAGTATCCTTCCCCTGCTAGCAGGGGTGGGATTCTACCGGTTTGCACCTATTCGCTAGAACCTGGTTGTTAACATTCTAAGCAGTTCAGAGAACCGGTTGTTAGAAGAAATTACTGGTCTAATCCTGTAAGGAAGGCAGGAAGGAAACATTCTGGTGTTACTCACAGAAACTGCCTCTCCGTTAACCCTTATTACATTCTTGGCTGGACTAGACTTCCTGCCTCAGGAACTTCTCTGGAGTTTTTTTCCCTTCCTTTGCTGGTAACTTTGTTTGTGTGGAGTGACCATTCAAAGTTACAATGGCACTGAAAAAAGTGACTTATGACCAGTTTTTCACTACTTATGACTGTTGCAGCATCTCCACAGTCATGAGAGGCCAGGTGAGGAGATGCGTGCCTCAATGTGAGTGATATTGAGTTGGCCACACCCAGCCAATAACATGACCACCAAGCCATGCCCACCACCTAAGCCACGCCCACTAGATCCGGTAAGTAAAAAAAAAATTGAATCCCACCACTGCATTGGAACTTCAAACAGTCACTAAACGAACACCTGTGTCAGGATTTACCCAGGGCTTCCAAAAATCTAGATTTTTTTTTTAAACTTTTCAGTCTTTTTCCTTGGAAGACCAAGTCATTTGCAAAGAACATACTTTACAGGTGCTCCTCAACTTATGACTACAACTGACCCCAAAATTTCTGCTGTGAAGTGAGACATTATTAAGTGAATTTTGCCCCAATTTACACCCTTTCTCTCGCCACTGTTGTTAAGCGAATCCCCGTGGTTGTTAAGTTAATAAAACGGTTGTTAAGTGAATCTTGCTCATCAGAAGGTCGCAAAAGAGAATCGTGTGACCCCGGGGCCCTGCGACCATCGTAAAGATGAGCCAGTTGCCGAGTGCCTTTGAATTTTGATCTTGTGATCAAGGGAATGCTGCAACGGTCATAAGTGTGAAAAACGGTGCTTAGTCACTTTTTTCAATGACGTTGTCACTTCGGTCACTAAATGAACCGTTTATAAGTCGAGGACCACTTTTACTGCGACTTTCCATTTTGCGTTGCACGATCAAGAGCCTTCCCTGTGATCTTTTTCTGCAGTTGGTGAAGGAGGAGTGATTGTGAATTCCCAAGCTGCCGATTATCTCTTCAGCAGCAATGCTTCTCACCCGGATACAAAAAGGTATCACAACCTCACTTGGATCGGTATCTTCGATAATCTTATTTTAATTTCTGACCAGGAAAAAAAAAAACCACAAATCCTTAAGAGCTGCAAGTGAGCTGCGTGGTAGCTTAGAGGTGAAGATACCGGCTTCCCACTTGGAAAATTAAGAATTCAATTCTAGGAAGCAGCAGAGGTTTCTCTATCAGGGCTCAAAGAAATAAATATCTGCTGTGAACCCCATGTAGGTGTTAGGAAGGGCATCCAGCCAGTAAACGCTCAGCTCTATTCAGCTTCCCCGACTCTACCCTGAATAAAAGGATGAAAGTAAGGATCCCCAAACTTGACAACTTTAAGACTTGTGGACTTCAACTCCCAGAATTCTCCAGCCAGCTATGCTGTCACAAGTCTTAAAGTTGCCAAGTTTGCAGACCTCTGAATTAAAGGGTCATAAAAAGAAAAAAATAAATAAATAAAGAGCTGTGAGTCTCCTAGAGCCTTGTGCCGTATAGATAATCATGCATATACATAAATTAATCCACACATACCCACCACACCACAAAAATGGGCACCGCATTGTAAAAAATGCTCCAATTTTGCCTGCTGTGGGTATTTAATAGAGATGAAGAAATTGCTTTACACTACCGACTCACAGACTTAAAAGAAATGTTCTGCTTTCCCCAAATCTTCACTCCCTTCCCTTGTGAAGTTGAGATCTAACACAATCTAAGCAAAAAAATTAAATTGTTTCACCTGACTTTCATAATTTCCCTTCTTCCTTGCCTAGGATACACCAAAGTTTAGACTATCTGGAGGACCGAATCACGGTGTTTCATTCCTGCTTTCTGACTGCGAGTATCAACCCCGAAACAAAAAATACCGTAGCTCTAGGACATTTCATTCTCCTACCAGCCAGCTTGCAAAAAGGTAGTACGTATGGACCAGAAAGAGCAATAAATTTAACAACAACAACATTTGCCTGTTCTGTGTCTTTGGGGAGGACTCGATAAGTGGACAAAAATTCCAGATCCAGTCTAAACATCCATCTGATTGCACATCCTTGTTTTATATTTGTTTTATATTGTTTCTTGTTTTCTTTCTTTCTTTCTTTCTTTCTTTCTTTCTTTCTTTCTTTCTTTCTTTCTTTCTTTCTTTCTTTCTTTCTTTCTTTCTTTCTTTCTTTCCTTCTTTCTTTCTCTCTCTCTCTCCTTCCTTCCTTCCTTCCTTCCTTCCTTCCTTCCTTCCTTCCTTCCTTCCTTCCTTCCTTCCTTCCTTCCTTCCTTCCTTCCTCTTTCTTTTGCTGACACCAGAGGGCAAGCAGGAGTTCCAGGAAATCCATACCCTTTGCCTCTGGTTTTTATTGACTCTGGAATGATTGCAAATGCTCATCAGGGGTGGGAGGAATAGCTCTCTAGAAATATGTGTTAAATTGTCAGTGCAATCAAGATGTTCAAAAGTACTTCCATTCCTTCCACTTTCTAATGGATGCTCACAGGGGGACACGAAATGTATACCTTGCTTTTTGCTTTGGGTGGACTATATTAGACAACCATGTCCTTCAGAAAAGAACCTGTATAAAAGAACAGCTGATACGTTTAGCAAGGAAACCCCATCAACCAGTTACAACTACATACTGCATATTATAAACAGATGTAATGGAGTGTGGATTTGCACATTTATGGTTATGCGTGCAAATGAGATCCATTTCTTTTTCTAACTATATCAGGTTCATGCCATATTGTAAGCATGGGAAGAATCTTGTTAGAAATTTTCCAAGTGGGGAGATAAACTTCCAGATAAGACTGGAAAATAGATGTTATTATTCTATTATAAAAGATGCATCGTATTTAATTACTGTGCATGGTAAATTTGGCAGCCAGTATAATTGCTAGCGAAGACTGGCCCTGTTATTATGTTAATAATTGAATAACTTTTCCCATTTTGAGTGGTTTTTTTTCTCCTTTTTGCCTTCACTGTAGAAATTAGAGGAAAAATCGGCCAGTTTATATGGGAACAGATAACCAGTCCAACCCAGTTATACTACAGTCCGCTTACACTTCAGGTAAGAAAAATATCTAGAAGGCAACAGTTAATATTATTATTATTATAAAACCCGAACTACAAGTATTTTTTATTTTATAACAATATTATTACCCGGTGTTTTGAATTTTTTTTCTCCCCTCAGGCAAAAATTGTTCATAGAAGGTGCCTATACTGCCCCATATAAGAAAATAAGATTTATGGGGCTGATTGAATTTTTTTTATAAATTGGCATAGCCAGATGGAGTAATGAGAAATGAAGGTTGTTTTTCTGTCTGCAGTCTGGTCCAACTCCTGAGTCAAAAAGCAACAAGAAGCAAGAACAATTGAGAGACAAGAAGGAGCTGGAGAAATGGTATAAATTTGAATGGAATCAACGATAGGAGATTGATATGTATTGTAGGGTAATGTATTGACGGAGAATGACTAATTTAAAGTCTAATGAATCTGTTTCTCCTGGCTCTTGAAAATGATTAATCAGAGCAAAGCCTACATCCTTGATTTTTAGTTAGCAAGATAATAGATGAGAAAAATAATAAACTGAAATTAAAAGCACCCCTTCTCACTGTATTTATCAATAGAGGGGCTGGACTAGAAGACCTTCAAGGTCCCTTCCAGCCCTAGAATTCTAATACTTATGGGGTTTTTTTTTTGCAGCCAAGGTCGAAGGACATCAGAAAGAGGAAAGCTAACATATGTTCCCCTTCAAGATTATCCATCAAGCAACATGGTGACAGGTAAATAAAATATGTGATGAATGAGTTATTAAGACACGTAACTCAGGAGATCAATGACGAGGTTCTGTACTCTAATGGCTCATGATGTTGGATAAATGGTTAGAGAATGTTGTGGGAGACTTTCATCTCTCTATCTATCTAAACTCCCTTTTTATTATCCTGTAATCCCTTAATTCAGAATAGAGTCAGGATGTTGCTGAGCACTTACTGGCCGAATTCCCTTCCTGACACCTATGGGGAGTTCACAACAGATGTTTTTTTCTTTGCGCCCTGATAGAGAAGCATCTGACACTACCTAGGATTGAACTCTCAACCTTCTGAATGGGAGGCGAATGTCTTCACCACTAGGCCATCATGGTGTTCTATCATCCACCCTCCCACCCGTCTGTCCATCTGTCTGTCTGTCTGTCTATCTATCTACCTATCTATCTATCTATCTATCTATCTATCTATCTATCTATCTATCTATCTATCTATCTATCTATCTATCTATCTATCTATCTATCTATCTCTATCATCTAATCTATATCTATCTATCTGCCTGCCTCCCTGCCTATTTATCTATCATCATCTATCCGTCTGTCTGTCTGTCTGTCTGTCTATCTATCTATCTATCTATCTATCTATCTATCTATCTATCTATCTATCTATCTATCTATCTATCTATCTATCTATCTTTATCATCTAATCTATATCTGTCTAGCTGCCTGCGTCCCTGCTTATTTGTCTATATCATCTCTCTCTCTCTCTCTCTCATTTATCATCTCTCTATCTCTCTATCTTTATAATGTATATTTATTAGCATTTCTTTTCTAGGTTATACTTCTGAGAAAGTATTGAAGAAATTTCTCGGGGAGATACGAGATTTCATTCCTGGTTGTTCTGGTTATTTAGCATACTGGATTCCAAATGAAACTAATGTTTTCTCTGATATGAAGATGAAATTAAAGAGGAAGTCATGAATAACTTCAGATCCTTATGAAGATCAAAGTTTGGTTGTCAATTAACTTCCCTGCAGTTTTTATTCCTTCTTCTTCTTTTTTTTCTCAGTAGAGTTTGGTATGTTACTTTTTGCAAAAGCTGTTAAGTGCCAATGTTGTGAAGTTTCACGCTGCTCTTTGTGTGGATGATTCAATCCGACCAATTTAGGGCATGTCCTGTTCTTAGAATTCCAGTTATTAAAATGTTGCAGCTGTTTTAATGAAATTGATGTGTTTTAGATTCTTTGTGTTTAATAATAATAATGATAATAATGATAATAATAATAATTTATTGTCATTGTACGTATATACACAGTATACACGTATTAACACCCAGAGACCAGACCCAACACGCACACACACATGAGAATCCCCAAACACCCCACCTACCTGCCAAAATTCCCTGCCTCCTAAAAACATAGAAGCATCCACACAACAGACTAAGTAATCCTGTCCAACAGCTCACTGATGGTGGTCCTTAAATTCATTGTTAAGTGCAATTATAGCTCTGGGATAAAAACTGTTCACAAAACATGTTATCTAATGCATGCTTGACAAAATAAGTAAATAAAAATAAATAAATCTGCTGTGCCAGAAGGTGGCAGCATTGAGCCAGCCTGAAGTGACCTCAAAATAAATAAAAAGAATTAAGCAATATTTTGAGTTATATTACAATAGAAGGTAGAAATTGTTAAAAAACACCTTGGAGAATGCAGTGACCAATTGCTCCATATTGTCGCCTAGAAAAGGAGAAGGTATTCGGGAAATCGCCTGGAATTCAGCCTAGCCAAAGGACACTTCCTCTCTTTTAATGCACAGCACATCGAATATAGTATCAATCCACAGTTCATCATTGTGAATTACAGACACAGGTGCTCCTCAGCTTACAACCATTTGCTCAGTGGCTGTTCAAACTTACAACGGCATTGAAATAAAATAACGTGTGACTGGTTTCCACACATACGAATATCGCAGCATCCCCCGTGATCATGAGATCAAAATTATGACAACTGGCATTGTATTCATGACTGTTGCACAGCCTTGGGATCACACAATACCCACCTGTAACTTTGCCAGCTGGCTTTTGAGAAGCAAAATCAAGTTGGAGGGGGTTGGGGAAGCCAGATTAATTTAACGACTGAATGATTTGGGTTTTTTTTGTTTTAAAAAAAAAAAACAGATTAACAAGAGTTGGGAGGGACCTTGTAGGTCATCTAGTCCAACCCCCCACCCAAGCAGGAGACCCTACACCATTTCTGAGAGATGGCAGTCCAGTCTCTTCTTGAAAGCCTCCAGGGATGAAGCTCCCACAACTTCTGAAGGCAACTTCTGTTCCATGGGTTGATTGTTCTCACTATCAGAAAGTTTCTCCTTATTTCCAGGTTGAATCTCTCCCTGATCAGTTTCCACCCATTATTCCTTGTCTGGCCTTTGGGTGCTTTAGAAAATAGATTGACCTCTTCCTCTCTGTGGCAGCCCCTCAAATATTGGAAAAGCTGCTATCATGTCTCCCCTGGTCCTTCTCTTTACTTGACGAGCCAGCCCCATGTTCTTCATATGTTTTAGCCTCCAGTCCCCTAATCGTCTTGATTGCTCTTCTCTGTACTTTTTTATAGAGTCTCAACATCTTTTTGTAGTGTGGTGACCAAAACTGGATGCAGGATTCTAGGTGTGGTCTTACTAAGGCTTTATAAAATGGTTTTGGAGACACAACATGAATGCCTTTGGAGGCATGAATCAAACTCTCTAACCAGATTTCCATCCATTATTCCTTGTCTGGCCTTCGGGTGCTTTGGAAAATAGCTTGAACCCTTCCTCCTCTCTGTGGCAGCCCCTCAAATATTGGAAGGCTGCTCTCCTGTCTCCCCTGGTCTTTTTCTTCCCTAGACTAACCAGGCCCAGTTCCTATAACCTTTCATCGTATGTTTTAGCTTCACAACAGTAGCAAAAGAAGAGTCATCAAACCGAGGTGCAACTCAACAACTGCCTTGCCTAGGAAATTTTGGGCTCAGCTGTGGTTGTAATTAAGGGCTATCTGTATAATATATTTATGGGACAGACGGAAGGAGGGGGAGCTAAAGAGAGAGAGAGAGAGAGTGATAAATCTGTAAGAACACATGTTCTTACAAATAAGAACTCTTTGGTTTAATGCAATTAAAACTGTGATTCTCTTCCTGGACCCCGAGCCAAATGTTGTGGTCAAATCTGTTTGTCTAGGAATGAGTTATGGTGAAACCATTGTGTTCTTTTGACCAGTTCTGTTTGCAAGGGTGTTTCATAACGTTTGGCAAGGGAGTTCATCGTAGAACAGCCAAGTCAGAAATAAGTTCCCTTCGCAGAGTTGCTACAATTTCATCTTGATCCCATTTAACATTGCAAGCAAATAACCACGCAAAAATGAGATTGTCCTTTCCATGGACCACGTAATTAGAAAACAGGACAGCACTGTTTCAATATTTGAGAGGCCCCTACGAAGACCAGGGTGGTCAAACTATTTTCCAAAGCACCAAAAGGCAAGATGGTTGGCAACAATGGTTGGAAACTAACCAAGGAGAGAGAAGCAACCTAGAACTAAGGAGAAACTTCCCAATAGTGAGGACAATTAACCAGTGGAACAGCTTGCCACCAGAAGTTCTGGGTACTCCATCACTGGAGGCTTTTTAATTTGTCTTAAATGGTATAGGGTTATAGGGCTAGAAGACCTTCAAGGTCCCTTCCAACTTTATTATTCTATGTTCTATGAATTTTCTACAAATTTAGAAAAACCTCCAGGAGGAGCCCTTTGATCAAACTTGGGCGTGTGATGGAAAGCGAGGAGGAAGTGGAGAAGCAGACGTGCGATTTCAATTCAGCC
This sequence comes from Bungarus multicinctus, assembly GCA_023653725.1. NCBI lineage: Eukaryota > Metazoa > Chordata > Lepidosauria > Squamata > Elapidae > Bungarus > Bungarus multicinctus. The sequence goes on from CM042843.1 coordinate 17,238,248, forward strand.
AAATGATCACTAGGTATGATTTCATAAAGGAGATTAATGCTTTTAAATCTCTATGGCAGGACTGTGCTGCAAAAAAGGGGGAAAGTCATTCTAAAGAGAGCCACTGTTCTAAATTATTAAGCTAATTTACAGATGTAGGGAATGCAAAAAATGCCACAAATTCCTCTTTCAATTTAAAAATCTTATCTTCTCTCTCCCTGGAGATTGGGAGGAATTGAACTATGTCTATTAGATTGGATTACAGGATTGTTTCATTAATTAATGGGACAGATCACAAAAGCTTCTGCCATCAGAATTAATTAACTACTACACTAGATGCCATAAAACAAACTAACCACGATTGACCTCACCCCATTCCTAAGAGGCCTGTAAGGGGCGTGCATAAGTGCATCACCATGCCTACCGTCCCTGTCCTATTGTCCCCATTTATTCGTACCTATTTCCTTATTCTTACTCATGTTTATACTTATCCCTATTATCTTGTAAGCGATTGACAAATCAAATAAATTAATAAGTTTCCAACATACGGTGCACAGGAATTATATTATGATTTCCTTAATTTCCAGCATCAAATGCAAGAAAGGTTTTGATTGGGTGGGTATGGATGTTACTTCAATTAAAAATGTCCATGCATTGGTGCATCCCATTGAGATAGCATGCTGGGTAACTCTAAATGCAGCGTTAGCGTTCAGTCTGTGGGGTCCTTGGTCAGAGGTGAAATTCAGCAGGTTCTGAACTGTTCTAGAGAACCGGTAGTGGAAATTTTAAGTAGTTCAGAGAACCGGCAAATCCCAGCTCTGAATGGCCCCGCCCACCCCATCTGTTCTCCGCCTCCTGAGTCCCAGCTGATTGGCTGGGTCTTCTTTGGTTGCCCTGCACAGGAGAACGGAGCTGGAAAGCAGGTTAGTGGGGTGGGGAAGGAATGGGGATTTTACAGTATCTTTCCCCTGCCATGCCCACCAAGCCATGCCTACCAAGTCATGCAACACCCACCAAGTCACACCCATAGAACACCACGCCCACTAAGCCACGGCCACAACTGATCGGCTGGGTCTTCTTTTGTTGCCTTGCACAGGAGAACAGAGCTGGAAAGCAGGTTAGTGGGGTGGGGAGGGAATGGGGATTTTGCAGTATCCTTCCCATGCCACATCCACCAAGCCACGTCTACCACGCCTTGTAGCCACGCCCACAGAAGAGCACACCCACCAACCCACACCCGCAGCTGATCGATGGGGTCTTCTTCGGTTGCCCTGCACAGGAGAACAGAGCTGGAAAGCAGGTTAGTGGGGTGGGGAGGGAATGGGGATTTTACAGTATCCTTCCCCTGCCATGCCCACCAAGCCACGCCCACAGAACCGGTAGTAAAAAAAATTTTCAATCCCACCACTGTCCTTGGTGATCTCTGAACTTGGTGGTTTTCTTGCTGACATGTCATTTACGTAATCAATACACTGATCATCCTACGCATCACCGGAGCACTGATGATGTTACCTAATTTGGTCATGAAATGTCTGCAAGAAAAACACCAAGTTTAGAGATCACCAAAGACCCAGGTTCAACCCTGAGTTATAAATATTCTCTTCTATTGGTAGTTCAGTGTTCTTCCAAACAGGCAACAACCTCTGGCCAATTGATTCTTACAACAACCCAAGAATAAGGTTGATTTGAGGAAACTCAATGGGCTTCATGACGGAACACAGAAGAAACCGTGGATTATTACTTGTCTGATTCTTTAGTCATATCTTCCCTAATTTGGTTTCTTCTACAAATTCTGGACCACAGTTCCACCTTCCTAACCACCACCTCTGATGGGACGATGGAAATTAGTGGCAAAACCTTATTTCTCGCTCTGTTGGGCATTGGCCCAAGAGGATGTGATGATTGCTAAGATGAGATTTCTCCACGGAGCCAATCCACCCCTCTCATCCAATTAGAGAAAACTCTGACATGAGATATGAGGTTTTTGTGGCCTCAGACTTAATCCCTTTGTCTTCTCTAACTCATCAACCCCAACATCTTTTTTCTCACAGAGACAGATGCTGGCAAGGGCAGCTGTTGAAGGTTACATTATACATCCCCATTTTTTTTAAGAATTCCATTTTTCAGAATGGTTACTCAATAATTCTGCAAGTATTTTTGAAGCGCTGGGCTGGATCAATCATGGAAAATTAGGCAGGACAAGGAAACGACGTTGCTTTGACTGGAAATATTTGAGGGCTTCACACTGCAAAAAGTCAGGCGATTAAGCTGCCTTCAGATAATCATTTATTTATACAATCTGCTGTCAACGTCCATATCTTGTAATTTTCAAGGTGTAGTGCAAACACCTTGAGATCTTGAGAGCCATCAAAATGTTTTGAGCATCTTCCTTCTCCTTTCATCAATCGCCAGAAGAATGTATCCTGTTTTATCCTCAAGTACTTGACCTCTTGACTTTGCATTTGTAATATTGAAATCCTGTACTATTTCAGTAACTTCACTGCATGAGCAACTCCCGAGATGTTTCCCCATTCTTACCTTTATTAACAATGCCTCTCTCTTTCAAAAAAACAACAACACACACACAAATTTTTATAAGGTCACTCATGAAACTATGGGCTAGAACTGACACTGAAGGAGATGGACGGTATATAGATGGGTGGAACAAAGGAAGGAAGGAAGGACATGTTTTCTTTTTTATGAGCTCATTTTCTCCAGTGGGAAAGACATTCATCCTATTGGTTTCACAGGCGTTTGGATAAAGGGAATGCCAGCTTAAAACAAATGCCAACTCAATGGTGTAGAAACACAGATGCTCATGTATGAATAGATGGCTTGAGATTTCCTGAACTGATTTATTCAGTGAAACACAATTATCACTTAGTTTTCCCAGCTCCTTTATATTGGTAATATAATACCCGTATTTTCCGGCGTATAAGACGACCGGCGTATAAGACGACCCCCTAATTTTATAGTTAAAACATAGGTTTAGGCCTATATTCGCTGTATAAGACTACCCCCCCCACTTCCGAGGCAACACCAGTTCTTTTTTAATTAAAAAGCCTGCTTGGATTGGCTGAGTTAGAGAGGCGGTCCGAGCAGCCTTGCAGTGATTGGTGCAGGATCGAGTTGGAAAATTATACTCGGCGTATAAGACGACCCGCGATTTTTGGTTGACTTTTTTTCGTTTCAAAAGTAGTCCTATACGCCAGAAAATACAGTACTTGGATTATAGAAATATATAGAAAAATGCATTTACTAAGGGAATTTGCATACACAAATGCACCATTTCGTGAAAACCCCGGTCTTTTAAATTAAAAATAGGTGGTCACACAGCGGGAGAGTACATTTTTGCCATGGTTCAGCTTCAAGTATATTGTGGGCAGGTAAACCTTCTCCCCACTTCTGAACTTCTTCTGAGGGGCTCCCTTCCATGCCAGGTTGGGTGCTGCATTTGGTGGGACAAGAGATGGACATATAAAGAACAGCTGCTGGAATTGGGTGCATCTTGTTTAATGAAAAGAAGGGCTAAGGGTGGCATGACAGCAGTCTTCCAATATTTGAGGGTCTTCCCCAAGGAAGAGGAGGGGTCAATCTATTCTCCAAGAAGCAACAGATAGAAACTAATCAAGGAGAGATCCAAGGAGAACTAAGGAGAAATTTCCTGACTGTTAAAAACTATTAATCAGTGGAATGACTTGCTTCTAAAATTTGTGGGTGCTCCAAAACTCGAGCTTTTGAAGAAGAGACTGGACAACCACTTGTCTGAAATGGTAGAGGGCTTTCTGCCTGAGCAGGGGGTTGGACTAGAAGACCTCCAAGGTCCCTTCCAACTCTGTTATTCTGTTAGATGCAGTCAAAGCAAGAGATAGACACAGCCGTGTTCCATTTGACCACCTTCGCCACCACCATTTTGACTCCTTCCATCTTCCTTCAGGACTTTTGAAAACAGCTGACAATGTTGTGTGGCATTTTGCAATGACCTTAATTGTCTCTTCTCTTTCATCAACGGCGTGCCGTGACGCAGAGATGGGATTCAGCAAGTTCTGACCAGTTCTGGAGAACCGCTAGCGGAAATTTTGAGTAGTTCGGAGAACCGGCAAATCCCACCTCTGACTGGAGATTTTACAGTCTCCTTCCCCTGCCACACCCACCAAGCTACACCGATAGAACCAGTAGTAAAAAAATCCCACCACTGCTATGACATGCCCTAAAGGTTATGCCACACAGTGCTGGCAAAAGGCGGTCCTTAACAGCAGATCTAAATTTCCTGGAAACTTCCAAAGTTTTTGCGTGGTGCCTTTTTAAAAAATATACTTTTCTCTCTTGCATGCTGGAGATTTTCCTGATGCTTTCTTGAAAGAAGCGAAGTGGGTGGGTGGGGTGGAAACGGGATTTGAATTTCTGAGTCAGTCAATCCCTTCCCCCCAACCTTCTCCTATTTGATGGGTAATAGGTAACTAATTATGAAGTTGTGTTGATCCAGTGGCTTTGTGGTCCATTGGCTATACTTAGTATTAGCAGGAAACTCTCAGCTTTAGAAATAATAATAAAGAGCAGGGAAGCCATGAGTAATAGATAACTAGCTATGTAAATCATTGGAGTTAAGCATGGATGCCTGTCAATTTTAACAGCTCACTTAATATATTTCTTACCTCGCTCTCCCCCCCCCAAATTTTTTTAATGCAGTTTGAATGGCCCTCAGAGTCCCTGGATAGAACATTAACACAGATAGCCTTCAACTTATGATCACAAACGACAATAGAGAAGTAAACTATGTTAATGAAAGGAATAGTATAATATGTAAGATAATATGATGCAATTATGTTATATAATTTAATATAAGGAAATGAATTGTATGATCCCAGATTTGTTAAAACAGAGATTTGCTCGATAAGAAATATATACATTTTTAGTTGGGTCTAATAATGATACAATAATAACACAATATAACAAAATATAATATGTATAGTTGACCTATGTAATATGAATGTATGTTTGGAAGGGAAGACCACTGATATTGTGACATTGCACAAAAGAAATGTACCAACCGACACACTGTATTTTGGAAGGTGGTTTTATGTTGAAGTTTTATGTTTGTGTTTGTTAGTGTTTGTCTTTTTAAAAATAAAAAACTTTATCAAAAAAACCTTTATGATCACAACTGAGCCCAACATTTCTGTTGCTAAGCGAGACAGGAGTTGAGTTAGCACTAGCAATAGCACTTAGACTTATGTACTGCTACACAATGCTTTACAGCCCTCTTTAAGTGGTTTATAGAGTCAGCCTCTTGCCCCCAACAATCTGGGTCCTCCTTTTACCCACCTCGGAAGGATGGAAAGCTGAGTCAACCTTGAGCCTGGTGAGATTCGAACTAAATTGCTGGTATCCAGCAGTCAGCAGAAGTAGCCTGCAGTACTGCGCTGTAACCACTGCGCCACCAAGGATGCTGCAACAGTCATGACCAACTGGTCATAAATCACATTTTTCAGTACCATGGTAACTTTGAGCAGTCCCTAAACAAAGGATTGGAAGCGGGTTTTTTTGGTATTTTTTATTTATTTAATGTACATACAATTCATCTTCCATTTAACGGTGTCTCATCTGGGTACAAATGCCTTGTGCAATATAACAATTAAAATTTACATCCATGTTCATGACTTTGGTATTAATTCTCTATTCTTATTTTATTAATATACATAGTATCTCTATTACTATGACACTTTTCTTCTTGACATGTTTAATTCTATAAACCTATTTTCTGTATTTCACTCATCTATTAGCTATTTCTAGCTTTCATCTTTTTTCTCTAGCCATCAAGAAAATGGATTGTAAATGGATTGTAAGTTGAGGTTTACCTGTATGGCTCTCATTTGCTGTCTGTACAAGATCTAACTGGGCCTGTTTATCTGCATCTATGTACACAGAGCCTGTAATTATTTTTCTTGCACCTGGGTGTCCTTCACAACTGCTTATCTGAGTTCCATTTAAAACAACTAACAAAAACCAGCCTTCCAGGGTACTGGTGCCAAATTAGGTTTCAAAAGTTAAAATCAACATTGCTGTTGAACAAATACTTGCCACATCCAACTGGATTATTTGTTCATTTCATTCTCAAAAGAAAGGAATCCGTTAAATTTGGCTGGGATCATTTTGGGGCTTGAACACTTTGGGGTCCTTTACTGAAGAGTTCAGACAACATTTAAGAGCCATAAAACAAATAATTTGGAAGAACCAAGCCATGGGTTAAAAAAAAAATAGATATACCCCCCAAGAAATGTTGCCTCAGCTTTGAACTCATTCTGGAAAGAAAACCATCATTTATTTTTCATCAAATATAGTTCCATCAAATAAACCACCAACTTTTAGCCTTCTCTTTCTTTAGCCCTCTACGCTTACACAGTTGTGAAACTTATTTGATCCCCACCTCCAATCCCATGAAGAGTTAATTTCTCTTAAACCTGTGGGTTAAATCTGCTTAAACGTTCCAAACAGTTTGTAAACCCACCCAGTAATTAGGAGGAAAAACTGAATGTACAGTTACAGCTTAAGGTGATTAATCTCCCCAATTAGTCAACTAACGGTTAAAATCCTAAATTGTTGGTTCCCAAGGCTGATTCATGAGGAAGCTACCAGGTCTTTTTCTGCAGAGGATTCTGGAAAAATCTTATCCCCACAGTTCAGTTTTAGCCTCTTTTTATGCCCATTAAAAAAACAATTAAGCTATGATTTTGCACCCAGATTTTGAGGCACTCCTATTTTTAAAGTTTGTGATGAAGTTTTATATGTAGGTAGATAGGCAGAGAGATGGATAGATAGATAGATAGATAGTTAGATAGATAGATAGATAGATAGATAGATAGATAGATAGATAGATAGATAGATAGATAGATAGATAGATAAGACAGACAGACAGACAGACAAACAGACAGACAGATAGATGTAGATAGAATAGCTAGCTATGGATGGATGGATGGATGGATGGATGGGTGGGTGGATGGAGCAAGCGAGTGATAGAGATGAATGGATAGATAAAATAAAAAGTGAGAGAAATATGTATGGATAGATAGAAATAGAGATAGGTATATAGAAAGAGAGAAAGATGGATGGATATATATGGATGGATAGATAGATAGGGATGGATGTATAGATAAATAGATAAATATATATATAGAGAGAGAGACGTATATATATAGAAAGAGAGATAAATTTTATTTCATGTGGGAAGATGGAGGAGAAAAAGAATGCAGCTAGAAAATATGCTTATTATGTAATCGTACTGAACATTAGAAAAATTTTCTTAGGGCTTAGAACACACCATGTGCTTTATTTATTTGTTTACATTATTTTTACGTCCACCCATGTTAGAACTAGAATTCTGAGTGGCTCACCATCATTAGATTAAAAGAATATCCTATAAAAGAATCACAAGAGAAAAAAAATTCTGCTGCCATAACCAAACTCCCTTTTGAGGCACTTGTTATATAATACAGCATTGAAAACTTTATTTCAATTTTTTGGGGGCAACTATTTTGTTATTCAGGGCATCTCTACCAAAGAGGTGGATCTTCCACCTGGGACTTTTTTACGCCTCCAGTCCACCTCCCCCTGCTTTCTATCCAATAGAAATTACCTGGTGTTTTCCCTGCTCGATTTGACTCCATAAAGTTTTTGCAACTTTTGCTTCAGCTAAAGGTAGTAACTTGTATTTCTCCATACCTGTTTACCTATATTATGAAAGCTTTTGGTGTTGCTTAAGTCTCTTCTTTAATCTGCTGTGAATTTGTGCCTTCTCATCTTTATGGAATGATAGAACCCGTTATCATTCCAAGATTTGATCCAACATTTAATAATCCTTATTTTTAATGTCCTGCCTTATTTCCTTTTTTTTTGGTAGTTTCTGTAAAGAAAGGTTAAAGCTGCCCATATTTATTTTGGAAAACTGCCTCATTTTGGGCAGAGTTCTGTGGTTCTTTCCAACATTATGTGAAACAAACCATTGTTTGCTGAGATGAAAAAACCTGGACTTAAATCTTCCCCTGTGTCTAGCGGAGTGCCAAATGCCAGCTTTCTCTTCCAATTTTAACTACAACTTATTGTCTAGGTGTGGTGGCCTAGAGGTGAAGCTCTCCCCTCACAATCAGGAGACTGTGAGTTCGATCCCAGGTAGAGGCTAATATTTGCTCCTGCTTGAGCAGGAGGTTGGACTAGATGACCTCCAAGGTCCCTTCCAACTCTGTTATTCTATGGTGAAATATCCCTATGGTTTGGTTCTAATAAACTCTACAGTAGTTGCAAATTATGGCTTATTTGTTTATCAAAAAGAGTTTATTTATTATCAAAAAGAGGGCTGTGAAAGTATCTACAGACCCCTCAAATCCTGGACATAAATTCTATCCTCAAAACGATGCTACAGGGCTCTGCACACCAGAACAACTAGACACAAGGACAGTTTTTCTCTGAATGCCATCACTCTGCTAAACAAATAATTCCCTCAACAATGTCCAACTATTCAGTAAGACTATTACTATTATTCTTCTCATCCTTCCTATTACCTCTCTCTTCCCACTTATGACTTTAACTATATTGCTTCTATCTTTACAATTTATATTGTTTTATTTGTTTCCTAGTACGATTTGATTGCTTATTAGTAACTATGGACTATCACTAAGTGTTGTATCTTATGATTCTTGATGAATGTATTTTACTTTTTCTTAGGTCCACTAAGAGCATATGCACCGAAGACAAATTCCTTGTGTGTCCAATCACACTTGGACAATAAAAAATTCTATTCTATTCTATTCTATTCTATTCTATTCTATTCTATTCTATTCTATTCTATTCTATTATATTATTTCTATTCTCTATTCTCTATTCTTCTACTCTTCTTCTATTCTCTATTCTATCGACTATTCTATTCTATTCTATTCTATATTCTATTATTCTATTCTATTCTATTCTATCTATTCTATTATATTCTATTCTATTCTATTCTGTTTCTATTCTATTCATAATTCTATTCTATTCTATCTATTCTTCATTCCATTATATTCTATTCTATTCTATTCTTCATTCCGATACATTCTATTCTATTCTATTCTATTCTATTCTTCATTCTGATACATTCTATTCTATTCTATTCTATTCTATTCTATTCAAAACCAAGTCAAGTTTAGCTCATGGTGCTACAGCTTGAGGCAGGCTTCTCCTTAGAAATATTTTCCCCTGCCTGCTCAGTTAATATGTAGGCAAATCAGGCACTAAGATTTAAATGAGCGGCCTTCAACCTTTTCGGCACCAGGAACCAGTTCTATGGAGAGAGGGAACAGGGTTTTGCATGCTGCCTGGGTCCCATGGATGGAGCTTTGATTGTTTGCACATGCAGTAGGCACACCGCAGCCCAATATCAGTCCACAGATGAGGGGTTAGGCACCCCTGATTTAAAGTGTGTTTGGCAAATGAGCAGAGTTGAGTTTGGGATTCCACTTTGCTTTTTTTTTTGGTAATATTTCAGCTTGGCAAAGAAGTCTTTGAAGATTAACCAGTTAAAAACACTTACGATGCTAACCTGCAGTTAATTAGAAACAGAAGGAGAATTCTAATTGCTTGCAGGCATGTCGCAAAAGTTAACATTTATCCATGCTGGTCTCTTGTCAAAATAAAGTACAAACGCATCCAGTGTATTTCCAAAAGCCACCTCATTTGTGTGTGGATACCAGAGTTTTATCACCTTGGGTTTATCTATTTGTGGGAACTCAGTTAAATTTTTCACTTTGGAGCTCCAGGCCATGTGGTCCTGTCCACCATTAAACCATCTTTCCAAACAGCCTCCATGTTTCCAGTGTCTTTTTCCCCACTTGGAACTGAACCCAGACGGATAATTCTTCCAACACTACCTCTACACTCTCTTTTCAAATTTAAGGAAAGACACCAACACAACCTCTTTAACCTTGTAATCTTTCCTTAATCCATCCATCTTCCAAAACATTTTTTTTTCCTTGCCTGGGAGAGATGTTGTCTTGAAATTTGGGCCATATTGGGTGATTGGAGAATAAAGTCTGTTATTTATTCCAGGAGCTGAAAATGAACTAAGATGTCCTAATTTGTGGTTTATAATAAATTGCTCTCTTAAGAGTGGTCAATATATAAATGATTAAACATTACAGGAAATATTGAAAAGAAAATGTCCTCTTCCAATGATAGAAATAAGCATGCGAATTTTATTTGCAAGGGTGACGTCCAGCTCAATAAAAGAGCAAGATAAGCATTCTGAAAAGATGAATAGTAACTTAGGATCGCTCCAAATAAGGAATTTATTCTCTTGCCACCTGCACAGACAATAGAAGAATGAAGCAAGCAGGCCTTTATAGAAGGTGACTAAGCAAGGTATATAAACGCTGTGCATTTGTAGGCCGAAGAAAAAGAATTAGGTAAAAGTTGACCGATTGCTCAACGCTAAACTGATAACCGATGAAGCAACGTTAGCCAAATGCAGAGCAATTAAGAAAACATTATGAATAATAAAATGTCCAAACATGATGGTAAGATTGCTGCAAAATGAGTTCCAGAGAAGAAATGATTAACTGAAGCTGCCAAAAACAAGAGCTTAACAACTATGGTGGAATGAAGAACCAGTGAATAGACTATCTCTCCATCACTGGAAGCTTTTAAGAACAGACTGGATTGCCACCTGTCAGAAATGGTGAAGGGTTTCCTGCTTGCAGGAGCGGGGAAGAGTTGGACTAGATCAGGGGTAGGGAACCTTGGCTCTTTTATCACTTATGGACTTCAACTTCCAGAATTCCTGAGTGAGCCATAAAAGGTTCCCCATCCCTGGCCTACTGGTTTTTCAGTTGTGAGGGAAATCAATTTTTGACTGGAATGGGATTGTTTGATATACAAATGTAGGACATATAAAGAATATATAAAGAATATGTCCTACATTTGTATATTAAACAGTCCCATTCCAGTCAAAAATTGATTTCCCCCACAACTGAAAAACCAGTAGGCCAGGGATGGGGAACCTTTTATGGCTCACTCAGGAATTCTGGGAGTTGAAGTCCATAAGTGATAAAAGAGCCAAGGTTCCCTACCCCTGGACTAGATGAACTCCAAGGTCCCTTCCAATTGTTTCTGTTAGGAGAACTCAAGACAGCAATCTCTGGCGGTTTTGAGTGTCTGGGTAATAAGGACATAGCTGTTCTACTTAACCCATTTAATTGCAACGCTTAATAAATCATTATTACAAAAAGACATGCTGAATAAATAGGTTCCATTTTCAAATGTGAAGCCATGCCTGAAATTCCACAGTGCAAATTGCGTACAACTTGTACCTATTATGCAATGTACACAGAGAGAGACATACATAGGCACACATAGATCATTAGCTTTTTGGCATTTGCCAGTTGCTTAGACAATGATGGAAACCTTTTCAGATAAAAGAGATGTAAATCTTTGCCCCAAAATGTGTACGTAGAGAGTCACTAATCCCAGCATGGCTGAACAGTTATGCAACGGCTGAAATGCAAAAGAAACTGGCAGGATTCCTTGAAAGATTTATTAGAATTTGGCCAGGATTCACACAGGATTGTATGAACATGGAAGATGTTCAGGTCAACCCAGGTTTCCTTTTTTTATTGGGGAAGCAACTGAAGAGTTGAAGCTTTGAAGATAACTAAGCAGAGGTGGTATCCAGCAGGTTCTGGAGAACCGGTAGCGAAAATTTTGAGTAGTTCAGAGAACCGACAAATCCCACCTCTGACTGGCCCCGCCCACTCCATCTATTCTCCGCCTCCTGAGTCCCAACTGATTGGCTAGGTCTTCTCTGATTGCCCTGCGCAGGAGAATGGAGCTGGAAAGCAGGCTAGTGGGGTGGGGAAGGAATGGGGATTTTGCAGTATATCCTTCCCCTGCCACGCCTACCAAGCCACGCCCACAGAATCAGTAGTAAAAAAATTTTTGAATCCCACCACTGTAACTAAGGCAACTGGAGCATTGACGGGCCATTTTCCACTTGCCCAACAATACTTAACAGGTCCATTCAAATTAGAAATTAGGGGGGGATTTGATTGACATCGACACTGAGGGTCAGCATTGATGGTTTTTATTTTATTTTTTATTTATTTTTGTCAATTGTTACAGCTTGCAGGACAGGCTTAGGGTGGAAGGGGGGCAGATGGATGGGGGGTGCCCCCTTGGCCTTCTGAAATTAGGAGAAATTGGTGATAAAAAGGCCACAGGGATTCACCATTTGAGGCCTTGGTGCACAACCGTCTGGTTTTCACACTGGATTAAGCTGCCATTTGATTACGGATGGTTTGATGGATGCATTCGACGGATCCACCCCTCGGCCATCGTTCCCACGCCACCACAACAAGGTTCAACTAACCCAAAGCCAAATGACTTCAGTATATTGTGTGAACACTTTGACTCCACATGCAGGACTTTAGACCAGGGTTCTCCCACCTCGGCAACTTTAAGACTTGTGGACTTCAACTCCCAGGATTCCTCAGCCTGCTTTGCTTTGCTTTGCTGGCTGAGGAATTCTGGGAGTTGAAGTCCACAAGTCTTAAAAGTTGCCAAGGTGGGAGACCCCTGGTTTAGACCTAAGGCACTTCCAATCCTTCCCTCAATGTCCTCTTCCTGGACACAGAATTCGACCAACACAGCCAGAAATATTTGGTGCCATGCAGATCATGGAGATCGGAACAGAACACATACCAGGGGATCCCTGGTACCGTTGGAACCTGTCTGACCTCACAGGGCTGTTTTGGGGGGAGAGGAATAAACTCCAGGAACCAGGAACTTAAATTGGCATGGGGTGGGGAGGAGGGAGAGCGCCATGCAAACAATGGATTGATCAATCATTGCCAAAGAATGTATGGCCCCCCTGCAGACGGAACGAGGAGAAATGAGGGGGCGGAAGGGGAGGAACTCAAAAGGCTTTTCAGAGGGAGGAAAAAGAAGAAATGAGGAAGAGACCGGGCATCTTGGCTTCTCCTCTTCTTCATTGTTCCGGGGTTTCTCCGGGAAGAAAGACTGCAAGGGGAGGGAAAGGACCTTCCCCCTCCTCACTCTTCAAAGAGAGAGACCTTCGCCGGGAGAGGCCTTCCTTTTTCCTCCTCAGCTCCTCTTCATTGTCTTGTCTTAAGGACAGGCAGGAGGGGGGCAAGAAGAAAGAAGGGGCTTCCACCTCATCTCCTCCTCCTTTTCATTGGCGGCGAAGAAGAGGCGGAGACGGGGAGGAGGACGAAGAAATATCCGGCTTGGTTCAAAAAAAGGCGGAAGGCGGAAGACTGAGCTTAATCGGCTTCCGCCTATCATCACTGGTCAAGGGGAGGAAAAAGAGTCCCCCGACAGAGCGCCTCATCAAAAGAACGGGGAAAAAGGGAAAAAAGAGAAGAGGCGAGGAAGAGGAGACCCGTAACCCTTCCCCCTCCCCTTCATCATCTTCTTCCCCCCTACTCCTCCTTTTCATCTTCCTGCTCGTCTTCATGTATATCCTTCTTCCCTAATTTGTTCTTTTTCTTTCTATTATACTATTTCTTTTCTTTTTGCTTGGTCCTCTTGTCTCCCCCTATTTTATCTATTCTTCATTCTTTTCTTATAATTATCTACTCTTATTTCTTCTCTTTGTGTCTACTTTTCTGTGTCTTCCCTCTCTTTTCTTATCCTCTTTTTCTTTTTTGTTTCTAGTCTACCCTTCTTACTTTCTTTATGTCTTGGTTCTCTTATTATTTTTTTTTTTTTTTTCTTTTCTTCTTTTGTCCTACTTCTGGGTCTATTTTGCTTTTGTCTATTCTTCATCGTTCTTTTATTTCTTTCTTCCCTAACTCCCCCGCATCACTTGGTTGTTCTTATTTTGTCTTTTCTATTCTCTTTTTTTCCCCCTCCTCCTCCTTTCCCCCTTCCCCTCCTTATAAGGAGTAGTCTCCCCTTCCCCTCCTCCCTCGTCTTCTTCCCCCTCCTCTCTTCATCTCCTCCCCTCCTCTTCCTCCTCCTCTTCATTTCCTCTTCTCATCGTCTTCTTCCCCCTCATCTCCTCAGCCTTTCCATCTTCATCCTCCTCCTCTTCTCCTCGTCTTCCGCTTCCCCCCTCCACTTCATCATCTTCTTCCCCCTCTCCTTTCGTTTTCCTCCCCCTCCCCTGCTCCATCGCAATCTTCTTCCCCGTCCTTCTCTCTCCCCCACCCCCCGCTTTTGTTGAACCCCCCCCCTCCCCTCCCGGCGTTGGGAGGACGGTCTTTGCTCTCTTCGGGAGGGCTTACAGCTCCCCCCCCACCCCCCGCCGCCTTGGGACCCTGCCAGGGCAGAGTCCGACCCCCTCCTCCTCCTCCTCCTCCCCGCGCTGATCGCAGCCTCGGCCGGCCGGATAAAGTTCCCTGCCAAAGCGGAGGGTGGCGAGCAGCCGGAGCGCCGCGCGTCAGCTGGCTGGGAGCTCGGACGGGGCGATGGCGGCGCGGGGCGAGGCCGGAGAGGAACCGGCCAACTTGGCCGTGGTGGTGCGGGCAGCCGGCGAGCTGTGCCTGGTAGGGCGGCTCTGTCTCTCCCGGGCCCAGCGGCAGGGATCGGCCGGCGGGCGCCTGCTTGCAGAAGCTGCCGTGCCGGACAGGAGCTCTCCCCCCTCCCTCCCTTCCCGGGAATGACGCGGCAAAGAGCCGGCGTGCAAATGGGCCGGGTGGGCTTTGGGCAGCCCCCGTTGGCCCGGAGGAGAGGCGGTCGCCGCGCTGGCTGCTGTCCATGTCACGGGCGGACCCCCGACCCGATTCCCGCGGATCTGGGCGCCGAGCAGGCTGGGGGTCTCCTTGGGGGTCTCTCGCGAAGTCACCCCTGGCTCAGCCAGGACTTAGCCAAGGGGAAGGGCGAATATTTGGGGTTAGGAGACCCTCGTTTCACGCGAGGGAGCTAGCAAAAGGGAAAAGCGGTGGTTACTGAAATTGACCGACTGTTTGTCAATGACATTTTCTTTCTTTCTTTCTTTCTTCTTTCTTTCTTTCTTTCTTTTTTCTTCTTTCTTTCTTCTTTCTTCTTTCTTTCTCTCCTTCCTCCCAACCCGCCCACCCCAAAACGCCCCGTCCCCGCCCCACCCGACCTCCCGACCCACCCTCCCCCCCCCCGCCCCCACCCACCGCCGCGTCCTCATTTCGTCCGGCCCCCCCCCCCCACCCACCGACACCCCCCCCCCCACCCCCGCCCGGCTGACACCCCCCTCTCAACCTTATTCCCCCCACCCACCGCCCCTCCCGCCCCCCCCCCTCCACCCCCTCTCCCACCCCCACCGTACCCGACCTCCCCCCCTACCCCACCCCACTTCCCCCGCGCCCGCAGTCGTCGCCCCCTCCGCCCTCCCCCCCCCCCCTCCCCTCCGCCGCCCCCCTTTCCTCTCCCCACTCCTCCCCCTCCTTCCCTTCTCTTCTCTTCTCTTCCCTATCCTATCCTATCCTATCCTATCGAATGCAGCTTTAAAATAAATAGCCTTTCTTTCTTTCTTTCTTCTTTCTTTCTTCTTTCTTTTCTTTCTTTCTTCTTTCTTTCTTTCTTCTTTCTTTCTTTCTTTCTTTCTTCTTTCTTCTTCTTTCCCCCGCCCCCTTCCGTCCTTCCTCCTTCCTCCTCTCTCTCCAAAACGCCCTACGCCTCACCCACGCCACCGCCCTCCATTCCGACTTCTCCCTGAACTCACACCCCCCTCCCCCCTCTTCTCTTCTCTTCTCTTCCTTCTCTTCTCTTCTCTTCTCTTCGCTTCTCTTCTACTTCTCTTTCTCTTCTCGTCCCTTCCCTTCCTCTGTCCGTCCTGTCCTGTCCTGTCCTGTCCTATCCTATCCTATCCTATCCTATCCTATCCTATCCTATCCTATCCTATCCTATCCTATCCTATTGTATCCTATCCAAAGGCAGCTTTAAAATTAATAGCCAAGAAGAATAATTTCCCCCCTTTACCTGTCCAGCCATTTGCAAAATGCCCTACTTGAACCCCTGTCCGTTCAACAGTTTAATGTCCTGTTTGTGTGTTTAGCAAAGGAACCAGTATGGGGGGAAAAGGCCCCTATTAATGATTTTATGGCAGTGATCTGGTTCCTACATATTGCTAAGCCACAATTGGTTTAAACATGGTTTCTCATCTGAGGGTGCCTACAAAGCCATCGCTCCACTAAGGTGGCCATTTGACGTCATATGAAAAGTAGACAATTGACACCTTGGCTCCATTTAAAGAATGCATCTTGTCTGGGTCTGGGTTTGGCAAGCAAATGTTTGCCAAAAAAAAATTGTGCTCGTAAATTTTTGCTTTTAAAACTAGGGAGGAATCAGAGTTGGAATTTTGCATCCAGACCTTAATGAAAAGGCCAAGGAATTAGTTGGCAGTGAGATGTCAAAATTTCCCGTAGAATTATCATTTTTAAGAGGAAGCAAAACCATATAATAAAATGGGGGATTGGCCACTGTTAAATGGTTTGGTTATTGAGATCTTCTCATCTTGTGACATGTATCTGATTCCAGAATCAAGACTCACAAGCTAATCATTAAACACACTTACGTATTTTATGGCCGCAACCATTTTAAGATATATCCTTTCACCTTTCCCCAGTTAATACAAAATTATTATCCTTAAATAATGCCCGTATCAAGTTTTATTTTCTCTGAGGATTTAAAATATAATTTGTTTTCTACGTGATGCTTGGAGGTTGCAGTGGTGGGATTCAATTTTTTTTAAACTACCAGTTCTGTGGGCGTTGCAAAGTCCCCATTCCTTCCCCACCCCACTAACCCTGCTTTCAGCTCCATCTCCTGTGCAGGTCAACAAAGGAGACCCAGCAATCGCTGGGACTCAAGGGAGGCGGAGACAGATTGGCTTGGCGGGCCATCAGGAGTGGGATTGCCGGTTCCTCTGAACTATCAAAATTTCCGCTACCGGTTCCTCCAGAACTGGTCAGAACCTGCTGAATACTATCTCGTGCTGTCTGAGCGTTCTCACTTGTGCTGGATCGAGAAATTCCCTTAAGATGGCTCAAAACGATCCAGAACATCAGAAGACAAAACCGCTGGTCCTGTTGACCAACCCAGATTGGATTCTACACATTATCCGCAGACATATATACTGGCCTCATCTATTTGTTCCAACTATTTACTAATCTTCATTCTATTACTATTATCTTCTGCCTATCCCCCATCCCTCCCATTTGTGACAATATAATAAACTTTGTCACGGAGTTTTAAATGGGGTTTTAAATGGGGCTTTAAATTGGGGTTTTAAATTGGGGTTTTTTAATTGGGTTTAGAAATGGGGTTTTTAATTTAAATATTGGGTTTTAAGTAGAAATTTTTAGTAGTAGCCTGTATTTAAGTTCTTTTTACTTTTTGGTAGTTGTATTATAGTTGGCTGTCACTGCCCTGAGTCCCTCGGGAGAAGGGCGGTATATGAATTTGATATAATCAGGGTACCTAAGTTTATATTTATATTGGTTCCTAGTATGCCTTGATTGTTTATGTACCCTATGACGATCAGTAGTGTTGTACCTTATGAAATCTGACACATATACTTTAGTTTTTCTTTAGGTATACTGAGAGCATTT